>CM066031.1:33958543-34261166 GCA_033557465.1 Ichthyophis bannanicus | reverse complement strand
TACTTTCTTTCTTCTTCCCCTTCTTCTTTTTCGCCACAGTAAGATTTAGCTTTTAGTTTAAAATACTTAGAGAACTGCATTTTTCACCATTCGAAGTCTCCCTTTAGCTAAAGAACACAATAATAAAAATACATTTCCCAGCAAAGCCATGTCTTCAGCTGTAGGGACAGGCCTTTGTGACATAACCTCCTCCTGGAAGAGTGGTGCTTAATGTCTGTTCAGTTGCTGAATGATATCCTGCCAACACCAGAGGAGGAAGTTGAGACGCAGACTCTGATCCTACAAAGCTGCAGCCCAGGGACGACGCGCTGCAGAGAGATAGGGCTCGAGTTGTTGCTGTGGGAAGGGCCAGGAGAATGGCCTTGCAGGGCGTTTTCTGCTCAGCAGGTAGGAGAATGGCAGGAGGTGGGTAGCAAGGGACGCAATGCAATCCACCATTGATACATACACGCGGCATAGAGGAAAACAGAAGGAAGTGTGCCAGACCATGTTCAATCCAGAAAAGCCCCTGAAGGCGGCTCTTCCTTGTTTCCTCTGCCCTCTGGCTTTATTATTCCCTACACTTTCTGACTTTCGAGTCTCATCTCTCTAGTTCTCCTTCCTCTCTGCCTCTTTCGTTCCTTTCATCACTTTGTTTGAGTGAACCTGGAGAAAATACAAGAGGCTTGATATTTAAAAATAATATATAGCAATATAGGAAGGCAGATTGATTTTGAATTTTAGATTCTTTATTCTTTTCTTTATTCTTTATTTGAGGCTTAATATACTGCTCAATGCAATAGCGTCAGAGCGGTGCACAAAGTACATAAAAGCTGCAAGGAAAAAAGAAAAGAACGCCAAATGAATGATAGGATAGATAAAGAGAAAGAAAAGGAGCTAAAGAGAAAAGTCAGGTAACAAGTAGAGGCTATAAGAAATCAGCGGGGGGGGGGGGGGAAGGGAGAGAGGAGAGGGAGGTTGGGGAAGATCAAACGCAAGGCAAAAGAGGTAAGTCTTCAGGCGGGCCTTGAAGGTTTTCAGGGAGGGTTCCAGGCGGAGGTCCGGGGGAAGCGAATTCCAAAGACGGGGCCCAAGGAAATAAAAGGCAGAGGAGCTGGTGGATTCAAGGTGGGCTTGGGAGGGGAAGGGTAAGGTCAGACGGTTAGCATGGATGGAATGGAGGGAGCGGTAGGGAGTGTGAAGGTGAATCAAGTCAACGAGGTAGAGAGGGGTGCCCATGTGAATGGATTTGTGGGCGAAGGTGAGAACCTTATATTGTATGCGGAAGGGAATAGGAAGCCAGTGCAATCGTATGAGAAGTGGGGTGATGTGGTCGAAGCGAGAGGAGCAGGTGAGGATGCGGGCTGCGGTGTTGTGAACTCTCTGAAGGTGCTGTAGTTGGGATTGGGGAAGACCGGTCAGGGAAGCATTGCAGTAGTCGAGACGAGTGACAACAAGTGAGAGGAGAAGGGTGGTCATAGATGAGAAGGAAAGAAAGGGGCGAACAGAATGAAGTTGCCTTAGAGTAGAGAAGCAGCGTTGTACGACAGAGGAAAATATGGGCTTTAAAAGATAAAGATGAGCGAGGGTGACGCCCAGGTAACGTAGAGACGTGACAAGGGGGATGGGAGAAGAGGAAAGCAGGGGGAGAAGAGGAGGAACGGCGACTGCCAGCGGTGAACCATATGGCTGAGGTCTTAGAAAAATTAACGTGCAGAAAATTGGAAGAAAGCCAAGAAGCCACGGAGGAAAGACAGTTATTGAGAGGCGTGATATCGGGGGAAGCAGAATCAGTATGGTAGAGAAGGAAAATGTCATCTGCATAGTAGTGTGCAGATATACCCTGTTGTTGTACCAAGAGAGCAAGAGGGGCTAGAAAGACATTGAACAGGAGGGGAGCAAGGACAGACCCTTGTGGGACACTGCAGGGGGAAGGGAGTGGAGGGTGAAGATAAAGGACCAGAAGAAACGGAGAAGGAGCGATCTGAGAGGAAAGACCGAAACCAGAGAAGCACAGTGCCGGAAAGACCTGCAACATGTAGACGGGAAAGGTGGGTACGGTGATCAACAAAGTAAAATGCAGCAGAGAGATCGAGTGAGACAGCAAGTGTGAAGAGACCACGGTCATGGGCAGTTTGGAGTTCGTTGTGTAGAGTAAGAAGGACAGATTCTGTACTATAGCCGGGGCGAAAACCAGATTGAAGAGGGTGCAGGGTAAGCGAAGCTTCAAGGTGGGAAGATAGTTGGGAAAAGACAAGTTTTTCAAGAAGCTTAGAAAGAAAAGGGAGGTTAGAAATTGGACGCCAGTTGGAAGGGGAGGACAGATCAAGGGAACTCTTTTTTTAGGACAGGGCGGATGGTAGCGTGTTTACAAAGAGTGGGAAAGATACCAGTAGAAAGGCTGTTGTTGACGATAGAGAGAAGATAGGGGGAAAGGGCCAGAGAAGGGTCCAATAACCAGCGAGATGGGATAGGATCAGAGGGGCAGAAGGTTTTGCAAACAGAGTGGGAGACCTTGGAAAGGGTGGAGGCAGAGATGGACTCGAAGGAGGACCAGCGATGAGAGAGAGGGGGGATGCACTGGGAAGAGAGTGGAACAGGAGAGGAGGGAGGAGTGGGCAGGGGATCAGGAGGAAGGGGGGAAAGAGGGGGAGGACAGGAAGGGAAGGAGAGACGGAGGAAGAGTACCTTAGAAGAGAAGAATGTAGCCAATAAAGCAGGGTCCGGAGAAACAGGAGGGAGGGGCGGCGAGGAGAAGGAATGAGGAGCTGACAAAAAACGAAGGACGGAATATAACTGACGAGAGGAGTTAGCGGAGGTAGAGATAAGAGTGGAGAAATAGTCCTTTTTGGCTGTATGAAGAAGGGTACGGTAGTGATGATTGCAGGCTCGAAAACGGTCCAAATAGAGGGGGGGAAGGGTGCTTACGCCAGAGTCTTTCAGCCCGGTGGAGATGCCTACGGTGAAGGGAAAGGCCGGGGTGAAACCAAGGATGGCGGCGGGGGTGACGGGAAGCAGGACGCGATTGAAGGGGGGCTATACTATCGAGAGCAGAAGAGAGAGTATCATTCCAGATACGTACCTGGGTGTCAACAGGAAGGAGATGAAAGTCAGGAGAGAAAAGGTATCAGAGGAGGGGAATTGAGGAAGGGTATCTGTGGTAATGCGTCGGATAGGGACAGAGGGGGGAGGGACAGTGGAGAGGGAAGGGGAGGGCGAGGGTAATGGGAATGAGAGGGAGGAGAAAAGACAATAGTGGTCTGTCCAAGGGAGGGATAGAGAGGAAAAAGAATAAAGAATAAAGGGAGAGACCATGGGAGAGATAAGGAGATCAAGAGTGTGACCGGCAGAATGGGTGGGAAAGGGAACAAGTTGACGAAAAGAAAGGTCAGCTAGAAGAGAGAGGAAAGCATGATCGGGGGGAGGAGGGAGAAGTAGCATGAACGTTGAAATCCCCAAGAATTAGAAGCTGGGGGAAGAGAAGGGAAACCTCGGATATGGTAGAGAGAAGAGAGTCCCATGCAGGGGCAGAAAGAGACGGAGGAGCATAGATAAGGAGAAAGTGGAGTAGAGAAGAGGTAGCAAGACGGAAGAGCAGGGATTCGGGATAATGAAGAGCAGATGAAGTTTGTTCTTGAAGAGGGAGGGAGGAGCGGTAGAGGACAGCAATCACAACATTAATCATTTATTATTTATTTAACTGGTTTGTAAGGTGGTTTACAGATAATAATTTAACTTAAAAGTACATAGAACTGAGTAGATAAACTTAACTGGATTTAACTTAACATGAGCAAACTATAATTTAGAAAGCTCTATCTTTCTGTAAATGAAAAAGAAAGTTTAAACCTTTCTGTTTCCAATCATTCAAAAGTACAGAAAAGTTGTGAGCTGAAATATTTCAAATGTAGCTCAATACCAAGAACAGAGAAATATCTACCAATGAATTTATTAAAATGTCCTCACTGCTCTCTCTTTACCTTAACTCCGGGTGCTCTTATAGAGCTCACAGTACAAATCTGTCGCACTTTCATATTGCCGAGCTAAGCTGTAAGGAAGAACCATAAACTCATACACTCAGCCTGGAGCTCTTCCACTGCAAACCAAGACATGCATGTATTGAAATTGTGCTCTAGAGTTAAAAATTCTCATTTGTTCATCAATGGACGTATTGCTATATTCATCAAATATCTTCCTTACCATTGCTGCTGGCTTTGCAAAGTTGCTCAAAATTATTAAAACCAGTAAATAATAAAATTCTATGTGTAGTAACTTAAAACTTGTAACCAAATATTTACTGAAGGGGCTATTTGTTTAATTTGTAAAATAAATAATAATAGAGAAAGAAGGCATCCTGCTTAGTCCTACTGCATATTTACACAGGCTCCTGCTTTCTCATCTAGGTCTTTATTACATGCACACATTCCAATGCATGAACACCTATGTCATAAGGGAGATTATGTGCTCACTTTCCATTATGACATTGGTGCATTCTAAGAATCTACCACCCTATGGCCACACAGTACCACCATTAATGTTTCCTTTAATTTTGCTACAGGGTGAATTTTGAAACTGTCAGATGCACCAGAAAATGTCAGTTGAATTTCTGAATCCTGTGCTAAATTTAGGGGCATGTTTACTAAACCTTCTTAATGTGCGCCCGGCGTTAGTGTGCAGGATGCCATAAAAGGAGTGGGCGTTCCGGTCAAAAAGTAGCAAGCGCGCATTAACGCGCGCTAATGTGTGCCGTGCACAATATCTCCCGGAAAGGGAGCAGTGTGTGTCAACGCACATAAATCTTAAGTAGGCGCACTGAGCTGCAATTATAGCAATGGAAGTGTAGTACAATGGTTAATACACCGACTGATGGTACAGGGGTCATGAATTTGACTCCCAAATGGGTCAGATGAATAATAATGCTTTTACCCAGTGCTGTCTGAGGCATGTGCCAGTTTTATTTAAATCTGTGCTGCCAGCAAACACACCCTCATAGTGCCGTAACATAAGGTGCCGCATAAGGCACTCCAGAGGGCATATCATAAAGTGCACTTTCTGCCAAGGCACCCTATAATGTTGCCCATGGGGAGTCTTATAAGGCGCTGTATAGGGTGTTGTATAGGGTGCCCTATGAGGCACCGCAAGGTTACAGCACTGTCTCTGATGGCAGCACTGCGCATGTTAATGCATGGAAATCCTAAGTAGGTGCGCTGAGCTGCAAATATAGCAATATAGGTGTAGTACAATGGTTAGTACACTGACTGATGCTACAGGGGTCCTGCGTTCAATTCCCAAGTGGGCCAGATGAATAATAATACTTATACCCAGTGCTGTCTGAGGCATGTGCCAGTTGTATTTATATCTGTGCTGCCA
The DNA here is from genome assembly GCA_033557465.1 of Ichthyophis bannanicus. Lineage (NCBI taxonomy): Eukaryota > Metazoa > Chordata > Amphibia > Gymnophiona > Ichthyophiidae > Ichthyophis > Ichthyophis bannanicus. The sequence continues at coordinate 34,255,820 of CM066031.1, read as the reverse complement.
GCAAACACACCATCAAAGTGCCGTAACATAAGGTGCCGCATAAGGCACTCCAGAGGGCATATCATAAAGTGCACTGTCTGCCAAGGCACCCTATAATGTTGCCCATAGGGCGCCCTATGGAGCGCTGTCGAGGGTGCCTTATGAGGCACCTTCAGGCTACAGCACTGAGGGTGTTTTTGCTGGCCACACTAATCTAAATTAAAAAAAAAGAAATGCCTCAGACAGCCCTATCAAATAACCCCACTGTGGGATCACACCCATAACCTCTGACCCAACAGACTGTGATGTAACCAGTGGGCTACAGCTGTATGGCTACACCTGGGCCCCTGGCTGGCTACAGAGGGACTGCAGGTCTCCACACCAACTGCTGTGGTTACCAGGTTAGGGTTAACCCGCCCGTACCCATGATGCACTGCACATGCATATCAGCAGTCCACAGATGATCACAGGATGGGGTATGCACCCCCACAGCACCTCGGCCAGGTAGGGGGAACTGACCGTGTGCACCCCCACAGCACCTCAGCCTGGTAGGGGGTACTGACCATGTGTGTTACTGGCACAGAGTGGCTAAAGACCATCACATTGTGTGAGTACTGTGCACACCCTGAGGGTTAGGTGGGGCACCCAGCACCATGTCCACAGCACCAGACGTAGCTGAGATAGGCTATGCTGCAGGTCGTCATCAGTTCCAGTGTGTGATAAGTAGTCCTTGCAGACACACCTCGGAATACACCTCCGTCCATATTTCATTCCCAGTCACATCTAACCTTGTGGACTAAGCTGCACCCAGAATAGTGCATATCCTGTGTGGGTGCCATGGCCACATGGTTTATGGGGCAGGGCGCCTGTTTGGACCCATTGGCAGATTATGTAGTACCCCCCGACCTGCCCTCTGGGGCTCAGGATCTCCCACCAACAGATCCACATTCCTGCAATGTGGCAGTAGAGGGGACCATCTACCTCAGTCCATCTGGGGTATACACAACCGTGAGGACAGTCCATGCAGTCCTGTATGTAGCCATATGGCAACAGGAGACAGACATTAGGGCTGCCCCCCACCACTATCTGACATTCTCCAGCAGCGAGCACAGTAAGTCCCCAGCCACTGCACCCAGCAAGCTGGTCCAGCCATACACATACTAACTGCAAACAATGTGCTAGCTAGTCCCTAGTGCATGTTACTGGGGAAGATGTGTGCACCCAAAACTGGGATGTTAGCATAAGAACATAAGAACATAAGATATGCCATACTGGGTCAGACCAAGGTCCATCAAGCCCAGTATTCTGTTTCCAACAGTGGCCAATCTAGGTCATATGTACCTAGCAGTTTCCCCAAGAGACACAAGTTCCACAATGCTTGTACTGGGTCAAGCATTGATATCTTTGGTCACGTTTTAATAATGGTTTATGGACCTTTCCTCCAGGAACTTGTCCAAACCTTTTTTAAACCCAACTACACTAACAACCTTTACTACATCCTCCGGTAACAAATTCCAGAGTTTGATTACACGTTGAGTGAAAAAATATTTTCTTTTATTAGTCTTAAATAGTTTACCCTGTAGCTTCATTGCATGTCCCCTAGTCTTTCTATATTCTGATAAGGAAAACAATCGATCTACGTTTACCCGTTCCACTCCGTTCATTAATTTATAGACTTCTATCATATCTCCCCTCAGCCGTCTCTTTTCCAGGTTAAAGAGCCCTAACCTTTTTAGCCTTTCTTCATAGGAGTATCCTTCCATCCCCTTTACCATTTTGGTGGCTCTTCTCTGTACCTTTTCTAAAATCGCTATATCCTTTTTAAGATACGGCGACCAGAATTGCACACAATATTCAAGGTGCGGTCTCACCATGGAACGATATAGAGGCATTATGATATCTTTTGTTTTATTTTCCATTCCTTTCCTTATCATACCTAGCATTCTATTTGCTCTCTTGGCCGCCGCTGCACACTGGGCCGAGGGTTTTAACATGGTATCCACAATGACGCCTAAATCTTTTTCCTGGGTGGTGGTTCCTAATGTGGAACCTTGCATCGTGAAACCATAGTTTGGGTTGTTCTTCCCTAGGTGCATAACCTTGCACTTGTCCACATTACATTTCATCTGCCATTTTGATGCCCAGTCTTCCAATTTATCAAGATCCTCTTGCAATTTTTCACAATCTTCTTGGGTTTTAACAACTTTAAATAGTTTTGTGTCATCTGCAAATTTGATAACCTCACTCGTTATTCCACTTTCCAGGTCATTTATGAATATGTCAAAAAGCAGCGGACCCAGCACAGATCCCTGGGGTACACCACTATTCACCTTTCTCCATTGGGAAAATTGGCCATTTAACCTTACCCTCTGCTTTCTATCTTTTAACCAGTTCTTGATCCACAATAGTACACTGCCTCCTATCCCATGACTCTTTAGTTTTGCCAAAAGTCTCTGATGAGGGACCTTGTCAAAGGCTTTCTGAAAGTCCAGATACACAATATCAACTGACTCACCTTTGTCCACCTGTTTATTCACTCCTTCAAAAAAACATAACAGATTAGTAAGACAAGATCTTCCTTGTCTAAAGCCATGTTGGCTGTCTCCCATTAGGTTGTGACTATCTACATGCTGAGTAATTTTATTCTTTATGATGTTTCTACCATTTTTCCCGGTACTGACGTCAGGCTCACCGGTCTGTAGTTTCCCGGATCACCCCTGGAACCCTTTTTAAAAATTGGTGTTACATCGGAGATCCTCCAATCTTCAGGTATTAGAGATGATTTTAATGATAGTTCACAGATTACTGATAGCAGGTCTGCAATCTCATATTTCAGTTCTTTCAACACCCTTGGATGTATACCATCCGGCCCAGGTGATTTGCTACTCTTCAGTTTATCTAATAGTTGTAATACATCTTCCCGATGTATCGATATTTCCTTCAATTCTTCCGCACCTTTAAATACCACATCAGTCATGGGTAACATCCCTACATCTTCTTCAGTAAAGACCGAAGCAAAGAATTCATTCAGTCTCTCCGCTATCGCCTTGTCGCCTCTTAGTGCTCCTTTAACCCCTTTATCATCTAATGGACCAACTGACTCTCTCACAGGTTTTTTGCTACGAATGTACTTGAAAAGGTCTTTATTTCGCGTTTTTGCTTCCGCAGCAAGCTTTTTCTCAAATTCTCTCTTTGCCTGCCTTATCAATGCCTTGCATTTGACTTGCCAGTGCTTGTGCTGTTTCCAGGTTTCGTCATTTGGCTCTTTTTTCCATTTCCTGAAAGATGTTTTTTTGGCAACAACAGCCTCTCTGACCTCACCTTTAAGCCATGCTGGCAATTTATTGGACTTCCTTCCACTTTTCTTAAAGCGTGGAATACAGCTGGTCTGTGCTTCAAAGATAGTATTTTTCAACAACACCCAAGCTTGATTTACGTCTTTAACCTTCGCAACTGCTCCTTTTAGTTTTTTCTTAACTGTTTTCCTCATTTTATCATAGTCTCCCTTTCGAAAGTTAAAGGTAGTACTGTGGATTTCCTTACTATCCCTCCTCCACTAATTAAATCAAAGGCGATCATGCTATGATCACTATTGCCAAGTGGCCCCAACACCCTTATCTCTTGCACTAGATCTGGTGTTCCACTAAGGACTAGGTCTAATATGGCTTCTCCTCTGGTTGGTTCATGAACCAGCTGCTCCAAGAAGCAGTCATTTATTTTATCTAGGAACTTTATCTCCCTAGCGTGTCCTGACGTGACACTGACCCAGTCGATACCGGGGTAATTGAAATCACCCATTATTATTACTGAGCTGTAACTTTTGTTAGCTTCCTTGATTTCTTTGAGCATTTCATCATCCATTTGGTCATTCTGACCAGGTGCTCGATAGTACACCTCCACTGCCATCGCCTTCCCCCTTTTATATGGAATTTCAATCCATATAGATTCTACAGCAGATTTTGTTTCCTGCAAAACTTTAATCCTTTCTGGGTCAATGCCCTCTCTAACATGGAGCGCAACCCCTCCACCAATTTGATCAGCTCTATCATTACGATATAGTTTGTACCCAGGTATCACAGTGTCCCACTGGTTGTCCTCCTTCCACCATGTCTCTGATATTCCAATCATATCTAACCTTTCATTTAGTGCTATATATTCTAACTCTCCCATCTTATTCTTTAGACTTCTAGCATTTGCATACAAGCATTTTAGAGAATGTATTTTATTCATGTTAATTTGGCTATTGTTAGATATGGGTAAATTGGGATCTTTAAGTTCTGTCTGCTCCATACTCGAGGGCATTTGGGCTACTTTACTCTTTTGTGGAACCTGTCTGCTTTTGGAAGTATCCTTCAAGGATACGTTCTTCCGAACCATCCGCTCTTGGGCGACTGTCGGCTTTCCCCTAATATCTAGTTTAAAAGCTGCTCTATCTCCTTTTTAAAGGTTAATGCCAGCAGCCTGGTTCCATCCCGGTTAAGGTGAAGCCCATCCCTTCGGATGAGCCCCTCCTTTCCCCAGAATGTTCCCCAGTTCCTAACAAATCCAAAACCCTCATCTCTGCACCATTGTCTCATCCACGCATTGAGACTCCGGAGCTCTGCCTGCCTTTTGGGTCCTGCGCGTGGAACAGGAAGCATTTCGGAGAATGCTACCCTGGAAGTTCTGGATTTCAACTTCCTACCTAAAAGCCTAAATTTTGCCTCCAGAACCTCCCTACCACATTTTCCTATGTCATTGGTACCCCGACATGTACCAAGACAGCAGACTCCTCCCCAGCACTATCTAAGACCTTATCTAGGTGGTGCGTGAGGTCCGCTACCTTTGCACCAGGCAGGCATGTTACCAGGCGATCCTCACGTCCACCAGCCACCCAGCTATCTACATGCCTAATGATCGAATCACCAACTATAACGGCTGTCCTAACCCTTCCCTCATGGGCACATGGCCCTGGAGAAACATCCTCGGTGCGAGAGAGTTTTACATCACCTGGAGGACAGTTCCTAGTTACAGGATCACTTCCTGCCACACCAGGGTGATGCTCTCCTGTCACGTGACCTCTCTCCTCCATGGCAACAGGGGTGCTGCCAGACTGGAGGTGGGACCTCAGGACTATATATCCCTGTAGGTTTCGTCTATGTACCTCTCTGTCTGTCTTATGTTTTCCAAGTCTGCTACTTTAGCCTCTAGAGAACGGACTTGTTCCCTGAGAGAAAAGAGCTCCTTGCACCTAGTGCATATGTAAGACCTCTCACCAACTGGGAGAAAATCATACATGTGACACTCAGTGCAAAAGACTGGAAAGCCCCCATCCCGCTGCTGGACTGCTGTCTGCATCTTAGTTTTAAGTTTGTGTCTAGATCTTTAAGTTCTTACTTACTAGGGGTTGCTATGGTTATTTATACCAATAAAACTGTACCTAATACGTTTACTATACCTTGTTCACCTGAAGCTTAATTAATCTCAGGTCCTTAGTGTATGACTGATTTGGGTAAGGAGCTTCACCTGAAAGCACCTCCTGTCTTTTAAGATTTGTAAGTACCTATAAAGCTATGATTTTCCCAGGGGACGGGGGGTGTGTGGAGGGAGGGAGGGAAATAACACTTATTAAAAGAGGGCTGCTACACAGTACCCTGTCTTGTGCTGCTGAGGTAAGCTAAATTCTGAGTTGATTTAAATTATAGCTCTTAGTTTCTGCTAGACTCTAACTTCTGAAATTTAAACTACAAGCTCTCTGCTGGGTATGAAATTTATTTTATTTATTTATTTTATTTATTTATTTTTATTTAACTATTTCTTTTATACCGCCCCTTCCAGAGATCAAGGGCGGTTTACATATAACAGGTTAACAGTCTTGTACACAGTTTGTATACATTTTACATAGAACAATAGAAATCAACTATTTACATTGAACATTGTACATAGAACAATAGAATGTAACCAGAAAGCTCTCCTCTGTGTTTTAAATTCAAACTTTAATTGCTGCTACTAGGCCCTAACTGATCCAACAAAAAACAGTGGGTTCACAGATTAAGTAGCTTTAATACAAAGAATTCTTTTTAGAAAATTACCAGAAGTATATACTCACAGTTGCAGATTTCTCTTCAGAAGTAACAGTCCCCCTTTCTAGTCCTTCAAGCACACCCACTGAGCAGAGAGGTCAGTGATTGGGCCCCAAAAAAAGAAACCCATATATACCACTTAGAAGAAATACTATGTAGCACTATGGGGGAACCTAGCCATGCCGTGGTCACTGCTCAGTCAGGTTGGGAGTGACCTTCCAGCAGGACATGCTGTGGCCAGACACTACAATGTCCCAGCCATTGCCCTGTGCCCTGTGCTGATGCATCCTGCCCAGGCCGCCCTGTCCAGGCTATACCCACTGTACCTTGCTCCTCATTATGCACATAGGCAGGCTAACACTGGACACAGTGCAAACAGTGTGGGCTGAGTACGGTGTGGGCAACCACCACACACTGGATGGACATACTCACACTCCCACACCTATGCCAGCATTGTGCAAATATAGAGGCTCTTGGCAGCCCTGGCCACCTCGCCAGTCCTGGGCACAGCACAGGCATGGCTATGGTACGCAATACTGTTGGGGTCACTCCCCGGGGTGGTAAACACTGTCAAACACCAGACCTGATACACACTCCACAGACATCAGAGAGGTTGGTATGGTACAGCTAAAGAGCACATTGTGCTTAACTTAGGAATTGCTATCTGCCAGTAATCATAGCAACCCTTTTATATGTGTGTACCATATCCCCGGGTTTAGGGTGACATTGCTACGGTATACAGGGGCTAGTATTGGGGGATTCACACAGGGCCCGGAATCCTGCCTCTACAGGTGGCTTTGGATGATGGAGCCTGTGGGTGTGGGTGTGTCTGCCCCTGTTGGCCGCTGCTCTATGAAGAGGTTCCCAACTCTAGTCCTGATGGGCCACACACTGTTCGGGTTTTCATGCTGTCCCTCATGTATATGCATGAGATACATCTGCATACCATGGGGGCGGCACATGGAAATGCAGCACAGGCATCTTTATTGGTGACAGCATGACACCTGCATGGTGTGTGGCCCTTCAGGACTTCATTTGGGAGACTCTGCTCTAGGTACTGCGCATGTGTATGGTGTCTGTGCTCTGTGGGGTAAAATATAAGCGTTTGACGCATGGTTCTGTTCTCTGCACTAAAGGTTCGGTCTTTACTTCCATGGTTTAGTAATGGGTAAAATATGGGGACTGGGTTGTCAGGAGCCACAGCTGGGACTTGAACCTGTGACCTTCTGCTCTTGAGCACACTGTCTGTGTGTACTGCACCACACTGTGGCCACAGAGACAGTGCATTCCCTAGAGATGACTGTTTGTCAGACAGAGCCTGTCTGTTGCAGTGCACGGCACCCACCTGAACAGGGCTAGGCCACAGTCTGCTGTGGGCAGCAGCCACTGCCCCCTCCACCACCAGTACCCCTCTGCCACCATACTGACATGCCAGTCTTCTGGTGGTGCTGGTGGTGCGCTGTTTTGGGCCTTCCAGTGTGCGGGTAGGCAGCTGCCTATGGTGCGGGTTCTGGGGTAGGGGTGCCTGCATAGATGTCCACACTTCCCCACAGCACTGCCTGCCAATGTTCTGTACCCTTGGGGGTAACTGCTGGGTACTATCCCCTATGACACTGTGGGAAACACACTCGTGCCTGTGTTGGGTCCTCATCAGTTGCTGTCTGGTTGCTCTACTATTTCAGCATTCGTATGGGCCACCTGGGCATCACTGTAGTCTGCACTGTGGCCCAGCTGCACCACGGCATGTGCCGCCTGCAGCCCTCTGTGTCCCCTTTTCCAGCATCTGTCCAGTTGCCCGTTCTGACCTGCCCACCCTGTTGCTGCGGAACATGGGGGAACCCTGATCAGCGCTATTTCACTGTGGGATCATTCACCTTGTATGGGGACAGAGCATGAATCCTTCCGGACTTACTATCTTTTTTTTGGAGCTTTCTCAGTAGTATTTTTTGCTGTTTCCCATTCATATCACTATTGGCCAGCTTGGTTATGTTTTTTTCCCATTTCGTTACAGTCATTTTCAATGTTTATTTGCCCTTTTGTTCTGTGCACATGTATCACACATCACTTTTTCTAGGTTTCCCTGGCTTTGCTGTACATTGCTGACAGAAATGGTTTCTCTTCCCTTTAAATCGGCTCTGACGCCAGGGTTTCACTGGCGTTAATTTTGAGCTTCGGATTTCACAGTGTTAGCGTGCGGGGAGCCTCTCCCCTCCCACTCTCCACCCATTGACCCCTTCCCTCCACCCCTGGGGAGCCTTCCTCCGCCCCTTTGGAGCCTTCCTCCGCCCTCCGGATGCCTTTCTCCTGCTTCAGCGCTCATTTGCGCCGCTGCGCGTGTTACCGCGCGATAAGGTACCTTATCAAATGGTAAAGTGCCATTATCACACGATAAGGTACCTTATCGCATGATAACATTGCAGCGGCGCAAATAGCGCCGTTTAGTAAACATACCCCTTAGATTTAACTAGTGTGGGAAGGGCACATTTACTTTGGCTTGTGCAGTTGGACTTGAAAGCTCAGACCCTGGTTTTATTACACGCTGATTTATCCAGGCAGTGACATTTGATATTCTATTTGTCCTGTATTTGAGACATTTTTTATAGTTACAGTAGATTAGCAAATCTGGGAGCCCAAGGGGGAAATGGACTCTAGGACCACACAAAGGGGAGCACACGTCCAAAACATCCACTAAGCTGCATGGGTCCTGCACCCACATTCCTGATGGTGGAGATGGTGCATCAGTGTCACATTTTCAGTCACAAGGGACAGGCAGTTCCACAGGAGTCCCACAGATCCTGCCTGTGGCTGTTCCCTGCAATTGAAAATGTAACACTGAAGCACCATCCTTCCAGCTGAAATCTAAGGCATTCTGAGCACCTTCTCTTACTCCTGAGTGTTTCTGGTTTGTGTTTCAGCTGCAGGTGACATTTGAGGACATCGCTGTCTCTTTCTCCCAAGAGGAGTGGAGGTATTTGCATGAAGGACAGAAAGAGTTGTACAGGGAGGTGATGAAGGAGAATTATGAGACCCTGATTTCCCTAGGTAAGGACTGAATCTGTATTTCTAGTAGACACAAGAATAGGAGATGTTTTTGTGTACATCCTCCACTCCAAGAACTTGCAGATATGAGCAGGATTCTGTCTCAGTCCTACCGATTGTCTTAAGATCCAGGTCTGAGGGATCATAAGGCCATCCTATATGTCCTATGAGTTTCCCCCTTCCAGTTTTAGCTCAAACTTACAGCATTTTTATAATTGAGACACATTCTGTCCCTACCCTAGTGAGCTTATAATCTAAGTGGGCACTTGAGGTGAGGGGAGATAGGGAGGGTAATTTTCCAAGCTATTTCCTTCGATTAAGCAATGCTTTTACTGTGGAAATGGGTTTTATATACTTTGATTGTGCCCCTTTTATAAAGTTACATCTGTATGGTTTGTATGTACCTAAATTAAGTTGCTGTTTGAGGAGGGATTTCTGAGGGAGGAGTTTGCGCTTAAGTGATACTTTTGAAAAGCAAAGCATACATTTCTCACTAATGTCAGCAGTTATAAAATTACTCCCAAAGGGACTTCCCTGAAGGAATTATGGGGGAGAGTAAAATTTGAACCCTGCCCTCATTAGGCCACAATTTCCTTTTCATCAGCAGGTGTTTCTCCTCTTTAATTCTCATAGAATTTCATTCTCTCACAGTGATTGGGTGTAAAATCTTGTATCTGATTCTGAGGGGTGAAGGTGATGAAGAGATCAGCAGTCATCCCAAAAGACAGTCACTGGGGCTTCCTAAATCAACTGTTAATACCAAGGGACCTCATAAAGTGCAGTGTCTTGAAAATCTGTTTAGTCAATATCAAACGATCACAGCCTCCCTTTCTTCAGTGATTCAATTTATTTATTATAAAAATATATGACTTGTTCCACTACCAGAATACTCAAAGTGAGGAATAAAAACCTCCCCAGATTCTTCTGCTTTATCTTTGGACGCCAGTAGTAGACCTTTCCTCCTCTCCCCCATCATGAGCTGCTTCCTGAGAGCTACTGCTGTGTATTTTTCAGTGACTATAAGGGAAACATAACTCATTTTTTATATTAATTCCTGGAAACAGGCTTTGAAGGAATCAATCTTGATATATTATTAAGGATTAAAGAAGAGGAAGAGCCGAATGTCTGGGATCTTCAGGAATCAAGAGAAAGAGCAGTTACTGACTCATACCCAGGTGAGTTATAATAAATACTGTTCTGGGTAATAGGAAATATTATAGTGTACAGCTGAGTAATACACTTTATTTAGCTGTACTCTGTATTCTCACAAATGGAAAATATAAGTCCTCACAGGTAAGTGATGCTATTCATCGGAGCCCAGGGGAATAAGCATGTTCAAGTCAGGACCGGGAGAATTCCCATAGGGCCCAATTCTGTCCCGCAAGTCCATCTCTTCTGTGCATCCGGTGTGAACCGGATGCACAGAGGGGATCGCGATTCTGATCCCGCCGGGCACGTCTAGCCCCACAAGATCAGAATCGCGAACAGTCCTGCACATGCAGCCTGGGACAGCGATTCTGTCCAGCCTGCAGGTGCAGGTCTGCACCCGGTAACTCAGTCAGGGCATTTAAATGGAGTCAGGACACCCATGGAACCATTTAAAAGCCGCAATGCTGGCTGCCAACTAAAACTGTAAATTCCATACAGTCCTACCCCCGATCTGGCCTCCAAAGACTAGGGTTGGGCTGCGTGGAATGTCCCCTGGCCCTCCCAGCTCTTTCCGCACCCCGAATTTAAAAACCAAAACAAACAAACATCCAGGGGAGTGGAATAACTTCCCCGGCCATTTCACCGGCCCTGGACGTACAGGGCCGACATTAGAATTGGCCCTGTATGTCCAGGGCCGGCAACCACCCGCTGCCTGCCCACTCTCTGCCCCCAGGCTGACACGAATAGCTATTCGTGGTTCCGAATGACCCCCATAGTGTTTTACAGGAGGGTGTGCCAAATACAGAGCCTCTTGTAGAATCGGTGCTGGACTGCATGTGTATATCTCCACATCCAGTGGGAGCAGTGATTTTAGAAAACTGCACATGAGCAAAAAAATATAGAAATAGCCCTCAGATACTATATATGTGGGAGTAGCTTGTAAAATTACTGCTCCTCCTGTAGACAGGCAGCCAGTCCTGCAACACCAGTACCCTGTCATCTGAATCCCTCAGACACTCCCTTAGACTGTCTGATCCTCTACTACTACTACTAATATTTAACATTTATAAAGCACTACCATACGCAGCGCTGTACAGGCATATAAGAGTGATGGTCCCTGCTCAATAGAGCTTACAATCTAATCAAGATGAAAAACACACAGAGCAAAATTCTAGTTAGGGCAAAACCAGGTTGGTTGTCTCCCATTACTGCTAATAGTACTACTGCGCATTTCTATTTAAAACTACATTACACTGGGCATCAGGTTACAATACATTACATAACAGTACATAACATCAGGTTACAATACATTACATTAAGAGTTAAAATACAGGCAGGCTAGGCATCATGGGGTACATTACAACACATCATGGGATATACTTGGAGGATGCTTACATGGTGACTTTTTGCGTGGTTCCGCTGCATCTGACCAGTTCTTTGGTGGAATGGCTGGAGTGAGGGGGAGGAGGAGGCCGCGGCCCTTCCACAGTGCCATGCCTAAGGATCACACCAAAGAGCCCTTTGGCGTGGCCCTTAGGCACAGGCCCACCAGATGCGGGTGCGCCAAGAAACGCTTCACTGTCAATTCTGGTGCTGGGGTGTTTCTTTGGCCTGATTGACCATGCGGTGGGGAGCAGGGAGGAGCATACCTGCCTGCTCCCTTCCCCATCGCCGATTGGGCCTGTGGCTGGAAGTCCCGTGCACTGTGATTTATCTAAGTTGGCCAAACAGGTTAGATAAGGGGAAAATGCAACCTTAGCCCTAGTAGTAAAACCATGAGATTATGTCTGGGGGTCCTGGTACCAAGATCAGGAGCGACTGGGAAGATCTCCTGCTCCACTTTGCATGAGGGACACCCAGTAAGGCTAGGGATGGTATTGGAGGGTGGGGAGCTTAAGAACATAAGATATGCCATAATGGGTCAGACCAAGGTCCATCAAGCCCAGTATCCTATTTTCAACAGTGGCCAATTCAAATGTAATCATTTTTGCTTCGTTGGAAAATGGAACTCTGGGGGTTTTTTGGAGGGCTGGTTGCTATCGGTATTTCCACTAGTAGCTGACTGTGGCCCTTTGGTTACAGAACAGGCTTATCACCTGAGAGTATTGCGAGAGGGTGAAGCCTAGCCTCAAGTGTTCCCCTCTATCCTAAACTTAATTTATGGTACTCTATACTTCTATTAATCTTTCTACAATTGTTATCTGTCTCTATAATCCTCCAAGTTTAATGATTTATTTATTTATTAATTTAGACAGTTTTGTATACCGCCTTATCCTTCAATCAAAGCGGTCACAACACAATTGGGGGATACATTTAACATGCAGGGATATGAGACACATACACTAATACTTACAGGGAACATGGGCAATGGAGGGTTAATGATCTTTTTCTTTGTACTTTGCATAGTTATTGTTATAATGTAAATCACTTTGAATACCTAAGGCGGTAGAAAAAAACTTGTTAAATAAATAAATAAAATAGCACGCTTCCAGCAGGTGATTCTTTCCACAGTGGGATCGACTAGGAAGATTGGATCTAAGGGTGGGGGAGATGCTGACCGGGTGATCAGGGCAGTTGCCTCTCAAGAGGGGTCCAAAAGGAATTGGATGTTGGCAGTGGTAAATGGGGGATGGTGGACTTCCAGTAGGCACTTATACGTGCTTTGGGGCAACTATAAATGCCAACGTCTATGCTTTTTCCTAGAGATATCAATTCCCTATTTGAAGTGGGGAATCCACATTTTTATTTTAGGCCTGCCGAACCACTCTCTCTGCCTGCCCTGGGTACACCCCTTGACATCTAAACATACTAAGCATCCCCAGGTTTACATAGCTCCTGTTGTAAAATGGCATGTACACATGTGTGCCAATATCTACATGCAAATGCTGCCCTTTACACGTGGAAGGCTTGTAAAATACCCCCCATTATCATGCAATTACCTGCTCAGCATCGAGGCCATGAGGACCATGGTCCTGATGCTGGGAAGTAGCAGAGCTCCCTGAAGCTGCATGATGAGGGTTAGGGAACTCTCCTGTTCAGAGGAGATGGGAAGAGGTTCTCCACTCCAGTATGTGGTTATAGAACATGACTCAGTTTGTCTGCAAGGACGTTGTCTTTTCCAGCTGATACATGACTCTGAGAGTTATCTCATGTGAGATGGCCCCGTTCCCCATTCTGACAGTCTCTGACACAGGGAAGTATAATCCCGTTCTTTCTCGCTTGTCACATGGTACATAGCTGCTTGATATGAGCAGAGATACCAAGGCTGAACCATCCCAGAGAGTGAACTGCAAAGAGTGAGATTTTTTCTAATGGTGTATCCACTGTATAAATCTAGAAAGATTTAAATGTAATATTGCTTTTCAAATGTAAAAGAAAAACAGCATAAAATATTTGTTTGCCTTTGGAGCCTCTGAAAGGATATAGACATAGGGGTGGCAATAGGGGTAAATTCTCTGGGCTGAAAATTGCTCATCACTCAATGGCTAAAACTTTGTGCCGAGGTTTCACAGCACCTGGGTGAGGCAATACAGAGGAAGCTAGGCTCGGATTTCTTCTCATTGGCTGGTCACTGATACTGCGGCTCTAATGCTTAAGGGAAGGGGCTCAAAGAGTGTGAGTGTGAGAGTGAGAGCCTTCAAATGAGAGGACACACTCCTATCGAGTGAGACTTGGCTCCTGTGTAGGAGGGAGTTCATGAAAAAAATTCTGGTTTATTTCCAGATCTTTTTTTCTTCTGGCTAATTTCTGGATTTATTCAGTTTGTTTCAGAATTAATGCTTGTAAAATTAGATTAACAAGAGAAAAAATGGTTAATGTGAATGAATCAATTTTATATTCATTAGATAAATAAACAGATAAGAAATACCAAGTTGAGTCAGACTTAGGGCATCCTGTTTCTGCCAGTTGCTAAACTGGGTCACAAGCATCCAGCAGATCCCATAATGCAGACCTGATCCTGATGGCTAATTTCACCAGTATGCAGTGGCTCTCCCAGGTCCATTCAGATAATAATAGTTAATGAATGTTTTTCTCCAAGAACTTGTCCAAACCTCTTTGCTACTGTAGGTTATTAAATAAAAGGAGAAACAGAAAAGGAAAATAAGATGATACCTTTTTATTGGAATAACTTAATGCATTTTGGACTAGCTTTTTAAGGTTATAACCTTCTTCAGGTCAGGATAGTCGCCTTGACCACATCCTCCAGCAACAGATTTCACAGCTTAATTATGTGCTGCATGAAAAAAACTATATTTTCCACAGTTTGTTTTCAATTTGCTTGTCATTGGTTTCATGAAATGTCTTCTAGAGGTTTTTTTGTTGTTTGAAAGATTAAATACAGTAACTGTTCCCTGTTTAACTGTTCCACCCAACTCATGATTTTATAAACTTCTGTCCTATCTCCTCTTGTTCATCTTCTCCAAGCTGAAGAGTCCTAGTCTGTTTAGCTTCTCTTCAAAAGGAAGGTGCTGTACATTCCTTATCATTTTTTTTGCCCATCTCTGAACCTTTTCTAGTTCCACAATATCCTCTTTAAGAGCATAAAAAACATGATATGCTATACTGGGTTAGACCGAAAGTCCATGAAGCCCATTATTCTGTTTCCAACAGTGGCTAATATAGGTCACAAGTACCTCACAGGTTCCCAAAATGTCCATGATGCTTATCCCAGGCTCTCTTTACTAATGGTTTATGGACTTTCCCTCCAGGAACTTGTCCAAACCTCTTTTAAGTCCAGTTACACCAACAGCTTTCACTACAACCTCTGGAAATGAATTTCAAAGTTTGATTATGCATTGAGTGAAAAATATTTTCTCCAATTAGTCCTAAATGTGCTACATTGTAGCTTTGTTGCATGTCCTCCAATCTTTGTAGTTTTTGAAGGAGTAAGCAACCAATCTATGCTTACCTGCTCTATTCCACTTATTTTAAAAACCTCTATCATATTCCAAGGTGAAGAGTCCATTTCTTCTGTTCTTAGGTTCTTATGATAGGGTGGTTAATTATCAGAAGAACCATTTCTACCTGGAAAAAGCCTTGAAAACGTTATAACTTTGTGTATCTGTCAGCAGTATGTGCATACTTTTCCCTGTGTGCATTTCAGCAAATATCCAAAATGAAATCAAAGTGTGCACATCTTTCCATTTTAAAAATGACCCCATGGAATTTATGCGCTTACCTTTACAGCCGCTCTTTGGCACACCCAGTTTTTGGGATTTAATTTACACAATTATACATATGTTTTCAAAGGTATCTGCATAAATGCAAGCCCCTCACTAACCCAGGTTCAGGGAGGCCTCTGCTCAGTTAGGATAAGTCTAAACATATCTACAGGCTGTACGGGTGTAACTTGTCCCACAAATCAGGAGTTTTATAGATGTAGTTGTGAGTAAATCCTTTTTATCTGCATGTTAGCATGATTTACATACAGAAAATGGCTCATATTCCTCATCTGCCCTCCAGTCCAGTCAGACAAGCTAGGCAGTAAAGGAAGTTTGCAAGGTCGGGCCAGCTACCAGCAAACCAGGCAGTCACCTTGGGCAACAGCTTCTGGGAGGAGGAAGTAGCAAAGAGCCAGCACAGTGGCCTAGTGGTTGGTGCAAGTTATCTCAGACCAGAGGGCCAGGGCTCAAATCCCCCTAGCAGACAGCAACCTTGTGCTGGGAGGACTGGGTTTTTTAGTTTTAGAGGTGCTCCTTGTAGCCTTGGGTAAGCCACTTAACCCTCAGGTACAAAAACATAGGGGGGTGTTTACTAAACGGCAGTAATGGAGCCGCAGCTCCGATATCTCAGAGTCTGCTACCGCCATTTAGTAAACACCCCCCATAGATTGTGAGCCCTTCAGGGACAAGAGAAATATATATATATATATATATATATATATATAGTACCTGAATGTGCAGCACTTTGACTTGTAGAAAAGCAGTACATAAGCCTTGCTAAGTAAATAAATAACAGTCAAAGCAAAGCAATGGAGCCTAATAGCCACACAAAGTCATCAGTGCGTGCTTTTACCTGCAGGAAGAATGGGCAATATGCAAATAGTCGAGTTAGCTTTGCAAGTGGCTTTTTGAAATGCTCCTCATTATGCATATATTTACAAAACAAGGTTTAATATTTAAACATGTGATGTCCAAATATGCATTTTTCTTGCATTGTTTTTGGAGGGATAGTGTTGAGATGATAACACATGTGATTAGTAATCAAAATCTTGGGGGATGGGGGGCTTGGGGTCTAAAAGACCATTGCAAAAGAGTGCAGTGCTGAACTTTTGCCTAGGGCACCTAATACACTTGCAACTGCCCTGCAATTATGCACATCAACCGAAATTCCTATTAATGACTCTTCACATGAATAGTTCGAGGCATCTGTGCTATCCCATGGAATTTTCTAACTATCACAGAACCCATGATGTTATTGTGTGAGCCCAGAAAATTCATTTCCTGGATCATTAGTAGCATTCCATAGTCATTAATGCATCATTAATGTCTTCTATTTGTATCCTGCAGAGAATCAGGACATACAGGAACAGAAGAAGGAGGAGAATCGAGAAGAACCTCCTGTAGAAATGGAACAATCAGGAAATGTCTCTGAGAATATTTCCCATAGGACTGAGAGGAGAAACACAAGGAACTGTCAGGAATCAGAGAAGGAGCACAGAGACCCGGCAGGAGACTCACCGGATGGAGTCACTGAGTGTGAGAGAAGTGACAGGGAGCTCACAGACATCCCTGAGCCCCAGAGACACCAGAGGGCAGAGAGATCCTTCCAAAATAACAGCAGTGATCAAATGAATTCTAAATGCCACCAGGAAGGGAAGAAAGGGAAGAAATCCTTTCTGTGTGACACCAGTGGAGAGAGTTTCGATAAGAAATATCATTTATTATTGCATCAGAGGACATACAATGGGGAGAAACCGTTTAAATGCTCTCAGTGTGGAAAATATTTCAAACAGAGGTTAAGCTTGAAAATACACCAGAGAATTCATGCTGAAGAGAAACCACTTCCCTATATTGAATTTAGCAAAGGTTTCTGTCATAAGGGCCTATTAATTACAAAGCAAAGAACACACACTGGAAAAATGTCTCTGATTCACAGTGGAAAGAAGCCTTTTACATGTACCGAGTGCAATAAGAGTTTCAGTTATTTATCAATCTTTAAAAACCATCAAATGATCCACAGTGGAAAGAAACCTTTTACGTGTACTGAATGCAATAAGAGTTACACTCAGTCATCGGATCTTCAAC
Organism: Ichthyophis bannanicus; assembly: GCA_033557465.1. Taxonomy (NCBI): domain Eukaryota; kingdom Metazoa; phylum Chordata; class Amphibia; order Gymnophiona; family Ichthyophiidae; genus Ichthyophis; species Ichthyophis bannanicus. Next base: position 34,238,344 of record CM066031.1, on the reverse strand, counting down.
GCCATCAAATGATCCACAGTGGAAAGAAGCCTTTTACGTGTACTGAGTGCAATAAGAGTTTCACTCATTCATGGCATCTTAAAACTCATCAAATGATCCACAGTGGAAAGAAACCTTTTACATGTACTGAGTGCAATAAGAGTTTCACTCAGTCATCGACTTTTAAAAGGCATCTAATGATTCACAGTGGAAAGAAACCTTTTATGTGTACTGAGTGCAATAAGAGTTTCACTCAGCCATCTCATCTTAAAAGTCATCAAATGAGCCACAGTGGAAAGAAACCTTTTACGTGTACTGAGTGCAATAAGAGTTTCACTTGGCCATCGCATCTTAAAAGTCATCAAATGATCCACAATGGAAAGAAACCTTTTACGTGTACTGAGTGCAATAAGAGTTTCACTCAGTCATCGACTTTTAAAAGGCATCAAATGATTCACCGTGGAAAGAAACCTTTTACGTGTACTGAATGCAATAAGAGTTTCACTCAGTCATCGGATCTTCAACGCCATCAAAGGATCCACAGTGTAAAGAAACCTTTTATGTGTACTGAGTGCAATAAGAGTTTCACTCAGTCATTGACTTTTAAAAGGCATCAAATGATTCACAGTGGAAAGAAACCTTTTACGTGTACTGAGTGCAATAAGAGTTTCACTCAGTCATCGCATCTTAAAAGTCATCAAATGATCCACAGTGGAAAGAAACCTTTTACGTGTACTGAGTGCAACAAGAGTTTCACTCGGAAATTGCATCTTAAAAGTCATCAAATGATCCACAGTGGAAAGAAACCTTTTACGTGTACTGAGTGCAATAAGAGTTTCACTCAGTCATCGACTTTTAAAAGGCATCAAATGATCCACAGTGGAAAGAAACCTTTCACATGTACTGAGTGCAATAAGAGTTTCAGTTATTTATCAGTCTTTAAAACCCATCAAATGATCCACAGTGGAATAAAACCTTTTATATGTTCTGAGTGCAACAAGGCTTTCTCTCACTCATCACATCTCAAAAGCCATCAAATGATCCACAGTGGAAAGAAACCTTTTACATGTACTGAGTACAACAAGGGTTTCACTCATCGCATTGCATCTTAAAAGCAATCAACTGATCCACAGTGGAAAAAATTAGCAGTAAATTTAAGAAACTGAGATAATACTCCACATCCCTTGGCTTAGAAGTGAGGTTCATGATTATCATGGTATGCGCAAAACTCATCCACACAATTGATTTGAATCATATGAAATAAAAACTGGGTTGACAGAGTACATTAAATTCACCATGAAAATCTGGCAAGCTATATTGTTTTTGAAGAATAAGGATGGCTAGTTCATCATGCCTAACATCAAGATCAGGGAGATTCCCTATTGCCACTTCTGTTTTGTATGGCGCTCAATCCAATGAGTACTCTCATAAATTCTTTGGGACATGGAGTTAGCCTGAAATCTAAAGATGGCCATGGCCCAATGGTGATATCACACTGACAATTTGTAGATGACCTGAAGCTCTGCAGTTCTAATGACCAAGAATTAGTAGAATTCCATTTATTGAAAAGCTTCTTGGGAGGAAGTGATGTCACCTACTACGATGGGTGCCTGAGCGCTCTGCTCTGGAGCCATTCCTGATCAACAGTGAAAAAACATCTTCCAAGCAGCACCGATAACGGCTTGTAGATGGCCTCCGAGTACTCTGGCCAGTGGGAGCAAGATAACAAGGGGGAAATCAGCGGACCTGCAGGAATAAGAATATGCGGGTGCAAGTGGGGACAGCGGAGAGAACAAAATGGTGACGAGTGGGCCACAGCAGCCCAAGGAGACAGAGCGCATGGAATGGGAGACACCCGCAGTCAATTTAGAAAAAGGAGAAGGTTCCATTCAGGGCATAACTCGAACCAAGATGCGGGGAATGGTTTTTTTTCCCCTTTACATAGCATCTAGTAACATACATAAATACTCTTGCATGTAAACATCAACATTCAACTGGTGTACAGTTTTCCCTCTCTATTATATATTATATTCAACTAACAATATTGCTAAGTAACTCCACAACCTCCCCCGAAACATTTGCATAGATACCTACTTAACCAGTAAACCCGTTAAAGCCATTCATCTACCGTACAAATGCCCGTGAGGCAGTTTTAAGCCCCACAGCCCTACTTATCCACCCTATCCCAGTTCCCTCTCTCCCCCGCCTTCAAGTACACCAATACTTTCCGCCAAGTCCTATCAAACTTGGGCATCTTTTGTTTTCGTAATGCTGTTTATTTCTCCATTAGGTAAATTCGCCTTAGCCGATCTTCACAGTGTGCCACCTGTGGCGGCTCCTCCTGCTTCCACCAATAGGCTATTTCACCTCTGACTGCACTGAGACATGCTAATATTTGCTTCCTATTCTCCCTCGGGCCCCCTTCCCTCCACCATCCAAACAAGAAAACTTCGGGGTTCCTCTCTATCTCTTTACCCACCACCCGTCTTATCCACCTCTGAATTTCATCCCAGAATATCTGGATCTGTGGAATTCCCACCAAATATGATACATTGTGTCCTCCTCTCCACACTGCCTTCAGCAGCTCCTTGATGCCGTCTGATACATTTTATTCAAACGCACTGGGGTATAGTACCACCCCATTAACACTTTGTGCCAATTTTCCCGAACAGCAATGGAAATTGGCAAATGGTGACCCTGTTCCAGAATGGCCTTCCACTGACCAGTCTCCAAGTTCCTACCCATCTCCCTTTCCCACACCCTCATATAACCCAATTTCTCCTCCCCTTGCCCTTCTCGTATTGCCCTATACAAGGCCGTAATTAGCCCCCTAGATCTCTTTTTCCCCTACCAAATCACTTCCAGTTCAGTAAACTCTCGTGCTAACCCCTCCTTCCCCAACTTCCCTTTCAAATAATGTGAGTTCTAGCTGTTTATTAATTATTTATTGTTTGTCTAACTGCGTATTTAATTATTTATTGTTTGTCTTAGTGGTGTGCTAGTTCAGCCTTCTCAGCTACAACTTACCTTGCCTCTCTCAACTAACTGGGCGTTGTGTGGTAGCCAGGTTAACTGTTCATTTTAAATTAAATCTCTCTCCCCAGAACCTGCTGTGTGTTAAACTTTTTTTCCTGTCCTAGCCTGCCTGAGTGAATCCTCCCCCTCCCCCCTCCCTGCTGAGGTATTGTGTAGCCTTCTTCCTGTTTCCTCCACGTGTGCATAGTCTGTTTTAGTCTGCTTTTCTCTGATCAGAGAAGAGCAATGCTTTTTACAGTGCTCTGCTGTGATAGGCGATGGCCTAGTATGTAGCAGAGCTAGGTCTGAAGCCCTTTTTTTCCTGCTTTAAAATGTTATTGCTGATTTTGGAAAATTACAGAATGCTGTTAGCTAGCTGTTAGAAAGAAATACCGTTCTATTCTAGTTTGATAACATGTTCTGTTCTCCTGGAGATAAGAGAATTAAATACTTTCTTACTGTTTATTGTTTAGATGTCTGATGTCTGTTTCAGTAGAATGCCGCGCCACTGTATCTTTGCTGATTGTGCACTGACCTCGTAATTAGGATGAAAATATAGCAGAGAAACTGAACAGTGTAAGAATATTTTGTCTAGCATTATGAAGATTGTTTAGTGTTTTGAGCCAGGGCTAGAGATACATCTTAGCCTTGCTATGTTTGGCCTCGCTTTGTTTTGCTTTTGTTAAGAATGCTTCTGATATGCCTTCCACTATCTTTGTGGCTCACTGACCTTGCAAGAGTAGCAAAATATACTGTATACTTTAGCAGAAGTATTAATGTTTAGTGTTATGTCTAATTGCTGACCCGTGGCTAGTAAGACCCAAGCAGGGGGAGCGGGTCCTGGGCCCAGTCAGAGATGTCTATTGGATGAGAGTAAGTGGGCCACTGTGGCCAATGAGGAGTTTTGCCTGTATTAGACTGGAGAAGAAAAGTATATAAACTGTCATTTTTCTGAGCTCTGTGCTCAGACCATTTTGAATGCTACTGCAATCTGAGCCTGTGCACATTAAACCGGCTTGAATCTTTGCCTGACTCCGGGTATTATTTATTGCATTCTTATCAGCTACTACATATTCCTGGTGCGTGGGCCGGGAATGTGCGAGTGGGGGATGGTATGCAAGTGAATATGCCCCGACATCTCGCCTCACAGGTTTGGTCTGGCTAGAGCCGAGCCTGACTGACTGCAGGAGGGTCTCTGGTGCCCCTGGTCCTTTTGTATCGGAGGAGACTCCTCCTTGCCTCCGCAGGCTGCTGTTTCTGGCCGGCCAACACCTCGAACCCGAGGGGGGTCCAGGATTCAACCCAAGGAGGGATTGGTTGCGCAGCGCATTAGCTACCGGATCCGGTGAGTATTGATTTTTCTGGTTCTTAGTCAGATAGCTTTGGGAAAGTCTCGAGACACTTCTGGTACAGTAACAGGTAAAGGAAGTCTGATCAACTTCCACGGGCGATCCTAGTACCCCTGCAAGTAGTGCGCGGGGCGAAACCATCAGCCCTTTCGGTTTCAGTAATTCTGGTTTGTCAGTCAGCCCGGGAATTCGGAATTTGGAAAATGCTAGCATGTTTGTCTGTGTGAAGAATGCTTGTGAAAAGGAGGAAGCGTTGGGAGTTTGTCTTTGTTATCTGTTGAAACCACGAGTTTCCCTTCTAGTATAAGGGTAGGATTATATTCCGTTGGGTAATTTGTGACACTTTACCGCATATGAAATAGTAAAAGTATAGTTAAGCAGACTGCGAACCCCTAGAGTCACTGTAAAATCACGAAGCTGTCTCTCTCTCATTCAGCTGTCTTGCAGCGCAGAGTGAAACTGACAAGAGACGTGTTTGTGCAGAGGAATGTTTTAACCCTATGAAGGCATGTTTTCAACGTTCTGCTGCTGGGCTAATGGGTGCTTATTTTAGGAAATTATACCTGTTTTTATTCAATATTTTGTAATAGTGATGTGCCTTCTGCTATGGTCATGTATTATATATCATTTAATAAGAATGTTTAGTCAGGATTGTGGATCTCGATAGTATTGTACTTAGCCTGGAAAGGGTTACATTCCTACTTGAATTCCTGTGCAGATCAAGTGAGCAGAAATCATGTAGGTCTCAGGTTTCAATAGGAAAGGATGCTTGTATTTTCCCTTTGCCCTACGAAGCTGAGGTTACGAACACTGACAGGACTCTGCAGATCGCAACTTGAAAGTGCTTTGAATCCTGAGTGAATGAGGGGTTAATCGTGTATGAGTTTTAGTTCCTGATACATAGCGGCAAGCGCCTCATAGAAGACATGCTTATTGTTAATAAAATAAACTAGGAAGGAAAATGTGTATATGTATTTTAGTTGTCCACCCGCTTTATGGAAAAAGCATCCAGAATGAATGTCTTTTTGAATCTCTGCTTCCTAAAAACTGTAAAATTGAAAGTAATTTCTTTTGTAAAGCCAAGCTGATTACGGCTGGCAGTTAGTTTTTTGCCAAGTAATTTTATTCCAGTTATATGTAACAGCTATGTAGTCGTCATGTTATGAACTATAGTTCTTTCTGTTAGGATTTGTTATTATAACATGTTGCAGAAGTGTAGTTTTCTATTGTAAGGACTCTATCTAGATTGTTCCTCTGTCTGTTTACAAGCACATGTGGGGGCTACAGTCCACCGCTGACACTGCAGGCAGGGATTCATTTTACCAGTTCAGAGTCACCCACAGTCCGCGCCCGAGAACATGAAGTGGAATTCAAATAGTGCAGGCAGCCCTCACTATATGCCCCATGAAATCCAGCAGCCCAGGAGAATTTGCGCCTGGTAAATGCAGTTTTTGTCAAGTCAGTCCCAGGGAGATATAAAACAGACCTTGCAGAAACGGGATGGATTCGCGGCCATGAATACAGCACAATTAAGTTGTTTAGAATGTCTGTGAATTGTGGAGATAATGTGACAGAGAAAGTGAATGTAAGATGGAGAAGAGAGCAGTTCTTCTTGCTGATACTATAGTTGAATGATGTGGAGGAAGTTTTCCTAATCGAAGGAGCTGGATTGATAGTGCTGACTGTTCCCCGAGAAGAAGAGTAGCGGTTCTATAGTGCATCTCCAATCAGGCCAGCAAAGTTCCTGTATACTTACCAGCATTGCAGCCCCACCTGGAGTATGGGCGGAGAATAATCCATCTGGCCTAGCAAAGAATATAGCTCCTGTACTTGTTACCCTTAAGCCAGGAGCAGAACCAGTGCATGTGCGTCAGTATCCCCTCCCGAGACCAGCAATTGAAGGCATTCATTGCCATTTGAAGAAATTATTGCAGTATGGACTTCTCAGAGAATGCCAATCACCCTGGAACACCCTCCTGGGACTGATTCCAGCAGAAGCCACTCACTTTACTGTTTTGGACTTAAAAGATGCCTTTTTTTCTGTATACGCCTGGCAGAGGCCAGTCAGTTTTTGTTTGCATTTGAATGGGAAAACCCTACCACAGGACGGCAAGGGCAACTCACTTGGACTCGATTACCACAAGGATTTAAGACAAGCTACAAGTGATTTTCTGCACCTTTTGAATGAAGCTGGATACAAGGTTTCCAGAGCCAAGGCGCAGCTGTGCCAGACAGAAGTGAAATATTTAGGGTTCCACCTGTCCACAGGAACCCGGAAGTTAGGACTTGAGCGAAAAGAAGCAGTATGCCGCATCCCAACCCCCACTACTAGGAAGCAGTTGCGAGCTTTCTTGGGAGCTGCAGGCTACTGCCGCATATGGATACCGATCTCCCTTGGAATGGGGCCCAAAACAAGATAACGCATTCAAATCATTAAAAACAGCATTGATGTCATCCCCAGCCTTGGGTCTACCAGACGTGCAGAAACCATTTTGTTTATATGTACATGAATCAAGTGACCTGTGACCTACCTGTCGAAATAATTGGATCCTGTTGCCAAAGGCTGGCCTGAGAGCTGTAGCAGCCACAGCCCTCTTAGTGAGCAAAGCTGACAAGCTCACCTTCGGACAAAATCTTCAAGTCACTATACACTCTATTTTAACCCTACTGGAGCACAAAGGAAGCCATTGGCTCACCAACGCTCGAATGTTAAAATATCAAAGTATGCTATGTGAGAATCCTAACTTACAATTAAGTGTCAGCCAAACTCTAAACCCAGCCACCCTATTGCCCGTCGGTGCAGGCCCTCCTGACCATGATTGCTTGGAAGTAATGGACATTGTGTGCTCAGGTTGCCTAGACTCAACTGATATCCCCTTGGACCGCCCAGACAAAACTTTCTTTGTGGATGAAAGCAGTCTTGTCATCATTAATGGACATAGTTGTGTTAAATATGCAGTGGTGACCCTTGATCTAGTAGTTAAGTCCTCAGCCCTGGCCCCAGGTTCTTCCTATAGCCCTTCATAGGATATACTTAGCCCCTGCCCCTAAGTCTTTAGGAGTTTCCCCTTTTGAGATTCTGAGATTCTGTAGCCTATTGTATAGAGAGTAAAAGGAGATTTGTGACAGATAGGATCTGAAATTACTAGATAAGCACTATTGGTTTTAAGTTCTGTTTTGCAGGGTCTTCATGCGTGAGTACGAGACCAGCCCATCCAAGCCCCTGCATCCTTTCAAGCCTGGAGCCTCGGTGTGGGTGAAAGAGTGGAAGAAGACACCGCTGGCGCCGTATTGGAAAGGGCCATATGTCGTCTTGTTATCAACCCCAACAGCAGTTAAAGTGGCCGAGATCGACTCCTGGATCCACCACAGTCGAGTGAAACCAGCCACAGTACCTGAGAGTCGTCCCTGGACTTCGATCGCCAATCCTGCAGCACCATTGCGACTCACGCTGCGAAGAAAAGATCCGTCATCGTAAGAACTTTACCAACTTGCTCCTGGACGTCAAGGGAACAGACGTCCTCCAGTTTTGCATTCCAGCAGCCGCTTCTGAACTTGGTCATGGGCTTCCATAAATGATCCTGAGACTCCATTGCGCCTCACCCTACGACAACAGCCACGGACCTAAGACTTATTGGTCCCTCGGAAACTGCACTATTTCAAGACTGTTTGTTTATCCGAAAGTAAGCCTCGCATCTGGAGAAAGCTGCAATCATCAGAAATAGACTGTGTTGTGTTAAGAAATTGAGTCTTCTACGAGACTGTGTTCAAATGCTCTGAAAAAAAAGAAAAAGAAAAAACTGTTTTGATCTCCTAAAAAGTGAACTGCTCTAAGGAGGCAATAATAGCCTGAGAGACTGTACTATGATATTTTAAGAACCTGAGACATCCCAGAGGACAGTGATACTTTGGAATCTACAGCCCTACTCCTGCCACAAAGCTGGTAGGTCTACGTACGGCAGAAGCTTGAGGACCTACAATCAACGCTACGTCTGCTACCTGTTGTGGATGCCGACAGTTCCACCAATTTTCCAGAGACTATGCCCATTATGAATTCTTATTATTGCTCCGTTCTGGCGGCAGCCTTGGGGTGCTTTGAATTGACTCTTGCCATACTTTCCTGTGCAGCCTGCAAACCTAGTATTTGCACAACAGGGAATACCCGGACTTGTCTCAACCCCCGCCAGAATCTTTCCTCTCCTGTTATGGGAACTGCGATGGAACAATGAGAATGGAGCCCCTTTTGATTGCTACTCGCCAGCTCTCAGAACTTAGATTTTTTGGACTTTAGTACATGTGTTGCTAATTTTCAAACATGTGCTACCTACCTTTTTGACATGTACTGCTACCGACCTCTGATACAGGTGCTGCTATTAATAGGAATGATTCTTATTTTTGTGGGTCATGAGAACGGGCCTATTGCTATGATGAACAGTATATATGTCATTTGTTCCTCCTATGTCTCCTGCCCCTCCGCTTATACACTAGTCTGAAGTATTTTGCTATTTGTGTGATTTGATTCTCACCCTTTCTCACTTGCGGGTGTGAATAATCAAAAGGAGGGAATGTGATAGGCGATGGCCTAGTATGTAGCAGAGCTAGGTCTGAAGCCCTTTTTTTCCTGCTTTAAAATGTTATTGCTGATTTTGGAAAATTACAGAATGCTGTTAGCTAGCTGTTAGAAAGAAATACCATTCTATTCTAGTTTGATAACATGTTCTGTTCTCCTGGAGATAAGAGAATTAAATACTTTCTTACTGTTTATTGTTTAGATGTCTGATGTCTGTTTCAGTAGAATGCCGCGCCACTGTATCTTTGCTGATTGTGCACTGACCTCGTAATTAGGATGAAAATATAGCAGAGAAACTGAACAGTGTAAGAATATTTTGTCTAGCATTATGAAGATTGTTTAGTGTTTTGAGCCAGGGCTAGAGATACATCTTAGCCTTGCTATGTTTGGCCTCGCTTTGTTTTGCTTTTGTTAAGAATGCTTCTGATATGCCTTCCACTATCTTTGTGGCTCACTGACCTTGCAAGAGTAGCGAAATATACTGTATACTTTAGCAAAAGTATTAATGTTTAGTGTTATGTCTAATTGCTGACCCGTGGCTAGTAAGACCCAAGCAGGGGGAGCGAGTCCTGGGCCCGGTCAGAGATGTCTATTGGATGAGAGTAAGTGGGCCACTGTGGCCAATGAGGAGTTTTGCCTGTATTAGACTGGAGAAGAAAAGTATATAAACTGTCATTTTTCTGAGCTCTGTGCTCAAACCATTTTGAATGCTACTGCAATCTGAGCCTGTGCACATTAAACCGGCTTGAATCTTTGCCTGACTCCGGGTATTATTTATTGCATTCTTATCAGCTACTACACTGCTAGAGAAGTGGATATCTGCCTCCTGTGACACCTTGCTGTGAGTTCTAGCTGTTTATTAATTATTTATTGTTTGTCTAACTGCTTATTTAATTATTTATTGTTTGTCTTAGTGGTGTGCTAGTTCAGCCTTCTCAGCTATAACTTACCTTGCCTCTCTCAACTAACTGGGCTTTGTGTGGTACTCCCCTCCCCCCTGCTGAGGGTTCAGGACAGGGTACCTTGTAACTGCCCTCTTTAATAGGACTTATCTCCCTCCCTCCCCAGCACCCACCCACCCCTGGGGTAATTGTAGTTTTATAGGTACTTGCACATCTTAGAGGAAAGGGGCTGCTCTCAGGTGCAGTTCGTTATCCAAATCAGTCATACACAGAGGACCTGAGATTAATTACTTAAGCTTCAGGTACACAAGGTGTATTAGGGGTATTAGATACACTTTAATTGGTATAAGCATCTACACCAATCCTTATTGTATACAGAATTTAAAAGACCTAAACACAAGCTTTAAACTAAGATGCAGACAGAAGTCCAGCAACGAGATGGGGGTTCTCCGGTCTTTTGCATTGAGTGTCACATGTATGATTTTCTCCCAGTTGGTGAGAGGTCTTACGTATGCACTAAGTGCAAAGAACTCTTTGCTCTCAGGGAATGAGTCCGTTCTCTAGAGGCTAGAGTAGCAGACCTGGAAGACATAAGAAAGACAGAGAAGTACATGGATGAGACCTACAGGGATATAGTCCTGAAGTCCCACCTCCAGTCTGGCAGCATCCCTGTTGCCATGGAGGAGAGAGGTCACGTGACAGGAGAGCATCACCCTGGTGTGGCAGGAAGTGATCCTGTAACTAGGACCTGTCCTCCAGGTGATGTAAAACCCTCTCGCACCGAGGACGTTTCTCCAGGGCCATGTCCCCATGAGGGAAGGGTCAGGACAGCTGTTATAGTTGGTGATTCAATCATTAGGAATGTAGATAGCTGGGTGGCTGGTGGACGTGAGGATCGCCTGGTAACATGCCTGCCTGGTGCGAAGGTAGCAGACCTCACGCACTGCCTAAATAGGATCATAGATAGTGCTGGGGAGGAGTCTGCTGTCTTGGTACATGTTGGTACCAATGACATAGGAAAATGTGGTAGGGAAGTTCTGGAGGCTAAATTTAAGCTTTTAGGTAGGAAGTTGAAATCCAGAACTTCCAGGATAGCGTTCTCCGAAATGCTTCCTGTTCCACGTGCAGGACCCAAAAGACAGGCAGAGCTCTGGAGTCTCAATGCGTGGATGAGACAATGGTGCAAGGATGAGGGTTTTGGATTTGTTAGGAACTGGGGAACATTCTGGGGAAAGGGGGGGCTCTTCCGAAGGGATGGGCTTCACCTTAATCAGGATGGGACCAGACTGCTGGCATTAACCTTTAAAAAAGAGATAGAGAAGCTTTTAAACTAGAAAATAGGGGAAAGCCGACAGTCACCCAGGAGTGCATGGTTCGGACAAAGGTATCCTTGAAGGATACTACCAAAAGCAGTGACGTTCCAAAAGGGAGTATAGTAGCCCAAATGCCCTTGAGTAAGGAGCAGACAGAGCATAAAGATTCCAAATTACCCCTGCCTACCAATAGCCAGATTAATATGAATAAAATACAGTCTCTAAAATGCTTGTATGCCAATGCTAGAAGTCTAAACAATAAGATGGGAGAGTTAGAATATATAGCACTAAATGAGAGGTTAGATATGATTGCACTCTCAGAGACATGGTGGAAGGAGGATAACCAGTGGGACACTGTGATACCTGGATACAAACTATATCGTAATGATAGAGCTGATCAAATTGGTGGAGGGGTTGCGCTCTATGTTAGAGAGGGCATTGAGTCAGAAAGGATTAAAGTTTTGCAGGGAACAAAATTTGCTGTAGAATCTCTATGGATTGAAATTCCATTTATGAAGGGGAAGGTGATGGCAGTGGGAGTATACTATCGACCGCTTGGCCAGAATGAACAAATGGATGATGAAATGCTCAAAGAAATCAAGGAAGCTAACAAAAGTCACAACAGAGTAGTAATAATGGGTGATTTCAATTACCCCGATATCGACTGGGTCAGTGTCACAGCAGGACAAGCTAAAGAGATAAAGTTTCTAGATGGAATAAATGACTGCTTCTTGGAGCAGCTGGTTCATGAACCGACCAGAGGGGAAGCCATACTGGACCTAGTCCTTAGTGGAACGCCAGATCTGGTGCAAGAAATAAGGGTGTTGGGACCACTTGGCAATAGTGATCATAGTATGATCATGTTTGATTTAATTAGTGGAGGACAGATAGTAAAGGCATCCACAGTACTACCTTTTAACTTTCAAAAGGGAGACTATGATAGAATGAGGAATATAGTTAGGAAAAAACTAAAAGGAGCGGTTCCAAAGGTCAAAGACTTACAGCAAGCTTGGGTGTTATTTAAAAATACTATCCTCGAAGCCCAGACCAGCTGTATTCCACGCATTAAGAAAAGTGGAAGAAAGTCCAAAAAACTGCCAGCATGGTTTAAAGGTGAGGTCAGAGAGGCTGTTGCTGCCAAAAAAGCAACCTTCAGGAAATGGAAAAAAGAGCCAAATGATGAAAAGTGGAAACAGCACAAGCACTGGCAAGTTAAATGCAAAGCATTGATAAGGCAGGCAAAGCGGGAATTTGAGAAGAAACTTGCTACGGAAGCAAAAACACGAAATAAAGACTTTTTCAAGTACATTCGTAGCAAATGGCCTGTGAGAGAGTCAATTGGACCATTAGATGCTAGAGGGGTAAAAGGGGCAGTAAGAGGAAACAAGGCTATAGCAGAGAGACTGAATGAATTCTTTGCTTCGGTCTTTACTGAGGAAGATGTAGGGATGTTACCCAAGACCGAAGTGGTATTTAAAGGTGATACTGCAGAGGAATTGAGAGAAATATCGCTACACCGGGAAGATATATTACAACTATTTGATAAACTGAATAGTAGCAAATCACCTGGACCGGATGGTATACATCCCAGAGTGTTGAAAGAACTGAAATATGAGATTGCAGACCTGCTATTGGTAATCTGTGAACTTTCATTAAAATCATCTGTAATACCTGAAGATTGGAGGGTCGCCAACGTAACACCAATTTTTAAAAAGGGTTCCAGGGGTGACCCGGGAAATTACAGACCGGTGAGCCTGACGTCAGTACCAGGGAAAATGGTAGAAACCATCATAAAGAACAAAATTACACAGCATGTAGATAGTCATGGCCTAATGGGAGACAGCCAACATGGCTTTAGACAAGGAAGATCTTGTCTTACTAATCTGATATGTTTTTTTGAAGGTGTGCATAAACAGGTAGACAAAGGTGAGTCAGTTGATATAGTGTATCTGGACTTTCAGAAAGCTTTTGACAAGGTCCCCCATCAGAGACTTTTGGCGAAGCTAAAAAGTCATGGGATAGGAGGTAGTGTACTATTGTGGATCGGGAACTGGTTAAAAGATAGAAAGCAGAGGGTAGGGCTAAATGGCCAATATTCCCAATGGAAAAAGGTGAATAGTGGAGTACCCCAGGGATCTGTACTGGGTCCGCTGCTTTTTGACATATTCATAATTGACCTGGAAAAGGGAATAACTAGTGAGGTTATCAAATTTGCAGATGACACAAAACTGTTTAAAGTTGTTAAAACCCAAGAGGATTGTGGAAAACTGCAGGAGGATCTGGATAAATTGGGTATCCAAATGGCAGATGAAATTTAATGTGGACAAGAGACCTCTTTCTTGGATGGGACTTCATCTGACCTGACTGGGGCGCATAGCCATAGTCAAAATGAATGTGCTACCACAAATTTTATTTTTATTTGTATCCTTGCCCAATGCGGTGCCCTGGGGGGTATTAAAAATGCTTCAAAATATGGTAATGCAAAGTTATGCACCTAGGAAAGAACAACCCACACTATAGTTACACGATGCAAGGCTCCACATTAGAAACCACCACCCAGAAAAAAGATTTAGGAGTCATCGTGGATAACATGTTAAAACCCTCTGCCCAGTGTGCAGCGGCGGCCAAGAAAGCAAATAGAATGCTAGGTATCATAAGGAAAGGGATGGAGAACAAAACAAAGGATATTATAATGCCTCTGTATCGCTCCATGGTACGACCGCACCTTGAATATTGTGTGCAATTCTGGTCACCGTATCTTAGAAAGGACATAGCGTTATTAGAAAAAGTACAGAGAAGAGCCACCAAATTGGTGAAGGGGATGGAAGGCTACTCCTATGAAGAGAGGCTAAGAAGGTTAGGGCTCTTTAGCCTGGAGAAGAGACGGCTGAGGGGAGATATGATAGAGGTCTATAAATTAATGAATGGAGTGGAACGGATAAATGTGGATCAATTGTTTACGCTATCAGAGTATAGAAGGACTAGGGGACATGTAATGAAGCTACAGGGTAAACTATTTAAGACAAATAAGAGAAAATATTTTTTCACTCAACGTGTAATCAAACTCTGGAATCTGTTACCGGAGGATGTAGTAAGGGCTGTTAGTATAGCTGGGTTTAAAAAAGGTTTGGACAAGTTGCTGGAGGAAAGGTCCATAGACCACTATTAAAAAGGGACCCAGGATATCAATGCTTGACCCAGTACAAGCATTGTGGAACCTGTGTCTTTTGGGGATATTGCTAGGTATGTATGACCTAGATTGGCCACTGTTGGAAACAGGATACTGGGCTTGATGGATCTCGGTCTGACCCAGTATGGCATGTCTTATGTTCTTATCACTTGGCCATAATGAAACAGCTATCCAGACCCTAAATTATATTCCTCCTGTAAATCTGCAAACGGGACCCACTCCCCCCCATCGATAAGTTAGTAAAACCATTGTAAACCTTTACTCTCCCATTGTTTATAAACCCTCCCTCTCTTCCTGGGGTAAAGTCTCCTGTATAACACAGTCATTGCATTACGAGAAGCTCAATACCCCCTTCCCTCCTTCCCTTCTTCTCACTCCATCCCATATGGCTAAAACATGCCACGTGTAAGGGTTTTCTAAGAAAGCCCCACTCCTGTCCTTTGCCATAGTCCATGGCATGACCTCAATTGGTCCTTCCTTCCACCCCTCCCCTTCCATATCTACAAATATTTTCCTTTCCCCTCCCTCTCTCCAATCCATTAAATGCCTAATCTGGGCTGCTCTATAATAGGCCTGGATATCTGGAACCCCTAATCCCCTTTACCCCTGAGATCGGTAAAGGACCGCCCGCGCTATTCTTGGAGGCCATCTTTTCCATATGAAGTGAAATGCTTTCCCTTGAATCTCCCTTAAATGCCTCTCAGGGATCTCCACAGGGAGAGCCTGAAAGTAATATAACATCCTGGGTATTAAATTCATCTTGACTGCTGCAATACGGCCCAACCAGGAAATCTCCATATCCATCCAACCCCATAAATCCTGGGCCACCTGTTTCCATAACTGGGGGTAATTTCCTCCATATAAAAGCTGTGGCTATGCCGTGAGATACCCGTAAATACTGTGATGAAGAAGCCCCAATTTCCACTGTTAAAATACAAAACATGCAGCATGTCAGTGCAAAAACTGACAGGAGAACAGACCAGGTGGATAGCTGTTGTCAGTGGCAACGACAACAAAGGCAGCCACGAGGTCTGGAGAAACGTGTAGTAAGAAGAAACGCCCTAATTCCCAATAGCACACACCTGGTAGGGAAGAGTATGCACAGCCCTTATAAGGATAGTGCAGGGAACACAAGGGGGAAGCATTACAAGGACGACACCTCCAAAGAGTTGCCAGGAGGAGAGGAATTGTCAGAGAGCTCAGATTTGGAACAAACCCTGAGAGGGAGAAACCTGGGACAAGGTGAGCACTGTAGGAAGAGAAGACAGCCTGTCTTACCTACAGCAGTTACCAGAGAGGAACCAGGAAGAATCTCTCACTTCAGTATAGGAAGTGACTCAGAGTCTGAACCAGGAAGCGTTCAACCTCAGAGATAACCAGAATCCACTAGGAGGAAGCAGCTTGCTAGAGCCGAAGCCAGCTGGGCAGCTCCTGCTGATTGCAGAGACACGGCAGCATGGAACCTACGTTCTAACCAGAGGAACTGCAAGCCAGTAGCTAAAAAGTATGTAACAAGAAGCTGGGACTTGGGGAATGAATGTGAGCCATTGAAAGTTAAAAGGAATAAAAGTGTTTGTAGAGTGAATGCAGAGCAACCTTACACAGGAAGCCAGAGGTGGGGGCAGGGCAGCTACTCCCAACCTAACTACCTGAATAGAGAGCATTCACAGCCGTCAGAAAAGCTTAGAGACTGGCCAGAAGACGTGTATATGTCAGAAGAGGAGCTGGCAGTAAGCTTTAAACCCCAAAGGAAGCCTTACAAGCTAAAGTCTGTTAGCAAGAGGGGACAGAGAGTTCCTCTATCCCAAACAGAAGATAGCAACAGAGAAACTTACCGTGAGGGCTTGCCAAGGGGAAATGTCCAAGCAGATTTCAACCAAGAGGGTTTGGAACGTGAGGAGGAACCCATGTTAGTGGACTCTCTCAGTGAATCCTCATCTATATCTGACCTAATGGACTGTACATTAGTCTCATCTGAAAGAATATCTCTGCGCTAGACAGAGCCAAAGCATGTATGCTACAGTTAAGTTCCTACCTTGAAGCAAGAAGTTATTGCTGTATGTCCTTTTGTGTTTTTGCCAAAAGATTGGAATACTTTTGTTTCTGCTTGTGTTCTGTTCACTTGTTTATTAATCCACCCCGGGAGGGGAATAAATCCACATTTTGCTTTACCATTCGAGTTTGCACAACTATTTCTTCACCATCAGCAGCACACTGCCCCCTGGTGGTGACATAAAGTGGCGTAGTTCTTCGGATTTTTCAAGTGGATGAAAAGCACAGCACCGAAGACACACATAGGATTTACCTTGCTGAAGGAGGAAAAGTTTGCCGCCGGAGAGAAAAAAGAAAGAAAAAGCTGGAGCAGATTTTTTCAAAATTCCTGACCTGGAGTGCAGCGAGCCTACAGCTTTCTCAACGCACGATCCTTCACCGTGCTGAGGTAAAGGTAGGAGGGCACGGGTGATTTGGATCTGAGAAAGGGGGAGCTGTGGTGTTAGGAGCAGCAAGAGGAATAGCTGGAAAAAAAAAAAAAAAAAGTTACCTATAGTGGAAACACTTTGTTTGGTGCCGCACTTGGTGGGCTTGTCTTTTGTTTCTTCACAGGTGCGTAAAGATGGATCCCCAGCAAATGAAAGACTGGATGGAGGTCCAGTGGAAAGCCCAAGGAGAACTGGCCCGGCAAAGCCAAGAGAGAATGATCCATGCAATGAATGAGCAACAGCAGCCGCTACTAGAGTTGCTGGAGACTCTGATAAAGAAAACTGCTACCGCAGCCGAGGTTGAGTCTGCAGGACCGAGGGCGGTAGGACTACATGAATACAATGCTCTATCATTGGGACAATTAAAGTCATACAATAGTTTTGATGACTTCGCTGAAGCGTTCGAGCGAATAGCAGCAGCGGCTAAATGGCCGACTGATCAGTGGGCATTAAGATTCGCCATGACTTTGTCTGGCGAGGCGCTCGCCGCATACAAAACAATGCCCGTTGATCTGTCTTCCAGTTACCCCGACGTGAAGATAGCTATTAGAGATAGGCTGGGTTTAACGCCCATGCACTACAGAAGGCTCTTTAGAGAGGCCAAACTCCTGGATAAGGAAACGCCTAAAGCCTTGTTACAACGACTAAAAGGTCTAGCGAACAAATGGCTCGTTCCAGAAAGGGCGACGGTCGAGTCTTTATTTGATACCGTCCTCCTGGAACAGTATTTGGAAGCCCTTCCACAAGAAATAAAGGCATTTATATTGCTACAAAAATGCAATTCTACGAATGACGCAGCCATCCTTACGGAGAACTATTTTGAGGCTGAATTAGCCAGTACCTCCGGAGGCGGTATTTTAAAAATGGCTGGCATTGATAGAATGCATGGTGTGAGAAAGTCTTTTAAAAGCAATGTATATGGTGATACTGCATGTAATGTTAAGATGTCTGGTAACACTAGGATGAAAATGATTCAAAGGAAATGTTTTAACTGTGGCCAGCCTGGACATGGGTACAAAAAGTGTACTGAACGTAGTGCTCTAGTAGTGGGAGGACAGAACCCCCTAGAGAAGGGCATTCAGGTAGAGGTCCAGATTGAAGGGGTAAAAGCTTTGGCGCTCTTAGATTCTGGAGCTAGCCAAAGCATGGTTTCTCGTGAATTGTGGGAGACCATTACCGCCCGTAACCCTTTTTCACAAAAGCAAGCGAGGGACAAAATTAAAGTAAGATGTGTGCATGGTACGTCTGTATTTTACCCACGGTATGGAGTGTCTGTGATGGGGATGAATACTCGGGAGAAGATACAGATGGCTGTAATTCCTCATCTCCCGTATGAGCTTGTTTTAGGCCGTGATTGGCCACCGTTCAACCGAGGTCTTAAAGAGAGCCTAGGTGAGAAAACTACTTTAGTTTCCACTAGATCCCAGGCCAAAGCCTCAGAGATAGGGGTAGGTTCCACTGAGGAGGAAGAAACTCCAGATGCAGAGGAAGGCCAGGGAGAGGAGCTAGTAGATATACTCCCCACACATGACGATCTAATAAACCTTCCTTCTAAGGAAAGAAAGGGAAGGGCAGAGAGACGTAGGGAGCAAAGAAATAGGTCCCAAGGGAGGGCAGAGCTGGTAGCAGGGGAAGATTTGCCCTGGGTCCCTGCTGAGTTAGTCCAGAAGTTCCCTTCCTTCCCAAAGGAGCAGAGGGCAGATCCGTCCCTAAAAAGAGCTTTTGAATTTGCTCAGGAGGGTAGAGCCATCTTGCCTAGATTTTTCCTAGAGGGTGAGCTGTTATACCGGGAAAGTACGGACCCGTATACAGGGGCCATCCGCAAGCAGGTAGTGGTGCCAGCAACCTTTAAGACCATAGTAATGCGATTGGCACACGACCACCCTGTGGGTAGCCACAAGGGCATACAAGGCACAATAGACCAAATACTGGCCCGCTTTTACTGGCCGGGCGTCTTTAAGGAGACCACCCGCTACTGCCAGTCTTGTCCCGCGTGCCAGAAGGTCACTGCCATAAAGCCGAAACCGGTGCCAATGATTAGTACACCCATTATTGCCACGCCAGTCCGACGCCTGGCTATGGACATCGTAGGACCCTTAGTTAGGACGCCAAGGGGCTTCCAATATCTATTGGTAATTGTAGACGTTGCCACTAGGTTTCCGTGGGCCATTCCGCTACGGAATATTTCTGCTAGGTCGATGTCCTTAGAAATAATAAAATTATTTTGCGAAATAGGTTTCCCACAAGAGGTCCTAACGGACCAAGGAAGCAACTTTACCTCAAAGTACTTGGCCTTAGTGTGGGATGCCTTCGGGATAAGGCACGTCCGGACCTCCGCCTATCACCCACAGTCGAACGGACTGGTGGAAAGGCTAAACCAGTCAATTAAACAGATGTTACGACGCGGACTGGAGGGACAGATGGGGGAGTGGGATAATTTACTTCCCTTTGTATTGTACGCTTGCCGAGAGCGTAGGCAGGCATCATTAGGGGCATCGCCCTACGAGTTATTATTTGGCCGAGCTCCAAGGGGGATCTTGGATATCCTGAGAGAGCAATGGAGCGAGCCGGAGGCAGAGGAAGTGGGGGTTCCCCAGTTTCTCCGGGATCTTAGGAACCGCCTAGAAAGGACTTCCCGGGTTTCCATGGAAAATTTACAGGCGAGCCAAAGCCGGCAAAAACGGTATTATGACCGGAGGTCCAAGGAACGGCAATTAAGCATAGGAGACAAGGTATTGGTCCTAGTACCCGCTGTAGGTCCCAAATTTGAATCTAGGTGGAAGGGACCCTGCAAAGTGGTGGCTAGAGTAGGCCCAGTCTCCTATAAAGTTGAGCACGAAGGGGGGCGTCAACAGATATACCATTTGAATTTATTAAAACCCTGGCAGGAACGATCGGCGTCAGTACAGCTGGTCAAAAGAGAGAGGCGAAGGGTTAGTCACCTTCGGCTTAGTGCTGTCAGACGGAAACGTCAGCAACACGTAAGGTTTTAAGGGGGGGGATATGTGATGAAGAAGCCCCAATTTCCACTGTTAAAATACAAAACATGCAGCATGTCAGTGCAAAAACTGACAGGAGAACAGACCAGGTGGATAGCTGTTGTCAGTGGCAACGACAACAAAGGCAGCCACGAGGTCTGGAGAAACGTGTAGTAAGAAGAAACGCCCTAATTCCCAATAGCACACACCTGGTAGGGAAGAGTATGCACAGCCCTTATAAGGATAGTGCAGGGAACACAAGGGGGAAGCATTACAAGGACGACACCTCCAAAGAGTTGCCAGGAGGAGAGGAATTGTCAGAGAGCTCAGATTTGGAACAAACCCTGAGAGGGAGAAACCTGGGACAAGGTGAGCACTGTAGGAAGAGAAGACAGCCTGTCTTACCTACAGCAGTTACCAGAGAGGAACCAGGAAGAATCTCTCACTTCAGTATAGGAAGTGACTCAGAGTCTGAACCAGGAAGCGTTCAACCTCAGAGATACCCAGAATCCACTAGGAGGAAGCAGCTTGCTAGAGCCGAAGCCAGCTGGGCAGCTCCTGCTGATTGCAGAGACACGGCAGCATGGAACCTACGTTCTAACCAGAGGAACTGCAAGCCAGTAGCTAAAAAGTATGTAACAAGAAGCTGGGACTTGGGGAATGAATGTGAGCCATTGAAAGTTAAAAGGAATAGAAGTGTTTGTAGAGTGAATGCAGAGCAACCTTACACAGGAAGCCAGAGGTGGGGGCAGGGCAGCTACTCCCAACCTAACTACCTGAATAGAGAGCATTCACAGCCGTCAGAAAAGCTTAGAGACTGGCCAGAAGACGTGTATATGTCAGAAGAGGAGCTGGCAGTAAGCTTTAAACCCCAAAGGAAGCCTTACAAGCTAAAGTCTGTTAGCAAGAGGGGACAGAGAGTTCCTCTATCCCAAACAGAAGATAGCAACAGAGAAACTTACCGTGAGGGCTTGCCAAGGGGAAATGTCCAAGCAGATTTCAACCAAGAGGGTTTGGAACGTGAGGAGGAACCCATGTTAGTGGACTCTCTCAGTGAATCCTCATCTATATCTGACCTAATGGACTGTACATTAGTCTCATCTGAAAGAATATCTCTGCGCTAGACAGAGCCAAAGCATGTATGCTACAGTTAAGTTCCTACCTTGAAGCAAGAAGTTATTGCTGTATGTCCTTTTGTGTTTTTGCCAAAAGATTGGAATACTTTTGTTTCTGCTTGTGTTCTGTTCACTTGTTTATTAATCCACCCCGGGAGGGGAATAAATCCACATTTTGCTTTACCATTCGAGTTTGCACAACTATTTCTTCACCATCAGCAGCACACTGCCCCCTGGTGGTGACAATACTTAATCACATTCTTTGCCCATTTATAGGGATACCTCTCCTTTAACCTGCCTATCTCCACTACCCCTATGTTAACATTCAGTGCCTCTGTCTTTTCCATATTTATTTTGTTCTGTCACTTCTAAGACTGTTCCTAATGTCACCTCTGGCTGCGTTAGTGTTAATAAAATATCATCTGCAAACAATGATATCTTATGCTGCCTCTCTCCCACCCATACCCCCTTAATCCTCTCCTCCTCCCTTATCCTCTGTGCCAAAGGTTCCATAGCCAAAGCAAAAAGCAAGGGCAAGGGCATCCCTGCCTTGTACTTCTCTGAAGGGAAAAAGCTTCCGAATACCGACCATTAATTCGTACCCTCGCCTGTGGCCTATCATACAAAGCTCTCACCCAGGCGACATAGTTGTCCCCAAACCCCATCCATTACTGCAAATAGATATTCCCAACTCACCCGATCAAATGCTTTTTCTGCATCAATAGACAGCACCATCGTACTATCCTTGCATCTATGTGCCCCCCAAACTGCCTCTAACACTCTCTTGATGTTGTCCGGTGCCCGCCTACTATTAATAAACCCTGTTTGATCTATGTTGACAAGAGTAGGCATTCCCTGAGCTAATCTATTCACTAGTATTTTTTCCAAAATCTTCATATTAGTGTTCAATAGCGATATTGGGCGAAACGACCCACAATTCAGCAGATCCTTCCCTGCCTTTGGTATTACTGTTATACCCGCTGTCAACATTCCCTGTGATTGTGCCCCTCCTTCCCTACAATCCCATTATACAATTTCTCTAGAAAATCCACCAAGTCCTCCCGGAAGGTCTTATAAAGCACATTAGGCAAGCCATCCATGCCTGGAGTTTTCCCCAGTGATATTTCCTTAATCACCTTCTCAATTTCCCCTATGGAAATGGGTTCCTCTAGACTGGCCTCCAAATCCTCTCCCACTTTTGGAAGTTCCACTGATCCCAAAAATTCCCCTATGGAGGCCATTTCCCCTCCCCCCCTTTGGGAGTACAGCTCTGCATAGTACTGCAAAATCCATCCCCTATTTGCTTTCCACCCCTCAGAATTGCCCCATCCTGGCACTTAATTGCTATTATTGCATTCCTTACCTCCCTCTTTTTAAGTTTTCTCGCCAGCAGTCTCCCAGCCCTATCCCCCCATTCATAGAACCTTTGTTTCACTCGCTCCATCTGATAAACAAGTTACAATTAGAAGCCATTGCTTAACTCCAAGCGCAATTGATTTAAATATTTCAATTGCCTCCCTGACCCCGTCCTATTGTACATGGTTGTGGCCTCCTTAATTTCAACATGCAATTTGTCCTCCCTTTCTTTCCTACCCTTCTTGTATTTAGCAGCCCACATAATCAACCTCCCCCGGATTACCGCTTTCATTCCTTCCCACACACTAGTCTCCCGCACTTCTGTATCATTCAGCTGCCAATAATCCTGCAAGCTTTTCTTGATGTCTTTTACTACTTCGTCCCTTTGGAGAAGACGCTCATTCAACCTCCAAAATCTGATACCTCCCTCTCCATTCCCCCCCCCCTGTAGGTCAACCCAGGTCGGGGCATGATCTGACCATGTAACATTTCCAATCTCCAACCCCCGCACTCTGGTCCCCCACAGTTTATCTATCAGCAAGTAATCTATCCGACTATAAGTCTTATGTGGATGTGAATAAAAGGTGTACTCCCTTGCCTCCTTGTTATGTTCCCTCCACATATCTAACACATGGAACTTCCAAAGTATCCCCTTCACTAATCTCCTACTCCAGGCTTTCCCTTTACCCCCCCTCCCCCAATCTACCTATCCCATTATGAACATAAGAACATAAGATATGCCATACTGGGTCAGACCCAAGGTCCATCAAGCCCAATATCCTGTTTCCAACTGTGGCCAATCTAGGTCATACGTACCTAGCAGCTTCCCCAAAAGACACAGGTTCCACAATGCTTGTACTGGGTCAAGCACTGATAACCTGGGTCCCTTCTTAATAATGGTTTATGGACCTTTCCTCCAGGAATTATCCAAACCTATTTTAAACCCAGTTACACTAACAGCCTTTACTACATCCTCCGGTAACAAATTCCACAGTTTGATTACACGTTGAGTGAAAAAATATATTCTTTTATTAGTCTTAAATAGTTTACCCTGTAGCTTCATTGCATGTCCCCTAGTCTTTCTATATTCTGATAACGTAAACAATCGATCTACGTTTACCCGTTCCACTCCATTCATTAATTTATAGACTTCTATCATATCTCCCCTCAGCTGTCTCTTTTCCAGGTTAAAGAGCCCTAACCTTTTTAGCCTTTCTTCATAGGAGTATCCTTCCATCCCCTTTACCATTTTGGTGGCTCTTCTCTGAACCTTTTCCAATAACGCTATATCCTTTTTAAGTATATAGCGACCAATAATTTGGATATAGGGACCGATATTTTGGCACTAGATGCAGTGCCAAATTAAAATCTCCCCCAACATGAGTTTCCCCTGCAAAGCCCGTTCCAATAATCCTCTCACTTCTTTCCAAAATGGAATTTGCCCCCCATTAGGTGCATACAGATTTACTATCGTTACTTTCTCCCCGCTCAACTCGCCCACGAAAATGAAGACTCTCCCCTCCCGATCCCTAATCACTTCCCCCACCTGAAATGGACAGCGCGGAATGGTTTAATGAAATTAAAACTGAAGTTCGGGCAGTTAAGATGGAACTTGGATAGCTCATCGGGAAAATGAAGGAGGAGTTTGCAGAATTGATGCATCAGGTGGGAGAGCATGAAAACAGACTGCAGGACTTGGAGCAGCAACAAGAAGTATTGGAAAACCAGGTAGGAAAAGGAGAGGAGTGGCAGGACAAACTGCAATACAAACTGGAGGACCTGAAAACAGATCCCAGAGAAACTACCTGCGAATCAGAGGCATACCGAGGACTCAGAATTTAAAGACAGTGCAAAAGTTGCAGTAGTTGTTTGCTCAGAAGCCTTACAAAAGGGAGGGGAAGAGGTAACCCCCTAGAGAAATACTGCTGGACAAAGCACACCGAGCGTTGGGTCAGCCAAGAATCAATAGAGATATTATCATTTGCTTGAAGGATTATAAACTTAAGGAGCGCGTAGTGGCAAAAATGAGGGGACTTGGGAATTTCACCTAGCAAGGGTACCGGTCTCCATCTATGATGATCTGTCAGCAGGGACTCTGCAGTGGCATAAAGCACTGAAAGCAATCACTTAAGCTCTCTGGAGCACTGAACTGTGGTATCGCTGGCTGCATCCATCTGGACTCTTGTTCTTCGGGGAGAGAAGACATGGCGAGTGCATACAATGACTGAGGCACTCAGAGCTTTAAAAGATGCTGGTTTCCAGCCGCAAGAGGCAGCAGCCCATCAGGAGTGGGAGACTCGAGTAAAGCATCTTGAGGAGACAAAGTGCTGAATTAGTCAGCTAAGGAGCAGGCCGCATGTGATGAAAATTGAGCTGTGAATGGACTGAGGGGACTGATCGAAGTGAAAGAGGACAGCATAGACTGGTCGGTAGAGGCTCACCAGACCACATGAGGGAAGAGCTGATCTGGGCAGAGTTAAATGGTTAAGTTGCCAGAAGATCGGGAAGGGTAAAGGACACTCTAATTTATATTTGCTTCTGGAACACGAGGGGGAAGGGA
Source organism: Ichthyophis bannanicus (assembly GCA_033557465.1). Classification (NCBI taxonomy): domain Eukaryota; kingdom Metazoa; phylum Chordata; class Amphibia; order Gymnophiona; family Ichthyophiidae; genus Ichthyophis; species Ichthyophis bannanicus. The sequence continues at coordinate 34,213,537 of CM066031.1, read as the reverse complement.
GCGGGGGACAGGGGGAGGGGATGAAGAGGGAGGGGGTAGAGGATGCAGGGAGGGGACCAGGGTGGGAATAAATCAAAGGATAAAGGAAACTGGAATAGGAAGCAGCTAACAGTGACCACGGTGAATTCTAAAGGGCTCCAGACATGGCATAAAAGACACTTATTGAAGAGAGAGGGCAGGCGTCTTAATGCGGATGTCTTATGTGTCCAAGAAATGCATCTGAGGGTGGGGCAGGAGCACCTACTATATTCAAGATATTACCTGGTAGTGATCCTTGCCGGACAAAGAGCAAATCCAAGGAAAGGAGGTGTGGGCATCTTAGTTCATGAGACATGTCAACATGCAATTGTGGGAGAATGTAGGGATAAAGTGGGGCAGTGGGTAGGGGTGCGGCTGAGGGTTATTGATGAAGGGGTTTGGATCATCAGTGTTTACTGCCCAAATGAACATTGGGGGGAGTTATATGAGCAGATGTTAAGGGAGATGGAGGAGCTAGGGGAGGCCCTGATTAACTTGTGGGGGGACGATAATTTGATCAGCAACCCGCATTTGGACAACAGCGGGGGACAAGCCAGCGGGGGCTGCTGGAGCAGAAGAGTTTGAAAAAATTGAAGGAATATCTTGGGTTTGTGGACATTTGGAGATGTAGACATTCAGAGTAGCGTAAATATACATTCTACTCCCATTCCTATGGGACATACAGACGATTGGATATGATCTGGGCTAGTGGAAGCTGGATTTCTAAGGCTAGGACCATAGAGCAGGACCGATAACCTGAACAGACCATGCCCCCATTAGTGTTACATTTGACTCTGGAGATCGGGATGAAGGAGTTAAATTCCTTGAGGTTAAATTTCACTTTTAAATGAGAAAGCACAGGTAAATAAAATACATAAAACTACACAGGAATAAGTCTGTTTTAATTTGAATGGAGAAATGGGCACTGTTTGGGAGGGGCTGAAGACTGTCACTAGAGGTCACCTCATCAATATGGCAGCCCAGGCCAAGAGGGAGAGGAGTAATTCTGAAAAGCAGAAATTTCAGTTAAATTGTAATGTGTTCTATTCAATTTGTTCCATGTAACTGTTCCACTGTTTTTGTTCTTGCTATCTCCAGTTCTATGTGAAATGTTTGATTGCTCATGTTATTTGTAAACTGCACTGATTCCAAAAAGCGTGGTATATAAAAGCAAATAAATAAATAAAACAAACTCTTAGAAAAAATTGTGGAGTTAGAGGGGAGGCAACAGAGTGATTGTGATCCATAATTAATTAATAGCTGAATTGATTAAACTGTGGGGAGAATTGAGCAGATTGCGGGCTCAAGAAATTGCACACAGGTTAGCCATGTTGCAGCAAGCACATTTTGAACGGGGTAATAAGTCTGGTAAGATTCTGGCTAGCGGTCTGAAAGCATTTGAAACCACAAGGGGGTATGGTACATTGACTGTCTGAAATTCGTCAGGTATTTAGTGAATATTATGAGAGCCTATATAAAGTGAAATATCAGGGGGAAAAGAGAGGGAGGTCTCATTTTTGAATGACTGTAATCTAAGGAAGCTGGGGCAGAGTAGGAGGAGAGAATAGGACAGGAAATCAGTGAGGAGGAGGTCCAAGCAGCCATTAAGATCCTCAAGTTGGGTAAGGCCCTGGGGTTAGATGGCTTCACTGCAAATTGTATCACTTAATGCAATATGTATCAGATTACTCTACTAGTTTGAGAATTGAACAATAAAAGTTTCCAATCGTTTCAAAACATTCTTTTTATATTAAAAGATGTTACAATGTATTCTATCTGGGTCTCAGACTTGTCAGAGCTCATGGTATAGACTTTTTTCACCAGACGCTCTAGTTTGCATCAATGACCCACCTAAAAGGTATTTTTTTCTTTAACTTTTTCTTATATTCAGAGAAAATTTTACACTTAATGCAAGACCAAATTACCCTGGTGTTAACTAAAGTCTTTAATGGGGAGCTCCAAGGGGAGGAGATCCTGAAGTTGATGGAAAAAGTGGGTATCACAGTCCTACCTAAACTGGGCAAAGAAGGATCGCTACCGGCGGGAAAGGCAGCCATCTATTTCCCCGAGAGGGGCAACACTCTGCCGCTGCTGACTCCGGCCCAATCGGGGCTGTGGGAGGAGGAGCTGTAGCTCCTTTAAAGAAGGATCGCTACCGGCGGGAAAGGCAGCCATCTATTTCCCCGAGAGGGGCAACACTCTGCCGCTGCTGACTCCGGCCCAGTCGGGGCTGTGGGAGGAGGAGCTGTAGCTCCTTTAAAGAAGGATCGCTACCGGCGGGAAAGGCAGCCATCTATTTCCCCGAGAGGGGCAACACTCTGCCGCTGCTGACTCCGGCCCAATCGGGGCTGTGGGAGGAGGAGCTGTAGCTCCTTTAAAGAAGGATCGCTACCAGGCGGACCCGCGCCTGTCGGGCCCACGCCTGAGGGCCTCGCCAGAGGGCCCTTTGGCGTGGCCCTTAGGCGGAGGCCACCGACGGAGGCCATCTCCCATCAAGTTGACATCGCTCCTGCTCTGATCGAAATCGGAGCTCCAGAACACAAAAAAACCCCTGCCACCATCTACAGCTCTCCCCAGCCAGCTCATCTCAGGCGGGGGATAGAGCCGCCGACAGTAAGAGGAGCAGCACTTCATTCATCAACCAATAGGACTTTTTAGTCTTCTACAAAACGTAAGAGTAACTCGAGCAACCTGTTTAACCCATCCAGACCCAATTCTTTATTTGTATTCACAGTATACTGTAGCTAGCACATTCATACTGTATACTTCTGTGATTTCTACTGTTGCCAGTAGTCACCTTCTATAAGTACAGCTTGATGTTATACTGTTGTCAGTAAGTCATTTCTGATTATATACTGTTGCCAGTAAGTCACTTTTAACTACCACTTGATTACTGTTGCCAATAAGTAATTGTATAACCACTACACGATTCATATTGTTACCAGGAATTCTTTAACTATTGCCTGTCTTATCACTGTTGCAACCAAAGTTCTATTCTGTATAAGTTACAACTGTTACAAATATTAGACAACTGTTATTGCTACTCTTAGATACAAACTAACTGTAACTCTTATTGCTACTATTAGACACAAACCAACCACTAGCAACATAATCCACAACAAACACCTTCCAATTTTTGAACATGTCACGCTCAAACAACATGATACTAAAAATAACATACAGCTGTATATTATTGACAATCTTAATTGACCTAACACTAAGGGGCTTGTTTACAAAGCCGCGGTAGCGGTTTGCGATCGTAATCGGAGCCGCGGCCCCATTGATTTCAATGGGGCCGCGGCTGCGATCGCGATCGCGAACCACTACCGCGGCTTTGTAAACAAGCCCCTAAGCTTAACATCTAAAAATCACATGCCAATCCCTATAATACAATCTACAATTAGAAATCACAGCCACATCGGACACGCCACTTCAATCCACCATGCAAAAATAAATTACCACAGACTTATACAAATAAAACAAACTAATTCTCCACAAATAACAAAGGAAATTAACATCAATAATACCACTTCTTTAACTTGCATCCTTATAAATGCCTGCTCTATGAAAAACAAACCCCCCATATTCAATGATTTAATAACCGACTCAAAACCTGATATGTTATGCGTAACAGAAACATGGCTAACTGAAACGGATACAGTCTACTTAAATCAACTTAATAGCAATGAATACGATATAAACTATACACATAGAACTAACAAAAAAGGAGGAGGAGTACTTATAATGACAAAAAAGGGATTAAATGCAAGATCAATACCATCTACCATAACCAACAATATTGACACCTTAATTATAAAAACCAACATTTGTAGAATTTGCCTAATATATAGACCCCCTGACCAAAAAGCAGATAGCCTAGATTCTCTAATTGAATTCCTAGGCTCATCTACAGATTATAATCCTATAATCATGCTAGGCGACTTCAATCTTCCATCACTTCCAGCATCAGAAGCCAACTTGTTCCTAGAATCCATATCAGACATGGACTATCACCAAATAATTAATACAACAACACATATAAAAGGAGGCATCCTTGACCTTATTCTCCTCCCAAGCACACTCTACAAGTTATTCAACACAGACTCCATAGAATACACACAAATACCCTGGTCTGATCATTACATTATCAAAACAAACTTCACATTCCACACCAACAACACTAAAAATAACACACGAAGTGATCCCACGACAAAATTCAAAAAATTTAATGAAACTGAATTCTTGGATACAACAATACCCCACCTCTCATCATCCCCAATGAATCTAGACGAAGCTGTAATAACCTGGCATGAAACAATCAACAATGCAGCCAAACTTGATCAACGATTCAAAAAGCTCTCTAATTTAAAAATAAACAGAACTCCATGGTTCAACAACACGCTAAAACACATGAAAAAAGAACTAAGAAAATTAGAACATAAATGGCGCAAAACCAAATCAACCATCAACAAGGAAATATATAACAACCATCTCACAAAATACAAAGATACATTAGATAATATAAAAAAATCTTATTTCGCGGCAATCTTATCAAAATCTTATAACAGACCACGCAAACTTTTCTCAATTGTTAGAAATCTTACTAATAATCCTCAAACATCGAACACTGAAATCACCGAAATTTCGGTACAAACCTTAGCCATCTACTATCAAAACAAATCTATGCAACCTATAATGACTCTAAACAACATAAATACAGTTCATCACTGCTCAGATGAATGGTCAAAATTTCACCTCATATCAAAAGACGCACTAAAGAATATCATTTCTAACCTCAACACCACAACCTCCTTTCTTGATCCATGCCCAGTAACATGGATAAAAAGTACACTCCCAATACTACTATCATACATCCTCCCTATAGTAAACCTCTCATTGCTTCAAGGACACCTCCCTTCTACGCTCAAACACGCACAAATCCGGTCAATTCTCAAAAACAACACGCTTGATAAAACATCACCAAAATCATACAGACCCATTTCAAGTATCCCTTTTTTGGCTAAAATAATAGAAAAAGTAGTACAAATTCAGACACAAGAATACCTAGATTCATCCTACCCTCTTGATGACCACCAATATGGATTTAGGCCTCAACATGGAGTTGAAACACTTTTAACAGTCTTAACCGATGTACTACTCAAAGGGATTGATAATCATAAACAAGCATTTATACTCTTATTTATTGATATTTCGGCAGCATTTGATAGTGTTCACCACACTATAATGCTTAATAACCTAAAACAAATAGGAATAAAAGACACTGTACATAAATGGTTTACCTCTTACTTAAATAACAGAACACAAAATGTAAGAATTGGTAACCAAACATCAACCATATATAAACAAGAAATTGGCCTCCCACAAGGCTCCGCACTATCAGCCCTCCTATTTAATATTTACATAAAACCTATCTGTGATATCTTTAAAAAATTCGGAGTATACTATCATCTATATGCAGATGATATTATGATGTACATCCCATTCACAATCCCTAATTTACCAATAAAACTACTATCAGACTGCTTCAATGAAATTACAACATGGCTAAAAGCTCAAAACCTTCACATTAACCATGCAAAAACAGAAGTCCTAATTGTAACAAAAAATCAATCATATATCCCCCCAACCCACATAACATTGCAAAACCATGACATTAAAATAAAAAACGAAATAAGATACCTAGGTGTTATCCTAGATACTCATCTGACGATGAACACTCACATCAGAAACACCATAAAGAAAATATACTTTAAACTTAAAATCCTTAAACAATTACGCCCGTTAGTACACCAACTAGACTTCATTAATATAATCCAGGCTACAATAACACCGCACTTTGATTTTGCCAACCTAATTCTTTTAGGTATAACGAAACAAAACATAAAAAGAATCCAATTAGCACAAAACGCAGCAGCCAGAATTATAACGAAAGCACACTCAATCCAGCACATAACACCAATACTAGCTTCCCTACACTGGTTGCCAATTCAAAGTAGGATAATATATAAAACCACAATAACTACATATAAAGCTTTAAACAACATGGCCCCAATCCCATTAAACAAACTAATTAGCATGGAATCTCAAAAAACCACGCACAGAAAAGGATACTCAAATAAACTAAATACTCCTAATGATTTCATAAAAGCAAATAAATTAACTAACAAAAGAGCTTTTTCTCATGCTGCCCCATCTATTTGGAATTCCCTTCTGGAGAACCTACGAACTATAACTGAAATTATGGAACTTCGTAAAAAACTAAAAACCTATTTATTCACCATGCACTATGGCAACATAGATAACCCCTTGATACACTCAGATAAAGGTTAAAAATCATGACTGAGTAATACTATTTCCAACAACTTAACAGACAATACACTATTATAAAAACACTATGATTCAATTCCAAAGTACCCACAACATGTATTTGTATATAGTTTATTGTACATAGTTTACAAGCCAGTTTTGCTATAATGCATAAGTTCATGCTGTTAACCATTACTTTTATTGTTACAAAATGTTCGATGTAAAACTAAGCTTTTGCTTTGTGGATTGTTGTTTTATTGTGAACCGCAACTGAACTCTGGAAGTTGCGGGTTATAAATATATGCTAAATAAAATAAATAAATAAATAAAGGATAACACGGTCTCTGGATCGTATAGGCCAAACTCTCTAATTAACCTCAATGCTAAAGTACTGGCCAAGGTGCTAGCTGATCGCCTCCAAGGGGTAGTACCTAAATTGGCACACAAAGACCAAATGGGGTTTATGATGGGGCGACAAGGAGGTGACAACATTCAGAAACTATTAAATATTACTTGGAACCTACAGAGGTCAGGAGAGCAAGCAGTATTTGTTACATTGGAAGCTGAAAAAGCATTTGACCAGGTACAGTGGCAGTTTATGTTCCAGGTTTTAGAATGAATGGGCCTGGAGGAGAATTTTCTAAAATGGATAAAAGCACTGTATGCCCATCCAAGAGCCCGCATCAGAGTAAATAGAGGTTATTCCGATAGTTTTGCTCTGGGGAGAGGGACACGCCAGGGATGCCCACTATCACCACTTCTATTCGCCTTAGCGATACAGCCCCTCGCAGAGTATATTAGAGAGCAAGAAGACATACAGGGGGTGGAGGTGGCGGGGCGGGGGGGGTGGGAGGGGGCAGAGGACCAAAATCACCCTTTTCGCAGACGATATTATTTTTACCCTACAACAGCCTCTTACCACACCTCCAATATTGATGACAGCGATGGGTAGATACAGTGAGGTAGTGGGCTATAAATTAAATCAGAGCAAGATTGCAATATTTAATTTACTAAAAGCATTGGAGGGCCACCTCTGGGGCATTTCCCCATCAAGTGGCTAAATAAGCACTTCTGATATCTGGGGATACAATTAGGCAGCCTGCTCAAGAACCTTCAGGATTGGAACTATAAACTGCTGGTGGAAAGCCTCAAACGAGACCTCTTTCTTGGATGGGACTTCATCTGACCTGACTGGGGCACATAGCCATAGTCAAAATGAATGTGCTACCGCAAATTTTATTTTTATTTGTATCCTTGCCCAATGCGGTGCCCTGGGGGGTATTAAAAATGCTTCAAAATATGGTAATGCAATATGTATGGAATGGGAAAGTCCCCAAGGTGGCACGGTCCACCATGTATAAGCGGAGGGAAGAAGGGTGGCTGGGAGTACTGTGTATAGCCCCCTACTATGCCACAGCACAACTACATGCTCTGCTTGCTTGGAAGGATGGAAGAGATGCCCTACAGTGGGTGTGAATTGACGTGGGCAGCAAGGTACTCTTAGAGTCATTGATTTGGGACCCATCTGAGATACTGTAAGGCCCTGTTACTTACAAGAGACTGATTACTAATTATCACTAATTTCCTGTATAGTCCAGATCCAAAAAGTCAGTACAGGTGCAATCAGAATCTCTGTTTATTAGATAACTGATGGACAAATACAGGCAAGGGAGAGGAGAATTTCTGTCAGTCATCAGACCTCAGAATCCCTCCTCCCACTGAGTACAATAGTCGTGTTACATATATACGTTTTTTGCTTCCGTGTATGCAGTCTCCACATTCATCCTTCTGTGAGCCCTCTCTGTGTCTTTTCTCCCCCTCCCTTCGTTTCCTGCTGCTGACCTCTCTGACCCCTCTGTTCCTGTTTTGATACCCACTCAAGTTCCTTTTCGTTTGCTCTTACTCCATACCCATCAATTATCAACTGTCTTTTTCTTCAGGGCTTGATGTGCTCAGCATATTCTTCTTTGCTCATGTTTGCTTGTGGTTTCCTGTGTTCATGCTTGCATGATTCCTGGACCCTCCAGCTCAGCAACATGCAGTGCAAAGATTTATATGATTTCATGCTGGCCTGTCTTTCCTTGCCCACTGTAATGACAGACTGGTTGATGTATATTTTTATTATTCATTAATTTATTTATTTACAATCTCTTATATACCGCACTATTCATCATCAGCGCGGTTCACATGGAACAAAATGCTCAGTACATTTAACACGTATGAGTTTACAGGTAACAGGGCATAAATAACTTGGATAACCGGGGTAACTATTTACAAAACATACTACATGGAATCATATGCACAGAGGTTTCATAGGAAAACACCAGCCCACTATTAGAGCAGAATAAAGGCCATTGAGTGATTATGAACCAAGAACATTATAATCCCTACAATACCCAGAGTGGAGGAGGCTGAAAATCCCCAATGGAAATTAACCTTTCAAATTTGAAAAAAAGGAGATGGTTCCTTTTGAGGGGGGGAGAAGAGATTCTCTAAATACACCTTTATTTGGGTGATGGGGACGTTTACGCCAAGCAGAAAAGGAAAGTTATTTGAGGAATGGGTCTGAAAGGGCTTGACACATGTAGGTCAAGTGGTGGATCGGGAGATTAGCAAAACAAGGAAAACAAGTGGCAAGTACACAAACACAGTGGGAAATAGAGTGTTGCTGCAGAAACCCTTGATCAATCAATACCAGATGCAAGAATGGTTATGGAGAGTGGAATGAACTCAAAGGATGAGAGATTGATAATTCCAGTCCAAGAGAATGGATTACAGATGGAATGGTTTACAGAGGACACTGAAAAAAACAGTAAAACAGACATACATAAATTCTATAGCTGGCTGCAAAGTCTGATGGCAAAACATTTCTATACAGAAAGGCAGAATAAAGTAGCACATCTCATCCATCTCCTCCCGCCATTCCTCATATCAGTGCCATGTAAACACTACAGCATCATTATACTGGTAAAGTACTGAGAGCATGACCCTAGGAGAATTATGGAGAATGAAGAAGTTATGATCACCTGGATTGCTCCCATTCCAACAGATAAGAAGCTGGATGAAGGAAGCCGGTCCTATTGGTAAATGAGAAGAGCACCCCAGAATTGCATTGATTATAGAAGTATCTCTCTTCAATTTTATTTATTTATTTATTTAACTGCATTTATATACCGCTTTTCACCGGGTCAAAGCGGTGTAACATATAACAAAAAGGGGGGGGGTCAATCTTTTATAGGGTAGGGCCGTCACCAGGGGGCCACATTTATAGATTTGGGGTGGACATAGACATGTACGCTTCTGCTGTATCTAAGTATTAGTTCATGCGGATAGGGTGGTTTTTCTGTTCAGAGATGTTCTCGGAACAGGATTGTTTTGAGCTGTTTCTTGAATGATGTGATGTCAGCGTTGTTTCTGATTTGGTTTGGCAGAGAGTTCCAGAGGGTTGGAGCATAAAGTTCGAAAGCTCTATTGCAGGTCCGTTGTGTGGATTTGGTTCTTTTGTGGGGGACAACGATGGAGTTATTGAAGGATTGTCTGGTTGGTCTGTTGTGGGATGGGCGAGGCAGTAGGGGGTGGAGTGAGGTGTTCCGTGTTTGGTGGATAGTCTTGTGGGTGAGTAGTATAGCTTTGTACTTGATTCTTGCTTCAAGTGGGAGGATGTGGAGGTCTCTTAGTATTGGGGTGATGTGATCCCATTTTTTCGCATTCTGAATAATCCTTGCTGTAGTATTCAAGGCAGTTCTGAGGGGGTTGGTTTGTGAGGCGGGAAGTCCATGGTAGATTATGTTGCAAAAGTCCAAATGAGGGAGTGTCACAGCTTGCATTACTGTCCTGAAGTCGTGAGGTTCTAGGAGGGGTCGGAGGCGTTGTACAGTTTTAGCTTTGTGGAATATCGGGCCCGGCGGTCTTGTTGATTTGAGGTTTAAAGGTGAGAGCTTGATCAATGATTACGCCTAGGTATCTTATTTGAGGCTGGATTTGAATTTTCGTGGTCCCCATGTTGAGATGGGTAGGTGGTTTGAAGTCTGGTTCTTTTGTCACTATAAGGGCTTCAGTTTTCTTTATGTTGATGGATAGGTTGTTTTCCTGTAGCCAGTTGGCCAAATCGGTGAAGCAGGCTGATAGCTGATCATTTGTTGGGTTGGTGGTTGTAATCGGTGCGTAGAGCATTATGTCGTCAGCGTATATGTGGAAGTTGATGTTGTGGGTGCGTATGACTGAGCAGAGTGGGCGGAGATATATATTGAACAGCATGGCTGACAGGGTGGATCCTTGGGGTACTCCTTGATGTTGCTGGTAGGGGGGCGAGGTTGCGGTGAAGGTGCGGATCCGTTGCTGTCTGTTGGTTAAATAGGACCTGAACCATTGGAGTACAGTGCCTTTGATTCCAATTGATTGAAGTCTGCGTATGAGGATTTCATGTGAGATTGTGTCAAAGGCCGCTGATATATCTAGGAAGATCAGGATGTATCCAGAATGTTTCTCTTGGGTTCCTATGGTGAGGGTGTTCATTAGAATGGTTATGAGGGTCTCGACTCCATGTAGTGGCCGGAAACCGTGTTGCTGGGGGTCTAGTATGTCGTTGATGTCTAGATGATCTTGAAGCTGGCGTTGGACTACCTTCTCTATTATCTTGGCGGTGAGAGGGAGGCTTGCAACTGGTCTGTAGGAGGTGGGGTCCAGGGGGTCCAAGTTGTTCTTTTTCATGGTTGGTCGAATGATTGTCGTCTTGAGGGCGTCCGGCATGTATCCTTGCTTAAAGGATTCATTTATGATGTGGGTTAGTGGAGCACTCAGGTCTTCCTTGGTTTTCTTTATCCAGTCCGTGGGGTAGGGGTCTAGCAGGGAGGTAGTGGTGTTCAGACAAGAGATGGTGGAAGATATCTCTTCTTTTGATGTTGTATCAAACGTATTCCAGTCTGTGTCAATGATGGCGCATGGATTTGTCTTTGTGGTTTCGGCACAGTGGTGTGTTTGTTGAGGTTGTTGAAGTTGTTTGTATTGTCGGGCCAGGAGATCCGGGGGGATATCTGGGAGTTGATCAGAATTGCTCGGTGCTTTTGTCAGTTTTTTGGCAATTTGGAAGAGTTCTCGAGGTTTGTTTATGGCTGTCATGATGATTTTGGTGTGGTAGTTTCTCTTTGCGTTGTCGGTCTCTGAGTGGTATGTAGTGAGTTCATAGAGGTATTGCGTTTTGTCCATTTCGTTTTTGCTTTTCCTCCATTTCCTTTCTGCTCTTCTAAGTTTGGTTTTTAGCTTCCGTAGGCCAGGGGTGAACCAGCGGGCCCTTGAGGAGATGGGTTTAGTACTGGTTTTGTTTATAGTTGCGCTGGATGCTGAGGAGATTGTGGTGTTCCAGTTGTTTATCAGTTCATCCAGGTTGATGGAGTTCGTAAGTAGGTTAGGTAGGGTTAGGGTTAGGAAGTCTTCTTTGCTGAATGCTTTGAATCTCCGTGTGTGTTGTATGTTTCCTCTGTTAGTGTTTGGTTGGTATGCGTAGGATATGTTGATGATGTAGTGGTCTGACCATGGTACTGGAGAGATTGTTGGACTGCTGCATGAGGAGGCTGTATGGGAGTTCAGAAACATGAGGTCCAGTGAGTTTCCTTTTTCATGCGTTGGTTCATTTATGATTTGTTTTAGGTCCATTGCTGTCATGGCGTTGATGAAGGTTTCTGCTTGTGTGCCTTGGAGTGTTGGGAGATTGAAGTCTCCCAGGATAATTTGATCTTTTGAGGGGTCAATGCTTTCAGAGATGATGTGCAGTATCCTTGGTAGGTCGGAGTTTGCGGCGGGTGATCGGTAGACCAGGCATATTGTGAGGCATTTGTTGGTGAGGGTGAGGATGTCTGCTTCATTGGAGGTTTCAGAGGCGTGGATTCGTAGGTGGAGGTTGTCCTTTGCAATGATGGCTACGCCTCCGCCTTTTGCGTGTGTTCGGGAACAGTGTTGAAGGCTGTATCCGGTTGGTGTCAGTTGGTTCATTATTACCGTGTCGGTTTCTGTTAGCCAGGTTTCTGTTATACACAGGATATCAATCTTCTCAGATGTGATTAGGTCTTGGAGCATGTGGTATTTGTTCCTGACGGAGCGTGCGTTTATGAGTGAGATGGAGAGGTGCAGGTGGCTTTTGGGGTTGGTGGTATGGGGTGGAGTGTGTTGTATGTGTGTGTGGTTGTGTGTGGTACTGTGGATGTTTGTGGGTTGAGTTGTTGTGGTGCATGTGTATAGGGGGTCAGTGATTGCGGCTGGGTGGGGTAGGGTGGCTGTGCAGAGTAGGTTGTGCAGGGTGGTGTGTCTGCGTAGAGAGGATTAACGAGTGTTGTTGGGTGGGGGTAAAGTGTTAGGATGGGAGTTAGAAGGTAGATGGGGGTTAGGAAGGGCGGCATGGTGTACCAGAGTACCTGGGTTTTAGGAGTGGTGTGGTCTCTTTTCTGCAGAGCTGCTGAAGTCTTGGTTTTTCCAGTTTAGTGGTGGTTGTCTTGTTGAGCTGCTTGCCACGGTGGGTTTCCTGCTTTGTTCTTTGTCTGGTGGTTGCTATGCGCCTTAGTCCCGCGCCTAAGGGCCACGCCAAAGGGCCCTCTGGCGAGGCCCTCAGGCGCAGGCCCGCCAGGCGCGGGCGCGCCCGCAAGGGACGCCGCTTTTAAGGAGGCGGTGTGGCTGCTTCAGCTGGCTCCCACTGCCCCGATTGGGCAGGAGCTCTGGGGGGGCGGGCTGGACGGTCCCCGGCAGCGGCTCCCTTCAGCGGCAAGGGACACCACTTTTAAGGAGGCGGTGTGGCTGCTTCAGCTGGCTCCCACTGCCCCGATTGGGCAGGAGCTCCGGGGGGGCGGGCTGGACGGTCCCCGGCAGCGGCTCCCTTCGGCGGCAAGGGACGCCGCTTTTAAGGAGGCGGTGTGGCTGCTTCAGCTGGCTCCCACTGCCCCGATTGGGCAGGAGCTCCGGGGGGGTGGGCTGGATGGTCCCCGGCAGCAGCTCCCTTCGGCGGCAAGGGACGCCGCTTTTAAGGAGGCGGTGTGGCTGCTTCAGCTGGCTCCCACTGCCCCGATTGGGCAGGAGCTCCGGGGGGGCGGGCTGGACGGTCCCCGGCAGCGTCTCCCTTCGGCGGCAAGGGACACCGCTTTTAAGGAGGCGGTGTGGCTGCTTCAGCTGGCTCCCACTGCCCCGATTGGGCAGGAGCTCCGGGGGGGGGGGGGCGGCTGGACGGTCCCCGGCAGCGGCTCCCTTCGGCGGCAAGGGACGCCGCTTTTAAGAAGGCGGTGTGGCTGCTTCAGCTGGCTCCCACTGCCCCGATTGGGCAGGAGCTCCGGGGGGGCGGGCTGGACGGTCCCCGGCAGTGGCTCCCTTCGGTGGCAAGGGACGCTGCTTTTAAGGAGCGGTGTGGCTGCTTCAGCTGGCTCCCACTGCCCCGATTGGGCAGGAGCTCCGGGGGGGGGGGCGGGCTGGATGGTCCCCGGCAGTGGCTCCCTTCAGCGGCAAGGGACGCCACTTTTAAGGAGGCGGTGTGGCTGCTTCAGCTGGCTCCCACTGCCCCGATTGGGCAGGAGCTCCAGGGGGGGGGGAGCTGGACGGTCCCCGGCAGCGGCTCCCTTCGGTGGCAAGAGACGCCGCTTTTAAGGAGGCGGTGTGGCTGCTTCAGCTGGCTCCCACTGCCCCGATTGGGCAGGAGCTCCAGGGTGGTGGGCTGGACGGTCCCCGGCAGCGGCTCCCTTCGGCGGCAAGGGACGCCGCTTTTAAGGAGGCGGTGTGGCTGCTTCAGCTGGCTCCCACTGCCCCGATTGGGCAGGAGCTCCGGGGGGGGGGGGGGGCGGGCTGGACGGTCCCCGGCAGCGGCTCCCTTCGGCGGCAAGGGACACCGCTTTTAAGGAGGCAGTGTGGCTGCTTCAGCTGGCTCCCACTGCCCTGATTGGGCAGGAGCTCTGGGGGGGGGCGGGCTGGACGGTCCCCGGCAGCGGCTCCCTTCGGCGGCAAGGGACGCCGCTTTTAAGGAGGCGGTGTGGCTGCTTCAGAATTGCATTGATTATAGAAGTATCTCTCTTCAATGATCTAGTTACAGGACTTGATAACATCCGCCAGGGATTTGTCCTCATTTTCATGGATATTGCTGCAGCCTTTGATTCAGTCAACCATGAAACTCTGATACTCCGTCTTGTGGAGAAAGGAATACAAGGCTCAGCTATAGCATGGTGCAAGTCCTACCTATCTAACAGATGGCAACAAGTCAGAACAGGTCCCATGACTTCTGACCCATTCCCTCTCAATCAAGGTGTACCTCAGGGTTCATCCCTATCTGCATTAATGTTCAACATATATATGCAACCAATTAGTACCCTAATCCGCTCCTTCAACATCCAGTGCCTAGTCTACGCAGATGACGTCCTAATCTACTCACCATTCCTGATTGATCAACCTGACTTTTCACCTATATCAAGCTGCTTTGAAGCTGTATCACAATGGCTTACAACACAAAATTTAAGGATCAACCATAGTAAAACAGATGTCTTATTCCTCACCAAGAACCAGATGTTCTCCCCACCCCCCACATTAAAAGTAACCAATATTGAGTTGATAGCAAAATCAACTATCTGCTATCTCGGCATCACGCTTGACCAACTGTCAGACGGGTGTCTGGGTGAGAATGTTCACAGTCTTGGCAAAGGCATATATTAATATGTTTTGCAAGGGATTGTGGGAAAGGTAGTCCATTCATACCAGACACAGCCATTCACAATAATTAGTTGTGCTTGCTTGAGTGTAAAGCCAATAAGATATTTATTTATGGGGTTATTTCTCCCAACACAGATATGCTTGGTAGCACATAAAACAGGATACTTGCTTTCAGTGTTAAACTTAGAAAAACAAAATCAGGAAAACAACAGCTGAACTTGTCAGGCAATCAAAAACAAAGAATAAAGACCAGGATGGTAACAGAATGGTCTTTTCTGTAGGCTCTAGCTAATATTTTCTTAGCAGTGCTTCCAACAACAAGCAAAACCCACAAAGTAGGGAAAAACTGTTCTTTTCAGGTTAACTTCTTATATCTTCACACATAGACTCAGAAGTGATTCCCTTAGAGCTCACAGGCAATTAGGTAAGGCTCAATTGCTAGCAGTTACCCAGCTGAAACCCCTTAGCTGGCTTACTTCCTACTGCGTGGCTCAAAATCCTACTCAGGAGCTTTTCTGAGTAGATTAAAGAACAAGTTTGTATTTCTTTGTGATGGTCGTTGTATTTTTGTAACAATAAATTACCAAAGGAGTTTAGACAGAGAGCAATCCATATATTCACAGCCTGCATCTATAACCTCTCCCCCTTCTTCAACAATCATGGGTTCAGTATCATGGATTGGCACAGAGGAATTTCTCAATGGAGCACTCTCAGGAGAATACTTGTTTCCCTGCTGTCTTTCAAGGGTATAGCTAGGGCATAGATCAGTGTTCATACCTGAGCTTCCATTGCTGCTAGAGTTCCTCTCTAAATAGCCTGGCCAGTATGTAGTCCAGTTCTTATGTCCAGCCTTCCAATCCAGATCCCTGGACACTGGGGCTCTCTTCACATACCTTCTGGCACGGGTCCTAGGGTCCCTTCCAAGTGCAGCCGTCTCCCTCACAGGTACCGTCTGGAGATTCCTGGCCCTGCAGCACCACTCCTCTGGCCTTCCCCAGTCCAATGGTGTATGCTGGCCTTTGGAATGGCTCCCAGTATACGTACTGCTCTGGACTCCTTTAGACCTCCCAAAAGCTTTTCTCTTCTTTCTTCCAAAGGGTTTCTTGCCCTCTCTGTCCGTCCGCTCTGGCTTCTGCTTCTGATGATGATCCTCCCGATGATGAAGCTGTCCAAGATGATCAAGATGAGGATGATTCTCTGTAGAATAAACTCTACCTTTATTCTGCTTTGATGAGTGCTCCACCCTAGCACAGCGCAGCTGTGCTGAATCAGGCCCTGCCCTTTGAGATGAGTGCTTGGGGATTACCTCCTAGCCCTCCTGATTGAACACACGTTTCCCCACTTCAGCTCCTCTAATGGCTGTTGGAAACCTGGTGCATTCTGGGACTGGTAGTCTTTTATGTCAAAATTCTGTTTTCTTATTTCTACCAGAACTGACAGGTTGCTTGTTCAGAGTCACTTCACCTTTACTATATCTCCTTCCTGAGCTATGATAAGCTTCCTTATCACACAACGACTCAACATGTTTACACATGTGAAGAACATCACGACAGCAATTTACCATAAGGTCCGGATACTACGTCACCTGCGCCCCCTATTGGATTTTAATGACTACCGAACTATCTGCCAAGCCTTGGTGCTCCCACATCTAGACTTTGCAAATATTATCCTTCATGGCCTCCCTCAGTCAACACTAGGACCTCTTCGCCTTGCAATGAGTGCTGCAGCAAGGGTACTTGCAGGTACATCAAGAGCTAAACATATAACCCCAGTCATGATGGATCTCCACTGGCTTCCACTTCAGGCTAGAATCCAGTATAAGTCCCTAGTACTAACATTCAAAGCCCTAAGGAACCAGATCACCTCACCCATCAGCAAACTCATTCAAAGACGGCCGTTCAACAGGATCAGGAGATCTAATCAAGCAAACACTCTAGAGATCCCCAACATTCTAACTAAGTGCAAAAAGGCTACTGCCAATAGAGCCTTCTCCCTATTTGCACCCATGACCTGGAATGCCCTCCCCACTGAGCTCCGTTCCACCCCAGACCTATTGTCATTTAGAAAAGCCCTCAAACAACACCTTTTCCTCATCTATTACCCAGAATCCAATCCCAGAAACAACAACCCATCCTCACATCCTACACCCTACTCCACCCCACCCAAAATCCAACACCATAAAGAAAATGACTAGCTCTACCACCATATCCCCTCTCTTATTTATTATTGGTACTGATCACACATCTTATTGATTAAACCTCTTATAAATATGTTGAAACCAAGCTATGCTATATGTATAATTTCTCACCATACTATATGTATAATTTCTCACCATACTCCATGAATAATTACTCTGTAATTAGTTACCCCTGTTACCTCCAGGTTATCTCGTCCATGTTCAATGTAAAAACTCAATTGTCGTGTGACATTGCAGTATGTTTTTTGTTCAATTGTAAACCGCACTGATTTTAATAGCGCGGTATATAAGAGAAGTAAATAAATAAATAAATAATAAATAAATAATCAGTTCCAGGTGACCATTCTCTGAATCACGTTGAGAGGGAGAAGATCGTCAAGTACCAAGAAACACAGTCAGAGACAAAGAAAATGGGGCAGAAAGAGACTGAGCTTTTTCCCATCATGTTAGGTACCACAGGCTTGATTAAGAAGTATTTCCGAGCATACTTTGACAAATTACTACTACTTAATAATCAGTATAGCGCTACAAGGCATATGCAGCTCTGTACATGTCAGACGTGAGACACAGTCACTGCTCATCGGAGCTTACAATCTAATCAGGGCAAAAACATCACAAAACTGGAAACTAGAGTATGGTAAGATACAAATAAGTAGTGAACAAGAGAGTGAGGAGCACCAGGATCCAAAAGCAGCCTCAAAGAGTTGGTTTCTTAGCCAGGATTTGAATAGGGCTAGAGAAGGAGCCTGACACACTGACTCAGATAGTTTGTTCCAGGCATATGGAGTAGAAAGGTGGAATGAACAAAGTTTGGAGTTGGCAGTGACAGAGAAGGGCACAGATAAAAGGGATCTGCTAGGGGAACAGAGTTCCTGAGGAGGGGTTTAAAATGAGATAAGAGAGGAAAGGTATTGAGGAGCTGCAAAATGAATGCCCTTGCAGGTCAGCAGGAAAAGTTTGCACTGGATGCAGAAATGGATAGGAAGCCAGTGAAATGTCATGAGAAGAGGAGTTATATGAGCATAGCAGGCAGAAGATAAGCCATGCAGCAGAGTTCTGAACAGATTGAAGAGGAGAGAGATAAATGATAAGGGGGAAACAGAGGAGGTGAAACATGATGTAAGACAGACCAAGGAACAGAGTACGGAAGATGGAAGGAGCTGAGCTTCTGGAATATGTGGAGATGGATACTTGGTCTGTAGTCCTGGAGATGGAAGGGGACCTAAGCTAAACTTGATACCCAAAGTAAAGTATCTGATTAGGAACATGACCGAGTTCATAAAATGCATAACCTTACAGAAATCAATTGAATTCAGTATTGTGTAATGAAAATTATACCCCAAAGATTTAACTAATGAGGACACAATGCCAGAAGAAAACTAACCACCTGTATAGGGAAAAACGGAATCACTGCGTGCAGAGGCGTCACTGGTAGAAGAGTAACTCAATGGATTACAGACTCCAAACATAATGAGGGAAGGGATTATGTTAAAATATCACCAGACAAAGCTGGAACAGAGAAGTTCTTGCTGTGCCCATGGGGCAGTTTCAGTTCAAGGCTTTGCCATTTGGCCTCACGACCACGACTTGAAATTTCACCAAAGTCATGGTGAATATCAGATGCTCGATAGCTTTGTGCACGAGCATTATAAAATTGATGTATTAGTGGAGAACTCACAGAGGTGAGTCACAGTCGTGTTATCCCATGTTCTGAACTACATGTATGTAATAAAGATTGTTGACTCTACCTGCCTTTATCATTTGTTACACACCACCACTGAATCCATACCCTCAGGAGTGAGGAATCTCAAATGTGTTGACTTTTGAATTACATGAGTGTTATCTTTTATAAGTCACTTTGGGCAGCTCTTTTTAGATTGAAAATGCAGTGTGTAAATGCAAATAGATATTAAAAAAAAAGCTTAGGATAGCATCTGTCTTTATGAGCTGTGATATGTTGTGCCTTGGAGATCCGTATGTTTGTCTGACACTAGCTTCATGGCTGAAGATCTTTCTCAAGCAAGGCAGAAATGTCTCCTGCCTCTCACACGCTAACTTGAATATACCCCTACATGAGCTCCAGCCAGTGGGAGGCTATTCACCGAAGTTTGTAATGCTGTAACTTTCCAAGGCCGTTTATAGAGATTGTGACAGAGTCCACAAAGAGGGGCTGATTTACATAAAGAAAAGGCCTTTTATATAATTGTGCAGCTATATATATGTATGTAAGTATGCACACCTACAAGATTACCTATTCTTGTATGTACATTACATGTAGGCATTCCACAAGGATGAAGTTTGGGTCGAGATGGGGCAGGGTTGCTGTGTACAAGTATATTTTATACAATACATGGGTACATGTGCAGAGTTCCTCACGCATTTACAGTAGGTTTAGGGTGGGTGTAAGTGTGTGTGTGCATGCATTTGTGTACTATCGGGGCTAGTCCTTAGGGTCTATTTTATAAAGGTGGATGTGAGCCTATGTTGCCTTAATAAAATAACCTTAAAATATGACCCTTCATGGACTTTATACTTTAGGTGTTTTGTTATAGAATCTGGCTCAAAGTGTTAACTTGAAGTTTACAGATCATGAGAATCACAAAGATTGTCTGAGCAGTGCCTCCATCCTATCCTGTGAATTACTACACAATGCATGGAAGAGAACAGCAACGGCTCATAATGGGGAGGGAAAGGATATAAAAAGACAGTGGGAAAGATGTACGTTTGAAGAGCTCCCACTGCCCCACCCAGAACAGAGGCAGCCGATGATCTTTCAGGGAATCACAAGTACCACACGTTATCAATTCATAGCAGTTTGGTAAATCGTAAAGAATTATCTCATGTGGTAGAAGTAGGTGTAACTCAGTGTGTTCCTATTAAAGATCCTGGTAAATTCCTGAATGTTACATGTTCCACTTCTGCTATTTATCATTCCTAGAGTGCTACTAGATGTGTGCAGTGCCATAGACATACCCAGGACAGATGGTTCCTGCTATGCGTCTATTCAAGAAAGACAATTTATAGTGAATAGAAATATTTCTCCATGGACAAGCAGGATGAGTCAGCCACATGTGGGTGACATCATCTGACGGCGCCATAGACGAAAATGCTCTCCAATAGCTCAGAAGAGTCTGAGGCTCTTCTGAGCATGTTCCAATTACCCCACCCCGGAAGCCCGTCCCCTCTCTCCCTCAGTCTATTTTTTCCGTCCGGCCATGCGGACGGATTCTTGCTCTCCTCCATTAAAATGTATAATTTTAAATTTGTAACGTGGTATGATAAACGTGTGTGTGAATAGGATGGGTGCGTGCTTAGTTGGCAGCGTAAGTGGTATTTCAGTAAGAGTATGGGATGCTGCCTGGATGCTCATATGTTTCTATAAATAGAAATGTTTTGAGGTCTTTGCGGAATTCTGTGAGGTCATCTAATGCTCTCAGGCTCGTTGGGAGGGAGTTCCATAGTGTGGATGCCAGTAATGATGGTACTCTTTTTGAGGTTGTTTGTTTGGTTTTGTGATAGCCTGCAGGTGTACTGATCATGTTGTCGTTGTTGGTTCTTCTTGGTCTATTACTGATATCCCTTGTTATGACGTTTTGGAGTGCGTCTGCTGAGAGATGGTGAATGACTTTGAAGATGATTATGATTGTTTTGTATTTAGCTCTTGTCACCACTGGGAGCCAGTGTAGTTGCTGTAGGATGGGAGTGATGTGCTCGGTCTTTGGTGTGTCTGTAATGATGCATGCTGTGGTGTTTTGTATCATCTGTAATGGGTGGAGTGTCTGCTGAGGTAGGCCTTGATATAGTGAGTTTCCGTAATCAAGCAGCGGTGTAATGAATGCTTGGCACACTGTGTGGAAGTGGTCCTGACGGAGCATTGGTTTGATTTATCTGATTATTTTCAATCGTTGATAGGCCTTGTTTGCGGTTTTGGTGATGTGGGATTTCAAGTCTAGAGCTCTGTCTAGTGTGATGCCCAGATACTTAACTTCTTCTTTGACTACTATGTGTTTGTCTAGCATGCTGATAGTTTGTGGAGGTATGAAGGTGGGGTTCCTGGTGACGAACATTGCCTCAGTTTTATTATAGTTGACCGTTAAGTTGTTAGCTGTGAGCCAGTCATTCATATTTACTTACAGGAAGAATTGCAATCAGGGACTCAAGAGATCTGTGGCCTCCCCTCCGCTGATCGGTGCAGTCCAGGACTCACATGCGGCGGTATGGTTCGGGGCCCGAAGAGAAACTTCTGCCGAAGGGAATTCACATGGAATATGGTACTGCCCTCTTCAGACTCCTCAGTGTTTGGAAATAAACAAATGAATCTCTGTGGTGAGAGAGAGACACTTTCTCCTGCCAAGATTCTGCTGTCATAATGCCCTCTTATGACATCAGCACCTTTCACTCTCTCTAGGTTACTTGGAGATTCATTGTAGGCTGCATCATAAAATGTATCCAGAGGGATTTTTCACATGAACTCTGGAGATCATGGCAAGACTCCTTTTTCATATTCCACCCACAGGGAAGGAAAACACTTTTTCAATTCATCAGTAACTAAAAACCAGCTTAACTAATATAGACACTTATAAAACAATTACCAAGATGATATGCTGGGCACGTCCTATTGCCCTATACACATGGCTGAGGTGGCTCTCCAAAGAATAAAAGCCATATATTAGCAGTCACTGATGCTGAACTTGAAGCTGGCGTAAGGGCTGGACTGCAGGATGGCTAACTAGGCATGTTGGGGTAGGAACTGGGAACCTGGCTGACTGGACTAATGGTGCGGGGGGGGGGGGGAGGCAGGGCTGATTTTAGAGGAGGAAGATGGTAGGATGGGTAGGAATGTGCTAAAAGGGAAAGACTGGTTAACAGCATGGTGGGAGGAGAAAGAGCAAGACTGCACAGTGAACGGAAGACATCAGCAATGACTCATAATGTGAAGGAAAAGGATATAAAAGGACAGCAGGAAAGATGTATGTCTGAAGAGCTCCCACTGCCCCGCCCAGAACAGAGGCAGCCAATCATCTTTCAGGGAATCATTAGAGTCACGCGTTATCAATTCACAGCAGTTTGGTAAATGGTAAAGATTTATCTATGTGATAGAAGTAGGTGTAATTCAGTGTGTTCCTATTAAATATCTTGGAAGATGTATAAATTCAGGAATTTACCACTTCTGTTATTTATCATTCCTGAAATGTTATTAGATGTACGCAGTGCTGTAGACATACATGACAGACAGTTCTTGTTATGTGTCTATTCAAGAAAGACAATTTATAATGAATAAAAATGTTTATCAAGATAGAGTTGCAAGTCTGCTGGATCTTAACATTGTGGTCAAAGATCAAATCACACACCTCACTCATAACTCATGACTTGCTGCACTTTTTAGGGGGCATCGCCTGCAGCCAGAAGCTTTCCCTACTACTGTGCCAAACTGCCCCTTCCCATCAGCAGCACTGCTACTCCTGTGGAGTTGTCAGTCGGGGCATTTGCAAGATGAAAGCTGACCCAAAGAGCTCTAGCTGGTAATCTCCCCTACCCATTTCCTTCTTTTCTTACATGGACTGTTTTTACAGCACAAATTCCACATTTCATAGATTTACCCAATTAGATAAAGAAGGTCTGTCAAACTAAATCCAGGTACCCTTCAGACTTCAAATCTTATCCCTGATTCACACCAAACATCTATTTATCTGGCCTGTCTTTCTTCACCAGACTGTAGGCTTCAGGGAGTAGGGTCTGGCTCTTTTGTGCATCTGTTGAGTAAGGCATAAGTTCTGTAGCACTATCTAACTGCTTAGTAGCACCAGTAGTAGTTTAGCGTGCTCCAGGATAAGGGTAACATCAAGGCCAGGAAAGCCCCGGCAGCCTTTCCTTGACAGAGGCCCCAGCGAAACCTCTTCAGAGCCCTGTGGAGTAGAAGCTGTAACTGCTCGATGAACAAGTGCCTGTAGAAGTAAGGGCAGCTTTTGCCAGGAGTAGCCGCATTTTCCCTCACACATCCCCATCAGACAAACATTTCAGGGAATTTAGAAGAAAAAGTATCAGTCCAGGATGAGCAGCGTGAAACAACTCTTCTGCTGTCTTGTATCCTTGCATATTTGAATGTTAATCTCTTTACTCTTGCATTCTCAGCCACTTCTTTGTGAAACCACATCAGTCTTTTTTATTATTATTATCTAATTCCTAACATAATGATTTGTTACTTTTACTATAGATCCAGTTGCTCTGCTATACAAAGAACTCCTTCTTCCAGCACTTTGGCAAGGGTGAGACACTTGGTGCAGGAAATACTGCGCTAGTCCTGTGAGACTTGATAATCAGAGACTAGCGTGGGAGTTCCTGCACCACACATATGACACTCACAGAGAACCACATGGTGCAGGGAGAAGGAAGCTGCAGAAAATAAAAGGCAGGAAAATCCCTGGTGCTGGGGGAAATTTCTAATCACACTGGTGACCTGGCACTTGGGAGATGTGGAACTTGCATTACACAGCATATAAAATACAACAGAACAAAACAAATGAAAATAAAAAAAACAACTCACCATGTCTCACTTCTGATGCCAGAAGAAGAGGCATCAGGGAGTTACTATTGTCCCAGTTATAACCACCTTGGGTGTCTGAGTTCTGTGGCACGACGGGCTCTAAATGTGGATCTTGAATGGCAGGTCTCTCTATTCTGATATTTTATTATCAGTTGATGCTCACTTCTGAGCACTGGGTAAGACTGGAAACTGTAGCCAGAGGGCATTAGGGGCATATTTAAGACAATACCTCATCCGAGGCAGTAAAAACATATTTTTCAAGAGCTTGTGGAACATTCAGAGACTCCTGAATATCTAATGAAGCTACAGTTTAACCCATTTAAGACTAATAAGAGAAAATATTTTTTCACTCAACACGTAATCAAACTCTGGAATTAGTTACCATAGGATGTGGTAAAAGCTGTTAGTATAGCTAGGTTTAAAAAAGGTTTAGACAAGTTCCTGGAGGAAACTTCCATAAACCATTATTAAAGAGGACCCAGGCAATCCACTGCTTGCCCCAAGACAAGCATCATGGAACCTATGTGCCTTTTGGGAATCTGCCAGTACCTGTGACCTGGAATGGCCACTGTTGGAAACAGGATACTGGGCTTGATGGAGCTTGGTCTGACCCAGTATAGCATTTCTTATGTTCCCTCAGGAAGCCAAAAATGATTTGGTTGAGTTCAGTCCCCAACTATTTTAGTTCATTGTACATGTTGAATTGTTCAGCTATGGATTTACAACCCTACTGCACTGAAAGTATTATTTATTTATTTAGCTGTATTTATATCCTGCTTTTCACTGGGTCAAAGTGGTCAATTGGGGGATACATTTAACACGAGGGGATATGAGACACATACACTAATACTTACAGGGAACATGGGCAATGGAGGGTTAAGTGGCTTGCCCAAGACCACAAGGGGTGCCTATAGGACTAGAAATCCCAGTCCCTTTGGCCTGAGATTGCTGTCCCCAGGTGAGACTTGAAACCCTGGCCCTCTGGCCTGAAGTACCTTGTCCTAACCACTAGACCACTCCTCCTTTTGTATTATCTACAAATCTATAAGCCACTTAGGATCATAGATGAGGTCTCACATCAATCTGCTTTTTTATTTCATTTGTAAGCTCTATGGAGCAGGAACTGTTAACTAAAGGACGTGATATTTGCAAAAGTGCTGAAACAAAGCTACATTAGGGGCAACTCTGCCTCCTAAACTGTCAGGGGTGTAGAAAGCATTTCCCTGGCAGTTAGCGCAGAGTCCTTTCCCATAGTGCATGCGATGTTAGGGTGGGTGCCCCTACGGAAGTGCCATTAGGTGATCCCTTGTTAATGCAGTTGGCTCATGGTGTGAACCTCACGCTGACGTCGCAGAGAAAACCACACCCACTGTCTGTCCCTAACCATACTCATGACTAACTCGAATTAGACAGCGCAGACATCATCCCATTCTGCCATGGCTCCACACTAGCTGGCAACACGTGTCACAATGCACATTCAGCATCAACGTGTGCCAGAACACATGTTGACAGCAAGTGCCCTCTAGTAAAAGGGCCCCTATGTGTCTGCACAGGGCTTTGTATGTCTTGTGCTGTTATATAAATGATCTCCCCATCTCCCATCCATACTCAACCCCTCACCTATGCAGAGGTTCCCTATCAGGCAAAGTAACTCACCAAGCATTCTGCAGGAGTGCACACTATGGCTTTGTACATATATAAATTAATTGTGCACACATAGATTCATAGGTATATATATGCATAAACAATCTGAGCACACTTTTAGATACCAAAACAAAGATCCAGGGGGGGCGGAGCCTGATGTCCAGCGGGTAGGACGCTTTGCGTTGAAGCTCCCGAGAGGCCTACTTAGAATCCTGACTTAATACCTATACAAATTTACTATTTCGCTCCGAGCTGACCGGGGCACCTCGGGGGGGATGGCGGCCCATAAACCAGCGCGCTTGGACTTCGGGTCTCCTTCTTCTTCTCACGGAAAACGCTCCAAAACAGAGGTGTCCTCCCCACAGAAGATGGTTCCATTTCGTGAAAACCCCGAAATGCACCTGGAGATTTTGGAGGAAATACGCGGCGTGAAGGAATTGGTGCAGTCCAATGGAGAAGCGCTTCGAGCCATGCGAGAAGACTTTGGAGTGCTCCAGGACCGACTTGAAAGTCTTTCATTACGGCAGGACAACATGGCGGGGGTCCTCGACTCGCACGAGGTGCGCTTGGGCAAACTGGACAAGGCTGAGCGCCAGATACAGAATCTTCAAAAGGAGTTAGAAGATAGCAATAATCGAGCCCGTCGCAACAATGTGAGGCTCCTCGGAATGCCGGAGGGGGTGGAAGCAGGAGATATAAGAGAATTCTTGCTCAAAACTCTTCCCTCCTTGCTAAAGATCACTTTTCACAGAGAACTGGAAATCGATCGAGCACACCGTGTTCCTGCCCACATGGCGCTCAACCGCACGACCCCCCGGCCTATTGTCTTTAGCTTGCTACGATATCAACAAGTGGAACAAATTTTACATGCTGCCCGAGCGAATCATCATTTGGAATTTGAAGGTCGTAAGGTCTCCTTCTTTCCTGATTTGGCAAAGCCTACCGTTGACCGTCGGAAGAAACTCCTTGCTTTTCGCCCTCGACTTCAACAGCTACAGGCTCGCTTTGGCCTGTTGTATCCAGCGAAGCTCCGAGTGACTCTCCACAACCAAACCAGGACGTTCGAAGATCCTGATCTACTATCAACATTTTTAGACTCCAAAGAAGCAGAGCAGATGCGCTAATCCCAAATCTTGGACTCTTATTTGCCGGCTCTATCCGCCATTTTGAAGGGCCCGATGCGGCGGTCATAGCCAAGCACAGAAATAGCCTGGACTTTCTTTCTTTCTCTATATGACTTTTGTTTTTTGGTCTCCTATCCCTTCATGATGTGTGCCTCGGTCGGATTCGGAGCACGCACAGTCCTACAGGTTATGTGTTTTTTCAATTTCGGCCTTCTCTGGGGTTTCTCCCCGCAGACACATGGTCGCCAGTAATTTTGGGGTTTTGCTTCTCCTCTACCGTACTGCGGTTTTCTTTGTTAATGTGGGGCGCTTCATTGTATTATATTAGCTTATTTTTCCTATGTCATGTGTACAGCCAGATACAGTCAATTTGAGGGACATAGTGAAATTATGTGTGCTATCATGCTCAGAATTTTTAACTTTTCTGAATGGCCTTATGTAAAATCTTATCATTCACCGTCAAAGGCATTAATGGTCCACTCAAAGGAAAGAAAATCCTTAGCTATCTTAGCCATGAGCATTTTGATTTAGTGTTTCTTCAGGAAACTCATTTAAACTCTGCTGAAACACTGAAACTCAATGCTAAGCCTCACATGGTAGCTGCCTATTCTCCCACCGTTTCCAAATGGTACGGGATAGCCATTCTGGTTAAGAAGTCTTTGCACGCTACTGTACCTGATATTAGCGCTGACAAGGAGGGTAGATGGGCCCGTGTACACCTTGAGGTTGGAGATAGTGAATTCACGTGTATTTGCATTATGCCCCGAATGTGGACAACCCTGCTTACTATGCAAGTATTGCGCAGTTGGCCTTGGCCTCTGCCAATGCTCCATTAATACTTGGTGGCGATTTTACTCAAGTGTTCCCTCAATCTTTTCTTCTCAAACAAGGTGCTCGTTGGTTGGAAGATCCAGTACCGAGTAGACCTGTGTGGCTAGATATAGAAGCGGGCCTTTGCAAACCGATTCCTCTTACCTTTCTCCCTGGTATGACTCTCCCATCAGACTCCCACTATCCACCAATGCTTTTAGACACTTTAGGTGCCTTTAATACTCTTATGCAATCTTTAGACTCCCGACTCTGGTCAGTGCAACTTCAGCATCGCCTTCGGAGCACTAGAGTACTCCCGCCATCGGCATTCTCTACATAAAGTTGATTGGAGACTTTCCGATCTCTCGGTAGTTCACCGGGTGTAGCATCCAATTTTACTAAACCTTATGTAATGCTATAACTAGAGATACCCCTATAGCACAGAAAGTATGGGAGAGAGAATTGCATGTGACTTTGACCTCGGAGCAATGGAGCCTTATCTGGAGTAGAGGGACACGGGTTCCCGATCCGCCTCACTCACTCAGACCCTCTTCTTTCTAGCCCACCGGTGTTTTTACACTTCTCACAGATTAGACAAATGGAACACTACTCAGGGCAATGGTTGCTGGACACGTCCTGCGGCCATTGGTTCATTGCCTCATGTTATGCATGAATATCCCGCACTACAGTATTACTGGCGTCGGGTCTGGGGTCGTATTTAGTCTATCTCGCACTCTCAGGAGCCCCTTTCTTGGAGGATAGTGGGACTTCGCCCAGTTGCGGGGATCCCCTCTCTCCCAAAAATGGCTTATCTCCTTTCGAACTTTATGCTTGGCATTGCTATTTCCCTAATTAAGTAATACTGGAAAATTAGCTCCCATTTGAGCCCCAATGAATGGTGGAATCATGCCTGTCTTTACAGTAAATATGAACAAATACCTCGTCTGTTCGCTTCCTCCGTTCAGACTCCTTCTCATTGGTCTCAATGGAAGATGCTCAATGACTATGTACATTTTGCTAAATGCTCTCATCTGACTGTCTAACTTTGTATATATCTCTGTCCCATGATCATGCTGTATTGTAGATACTCTTTTGCTCGTTTGATGTATAATCACTGTTAATTGGAAGCGCTCACATGCTGATATAATCGGGTAGAGAAGAAGCATCGGGGTGGGGGGTAATGGGTTTACTTTTCCTTATTGTATACTTGTTTTGTCTCTTTTGGTGTGTTGTTTCTTTTGTTTGTTGCAAAATGAAAATAAAAGTTTAAAAAAAAAAAAAAAAACAAAGATCCAAACTATCCTGAAATGCCTAACACATACATGGAGAGAGAGATCATTATTCTTAATGGAGTGGGAAAATACCGTGTTAGGAAGGAAGAGCTCATCTGCACTGTAGCACCATCCAGGTCGGGTCTGGCATGGAGCAGATTTTAGGTGCTCTTCAGGCTACCTCAGACTTGTCTCATGTTGATGCTGGTGCTCAGGGCTGCCACAGATCTATATTAGTTGGGAAGTCAGGATAGAAGGAGAAAGGCTGGGTACAGGCAGATAGATATGAAGAGAACCTATGACTACACGTTCAGACAACGATTATGAGTCCCCCTGGAAAAGAAATGAACCCAAGGTGGAAAATTCCATCTGGGCAGCTGTTGCCAAATGTTCCTGGGGGACTCTTGCTACAGTTTTGGGGGCAAAGCTAACCAGTCTGCTCCATTTAATGTACTGGGTGGTTCTGGGAGGCTGTTCTGTCTCTGACACAGTGCAACTGCTTTTGATTCCAACTTGACCAGGCATCGCTTCCAGCTTCTGCTTGTGCACTGGTGATATCAGTTGAGCTTCCAGTCTTCTTACTCTTTAGGGTAGGGGTTCCCAAACTTGTCCTGGGGCTTACCCAGCCATTGATTTTTCCAGATATCCACAATGAATGTGTATGAGAGAGGTTTCCATACAATGGAGGCAGCGCATGCAAATCTCTATCATGCATATTCATTGTGGATATCCTGAAAACCCAACTGGCTGTGAGGAAAATTTGAGAACCCCTGCTTTAGGGTTTCCATTGTTTATGTTTGCTCTCTTCAAACTCCTCAGTGTTTGGAAACAAACAAATGAATCTCATTGGTGCGAGAGAGACACTTTCTCTTGCCAGCATTCTGTTGTCATAATGCCCTCTTATGACATCAGCAGCTTTCACTCTCTCTATAGGTTACATAGAGATTCATTGTAGGCTGCATCATAAAATGTATCCAGAGGGGATTTTGCACATGAACTCTGGAGATCACAGTAAGCCTCCTTTTTCATATGCCTCCACAGGGAAGGAAAACACTTCCTCAACTCATCAGTAACTAAAAAACAGCTTAACTAAAGTAGACACCTACAGGGGTGGCTCAAGGCAGTCTACTGCCTGAGGCGAAGAATGAGATGGCGCCCCCCCCCCCACCACCTTAGAGGGGGCGGGGCTTTTTCAGAAATCCAATCATAGACTGAACCAAATCCAAAAGCCGAATAGATTATATGGAGGAAATGCAAGATGTTTGCACACAGGGCCGTATCGAACTGCAATCGCGCCTTGTGCGACTTGCAACTCAGATGCATGCCCCCCTCTCCCCCCATATCTCTATCCAGCGCTGCCTGCTCTTTCCCTGCTGCTGCTGCCCTCTTTTTTTTTCACGGCGGTGCCGGCAGCAGGGAAAAAGTAGGCAGCGTTGGATGGAGGTATGGGGAGGAGGAGGGGGGGGGCATGCACCCAATCTGAAAGGCGCCGGCACTCTAAGCAGATCTGTCCCTCCCTGCTCTGACATCGTGTCAGAGGAGGGAGGGACCAGACCTGCTTAAAGTGCTGCGAAAAGGCTTTGGGGCGCATTTTAACTGCCTGCTATTGTCCTGCCAGCGGCAGCAGGGCAACAGCAGACAGCCAAAATGTGCCCCCCAAGCCTTTGCGCCCTGTGCGGCTGCACTGCTTGCAAAGGGCTAGGTACGGTCCTGTTTGCACACCAAGGAACTAAAAGACAGCAAGAATCAATAGCACAGTATATAAAACTAAATTATAACCCATTTTTATTTTGTTATAAACTGCGTTATGGTTCTCCCTTTTTCTTTTTCAACATATATTTTGCATCCACAATAGGTACAGAGCAGAACCAGGACATTCACCCACAGAACTCAATATTTCAAAAAAAAAAAAAAATCTGATTCTGATCATCTCACTAACAACAACAACAACCACTATTCTCCAGTACCAGGCATATGGTGAACTAATAAAAAACCCTACAACAAAAAGCAAACCTACCATACCATACCATATCAGCACAAACTTCCAAAAGTCATATAAGGAGCCCATCCAAAAAAAGCATCACTGTAAATACTACAGTGGGCCCTGGAACATCGATACACCTATTTGAAAAGCTGAACAAGTCAAATTACTACAGTATAGTATAGATCTTTATATACAAACTGCATGTTAACAGAACACCTGACCTCAGTCACAAACGCACAACATCAACCCTCACCAAGTACAGAATAAGTAACCACAATCTAAAGTAAAAATAAAAATATGTAGACAAAATTTAAACTGAAACCCCAAGAAGCCAGAGTCCACATGCAGTGCAACATCAGATAAATAAGAGATGCAGTTCCCCAATATTGTGTAAAATATAAAAATAGCACAAAGTCCAATCACCAAAATTAAATAAAATTATTTTTTCTACCTTTGTTGTCTGATCATTTTATTCTCTGATCATGCTGGTCCCGATCTGAGGCTTCTGCTTTCCTGTCTTCTGTTAGCTCTCTTTCTGTGGTCTATGGTCCCTGGTCCATCTGCCATTTCTTATCTCTTCTTTTGTTTTCTTCACTTCCTTCCATCAGCCCATTTCCAGTTCCAGTAACCCTCCCCAATATCAGTCCCCTTTCCAGACCTTTCCAGATGGTATTTGGACTAGAAGGGGCTGGACAGTAGGAAAGGAGGGGGACTGGAAGGGAATGGACACAAGTGGCAGTCATGGGAATGCAAGGTGGTTGACATTGGAACATACTGGGAGGCAGTATGTTCCAATGTCAACCACCTTGCATTCCCATGACTGCCACTTGTGTCCATTCCCTTCCAGTCCCCCTCCTTTCCTACTGTCCAGCCCCTTCTAGTCCAAATACCATCCCAGGTATCAGCTCAGGTTCACTCTCAGTGCCACCCCACAGTCAGCTCCTTCCAGCCACCCTACCCTCTGTCCATCTCCCTTCCAGTGCCATTCACATGTCAGCTCCCTTCCAGCCTCCTCCCTATTACTCAGCTACCTACCACTCCCGTACCCAAGTATCAGCTCCCTTCCAGTCCCCCTTCGGTACATTCCAGGTGTCAGCTCCTTTCCAGCCCCCTCCTTCCCTTCCTGCCCCATCCTTCCCCTGGCAGACCTTCTCAGTATCCACTCCCTTCCAGTCCTATTCTACCATCCCCCTGCATCAGCCCATTTGTAGCCCTAGCCCCTAGTTTTCTTCCAGGACCAGCAGCACTCTCCTCCCCTCCCCCATTAGCCCATTTCCTGTCCCAGCCCATTTCTAGTCCTATCCCCATTATCAGCCCACCCCAGTTCTAGACCCCCAATCAGCCCATTACCAGTCGTAACCCTCCAATAAGTCAATTTTCAGTCCTAGCACCCCAATCAGCCCATTTCCTGTCCTAGTCTCCCCCATAGCCCATTACCAGTCCTAACTCCCCCATCAGCCCATTTCCAGTTCTAAACCCCCATCAGTCCATTTCCAGTTCTAGCACTCCTCCGATAGCCCATTACCAATCCTAGCCCCCTCCGATCAGCCCATTTCTAGTCCTAACCCCCCCATCAGCCCATTTCCAGTTCTAACCCCCCCCCCATAGCCCATTACCAGTCCTAGCTCCCCTTCCAATCAGCCCATTTCCAGTACTAACCCATCCGCCCGTTTCCAGTTCTAACCCCCCATAACCCATTACCAGTCCTAACCCCCCATCAGCCCATTTCCAGTTCTAATCCCCCGCCCCCGATAGCCCATTACCAGTCCTAGCCCCCTCCTGATCAGTACATTTCCAGTTCAAAACCCTCATCAGTTGATTTCCACTCCTAAACCCCCCATCAGCCCATTTCCAGTTCTAAACCCCCATCAGTCCATTTCCAGTCCTAGCCCTCCCCCGATAGCCCATTATCAGTCCTAGCCCCCTATGATCAGCCCATTTCTAGTCCTAATCCCCCCATCAGCCCATTTCCAGTTCTAACCCCCCCATAGCACATTACCAGTCCTAGCTCCCCTCCCGATCAGTCCATTTCCAATACTAAACCCCAACTGCCCGTTTCCAGTTCTAACCCTCCCATAACCCATTACCAGTCCTAACCCCCCCATCAGCCCAGTTCCAATTTTAACCCCCCCCCCCCATCAGCCCAGTTCCAGTCCTAGACCCCCCCCCCCCAACCCAGGGAAATTGAACAAAAAAAAACAACCTCCGGACCCGGCGAAAGAAGCAGCTGCTGGCCTGTTGCTGCCGTTCCAGCGGCAGCAGCGGCAGAATGAGGAGCCCTGCGGCTGCCGCCCCACCTCCCCGGAGAGCCTCCTGGTTTCCCCGGTTCCGTTTTGCAGAGCCGCAGCGAATGGACAGCGTTTCCTTTTCGCGCGGCTCTGTTAAAGCTGAGCCCGAGGTGCTGATGGGAAACCGGATTTCCTGTTTCCCATCAGTGCTTTGGGCTCAGCTTTAACAGAGCTGCAGTTAAGGGAAACACTGTCCCTTCACCGCAGCTCTACAAAGCGGAGCCGGGAAAACCAGGAGGTTCTCCGGGGAGGCGGTCGGGTGGCCGCAGTGCTCCTCATGCTGCTGCTGCCACTGCTGGAGCAGCAGCAGCAGGCCAGCATCTGCTTCTTTCGCCTGGCCCGGAGTGGGGTTTTTTTGTTTTTGAAGGCCGAGTGAGGCGGTGACGGCGGTCTTTTTGGGGGCAATTTTGCCACCCCCAAAAAGCGGCCGCCTGAGGCCACCGTCCCACTTGGCCTCATTATAGAGCCGCCTATGGACACTTATAAAGAGCTTACCAAGATGAAGAGTTGGATACTTCCTATTTCCCTGCAGACATGGTTGAGGTGGCTTTCCAAAGAATAAAAGCCATAAAATAGTTGAAAGAAAGTTACAGTACAGAGGAGAGGCTGTTTCTATTCCAGCATAGCTGTCACTGATCCTGAACTTGGAACTGGTGTAAGGGCTGAAAGGGAAAATGGCTAACTGGGTTTGTTAGGGGTAGGAGTTGGGAGCCTCACCGAATGGAGTAATAACTTGGGGGGGGGGGCTGATTTTAGTGAGGAGGGAGATGATAGGATGGAGAGGAATGTGCTTAAAGTGAAAGACTGGTTAACAGCATGGTGGGAAGAGAAAGAAAAAGACTGGGTGGGGAGGGAGGCTGATGGCTGGGGATTTCTGCCAGTAGCCTGCAGGGATGTTTAAGGGCCTGATTTACTTTCTTTTTCCTCAGACATGGAATGGGAAAACTAGCCATAGTAAATCATGTCCTACAGGAGTTGAAGTAGAGCTCGAGTGGATCTCTTCCATCCCCCACCCCTGCTCCCAAACTTCAGTTAACGGGGGTGAGTGGAAGGTTTCAGCTGATGGCACCTATGTTTTTGGGCTGGATCCTAAATATAACAAAAATGTATCATGGCCTGTTCTATATTAATAATAAGTGGTTTACGTATTTCTGCTATGTAATGTTTATAAGCGTCATTGATGGAAGAGAAGTGTCTCTTTTTAAGGCGTGCATGTGCTGGGTACATATTACGCATTACTTGTCATACAAAGTGAGATTATTACATGAACTAATTCATGCAAAATGGAAGAGAAACCTAAGAGAGAATGTATCCATCTGAAATAACTATTACATCCAAAACTCTCTCATTTCATCATGCCAGGAATGAACCTCAGTTGTAAGTCAGGGAATGTTGGGTCTGATCTCAGATTTACTGCTAGTACTTGTCTGAATACTTTTGATGTTCTGAGGGTGGAATATATGCAAACACAGATCAAGTAGCGCCCCATACAACTGGATATTTCTGTCTCTTTCTGCCGCATTGTCTCAGATTGCATTTCTTGCTACTTGAGAATTTGTCACTTGCTACTGACTTTTCTCTCAGCAATGTCATTCTTGTGCTTTTCTCCTTTACCACAATGCCCGGCTTTCTGACAAGGATTTTTTCACTACTTTCCTTCTGTTCCTTTGGGCTACTAGCTCAGTCAGAAATGGCCTCCCTTATTCTACTTACCATGGGATGGGATCTTGTGCGGTTATCTGTCCAGGACTGTGGTGACCTTATGAAGAAACAAACGAAAGCTTACCAACTCGGCCACAGGCCACTTTAGGTTTACGTTCACCTCTCCTTAACAATTCCTATGTCTGGTTCTCATGGACAAATGGCTCCTGAAGCAGCACTTTGCATTTCTCAGTGTAATTGATTTCATTTCTTTATAAACCACCAAATGATAAAGAGCATCATAGTGGTGCACAGTAGCAATAGTCACATTTGTGCATTTGCTACTTGCTTGCTGATCTGGTTCTTTTAATAGTGTTTTTTCTTGCTTTGTAAATTCTGGTGCTGGTGAATTCTCACTCATTCCCTCTATTCATTGGATTGTTTGTCCATGTTTAAGGATGGAGACTGGTTGTGGACTTTTACTTTCATACTTGAACATGTGTTACATATCTGGTCTTTGGAAATGGTTAAGTATATCAATCCATTAACTGTAGCTCTGGATATATAAATGCAATGTCTGCCTTTGAGTTAGTCCTGGTGACCCAGAGCTCCTGGGTTTTCTTGGTAGTGTCACCAGAAGTAGATTGCCAGGCCTTTCTTCTGAGGTAATGGAGGGTTAAGTGACTTGCCCAAGGCTGCAAGGAGTGCTAGTGGGAATTGAACCCTGGTTGCTTGGTTACCAAGCTAGTGTGCTAACCACTAGGCTACTCCTCCACTCCCTGGATATATAATCTATTGCCATAAAGCCCATTCCTCTTTTAGCTTCTGGAATGTAGTCCTGGCATTTCACTTGCTTATACATCACCTTAAGGGCAGGGAGTTTTCTTGTTTGTACATCCAAATTTTCAATATCTTTATGAAGCCAGTCAGCTTGCAGGTCCCATGCTTCCTTACATAAGTTGTGCTCAACCAAGTCCTCGGAGCACACCTTGGCTGGTCAGGTTTTTGGGATTTCCACAATGAATATGCATGAGATAGATTTGCATACAATGAAGGCATTACATGTAAATCTATCTCATGTATTGTGGGAATCCTGAAAACCCGACTGGCCTAGGTGTGCCCTGAGTACTGGGTTGAGGGCCACTGCCCTGCAAGCGGGTAGGGGAGTATGGGGCCTGAAAGCTGATTAATGGCTTGTCTCTTATTCTGTAGTGTTTAACCCTGGGAGTACCGATGGGATCAAAAGTGACCCCATTGCAAGTTTCACAACGCGTATCTCGGAAACTAGTTGTTCAAGAATGCAATCTTTTTATGACTTTCACATGTCAATATTCTCTTTATATTGCGCCATGAGAAGAATAATTTTCATCCGCTAGGTGACGCTAGTGATGAATTGCAGCACAGAGTACCAGTGGGGTCATTTTTGACCCCAGTTGCTTACGTCCGGTTTCGATGGTGACACAATTTGCAGTTTTGTGAATTTTTTGATCTGACAAAGGTATTTATCATTAATCATGTATCATTTATTTTTTGTACTCTTATTTTATGAAAATTACACATTTTCTGGAATTGATATCATATGTTCTCTCATTATTTCCGATGAAATCTAAAGGCTTTCAGCTCGTTCATCACGATTATTGTACACCTATAGTAAAACTGCTTTGCGTTTTATTCACCTTTATCTTTGTTTATTTATGTTAGGTTATTGTTTATGATGTCAAAACGAAAGTATTCAGCTGCCCAAGTAAGAGAAATATTGCAACGAGATGCTGACAGTGACGGCTCTGTGTCGTATGATGATGCAGCATATTCAGCAAGCGAAGAAGCATATCAGCCAAGTTCGGGCGATAAATCTGATGATGACAGTCATGATTCAGATGGCGACAGCAGTTGGTCACCAAGTGAATGTAAGACTGATGCTGAGCTGGTAACATCACCTGCAGCAAAGAGTCAAGTTACAGGTCGAGGCAAAGGTCAAGGCTGTGCTGGACGGGGAAGAAGGCAGGAGTCCTCGGTGTCAGTATCATCTGTGAGGAATCTTAGTTGTGGTCGTAGAGGAGCTAAGAGGTCATCAACTATAAGCACAAATGTTGCTATTGAAGCCTATGTATCTAAGGATGCAACATCATGGAACAGGAACCCTATAAAGCAAGCTGCTGGAAGATACGCCAGAGCTAATGTCATGCACGTACAACAAGGTCCTACAAGGTATGCTGTACGAAATGTTGATGGCCCTCTCGCAGCATTCCACTTGTTCATGAGGAAGAACTTATTGAATGAAATCATGATGTGGATGAGCAAACAAGGAAGACACATTTATGACGACACCTGGAAAGATTTGAGAGACGGAGAATTTCAATGTTTCCTTGGACTTCTGATCCTCTCAGGCGTGTACAAGTGTGATAAGGAAGCTTATCATAGCTCAGGAAGGAGCTATAGAAAAGGTGAAGTGGCTCTGAACAAGCAACCTGTCAGTTCTGGTAGAAATAAGAAAACTGAATTTTCCCATAAAAGACTACCAGTCCCAGAATGCACCAGGTTTCCAACAGCCATTAGAGGAGCTGAAGTGGGGAAACGTGGAGGGCTATGAGGTAATCCCTAAGCACTCATCTCAAAGGGCAGGGCCTGATTCAGCACAGCTGCGCTGTATTAGGGAGGAGCACTCATCTAAGCAGAATAAAAGTAGAGTTTATTCTACAGATGACCATCTTCATGATCACCTTGGATATCCAGAGAAAGGTCCTCATTATCCTGAGAATCAGCCTGAGCTTGATCATCAGTTTCATCTGAAGGATCATCAAAAGCAGAAGCCAAACCGTACGGACAGAGAGGCAAGGAAACCCTCTGGAAGAAAGAGGAGAAGAGCCTTTGAGAGGTCTAGAAGAGTCCAAAGCAGTACATATACTGGGAGGTATTCCAAGGGCCAGCATACACCATTGGACTGGGGAAAGCCAGAGGAATGGTGCTGCAGAGCTAGGAATCACCAGAGGGTACCTGTGAGGGGGACGGCTGCACGTGGAAGGGACCCTAAGACCCGTGCCAGAAGGTATGTGAAAAGGGATCCAGTGTCCAGGGATCTGGATTGGAAGGCTGGACATAAGAACTGGACTACATACTGGCCAGGCTATATAGAGAGGAACTCTAACAGCAATGGAAACTCAGATATGAACACTGATCTATGCCCTAGCTATAACCTTGAAAGACAGCAGGGAAACAAGTATATTCCTGAAAGTGCTCCATTGAGAGATTCATCTGTGCCAATCCATGATATTGAACCCATGCTTGTTGATGAAGGGGGAATAATAGCAGATGAAGATACTGTTTATATGGACTGTTCTTTGTCCAAACTCCGTTGGTAACTTTCTGTTATAAAGTACAGCAACCATCACAAAGAAATACAAACCTGTTCTTTAATCTACTCAGAAAAGCTCCTGAAGCAGGATTTGACCCACACAGTAGGAAGCAAGCCAACTAAGGGGTTTCAGCTGGTAACTGCTAGCAATTGAGCCTTACCTAATTGCTTGTGAGCTAGGAGAGAATCACTTCTGAATCTATGTGGGAAGTTATCAGAAGTTAACCTATAAAGAACAGTATTTTTCTTTCTTTGTGGCTTTTCGTTTGTTAGATATATGCTAAGAAAACATTAGCTAATTGCCTGACAAGTTTAAAGGTTGTTTTCCTGATTTTGTTATTGTTTTTCCAAGTTAAACACTGGAAGCAAGTAACCTGATTTATTTATGTGCTACCAAGCATATCTGTGTTGGGAGAAATAACCCCATAAATAAATAAATATCTTATTGGCTTTAACACTTGAGCACAACTAAATTATTGTCAGCAGCTGTGTCTGGTGTGAATGAACTACATTGCCCACAATACCTTGCAAATCATATAGATATATGCACTTGCCCAGACTGTGAAGATTCTCACCCAGGCAGCAGTCTGACAAATGGCATAGTTTTTCGGATTGCTTTTGCACAAAGGGGATTTACTTGCTGAGGATTACAACTAAAGTTCAAGTTTAAAGCTGGAAAAAAAAAGATTTTCCCTCAACTGCACTTTGGAGGAGAAGTGGTTGTTCCAGGAAGCTGTCCCAGGAGGAAAAGACCCTGTGCAGAGCTGGATTCATCACTGACACAAGGTAATAAGTACCTGGGCATGTCTAGTGGTGGATGGGAGTAAGGCACAGGGGTAATTGAAAAAAAAAAAGTAGAAAAAAACACACCTGTTTGGAAGGTGGTGCACTTTGGTTTGTTTTTTTTTCTTTGTTTCTTGCAGAGATCAAGATGGATCCAAGGGAACTAGCTGATTGGATGGCAGCCCAGTTTAGCAGGCAACAGGAGCTAGCCCAGCAGGCTCAGGACACTGCTATGAAAGCCTTAATGGAACAGCAGAAGCCAGTGCTTGATCTGGTGCAAGCCCTAGTTCAGCTGCAGAGCCAAAGTGGAACAGATGCAAGACCAGCAGTAAATACTGGTACACCACATGTGGACAGTGTGGGACTCAATCAAGGGATTGGGGCATTTAGTTTTGGGAAGCTAACTCCAGATGATAATGTTGATGATTTTCTAGAGTCTTTTGAAAGAGTGGCACAAGCATTAGCATGGCCAGAGACCCAGTGGGCAGTAAGGCTGGCAGCCTCATTAACTGGAGAGGCGCTTGCAGCTTACAGAGCAATGCCAGCAGCCCAAGCTTTGAATTATAAGGATGTAAAGGCTGCTATTAGAGATCGCCTAGGGTTGTCTATTTCAGAGTATAGGTGAATGTTTAGAGCTACTACATTGAGAGTGGGTGAAACACCCAGCGCTCTGAGTCAGAGAATCAGAGGTTTAGCTGTAAAATGGTTGGAGCCTGAGCAAAAGACGGTAGAAATGTTATTAGACATTATAATGCTTGAACAATTTATGTCTGCGGTCCCTAAAGATTTGCACACTTTCCTTATACAGCAAAATTGCCAAAATCTTGGAGAGGCAACCATGCTAGCAGAGAGATTCTTGGAAGCCATGCAGGCTTGCCATAGAATGGGTGGCCCTCTGAAGATTGGTGCTGAGGCAAGATGTGCTGTATCAGAAAAGAAAATAATTAAAAATGTTTCTGAAAATGAATGTACTGTATCAAACCAGATGACACAGTGGAATAGAAGGAAATGTTTCAAGTGTGGAAAATGGGGACATTTAGAAAAGAGATGCCAGACACACACTAGCTTAGTGGGTGTGGATTTAAAACAGCCCAAAGAAGGATTTCTTTTGATGGTTGATGTGCAAGGAATTACCACAAATGCTTTGTTAGACTCTGGGGCAGACCAGAGTATGATGTCAAAAAGGCTTTGGAAGAGGATAGAGGCCCAAGAAGGATTTGTGCCTAGAACCCCTGAAAGCCAAGTTCACATCAGATGCATTCATGGTGCTGCAACATCATATCCCACCTATAGGCTAAAGGTTAAGTGCCTGGGGGAACAAGAGGAAGTCCTGTTAGCAGTGGTGCCTAGGCTACCCTTTGATTTGGTTCTAGGAAAGGACTGGCCAAGATTTAAGCAGGGGCTAGTGAAAGGGCTAGGAAAGAAGGAGGGAGAAGGAATAATGGAAATAGCTCCCGGGCCTTTCTTTGGAAGTCCTC
Organism: Ichthyophis bannanicus; assembly: GCA_033557465.1. Classification (NCBI taxonomy): domain Eukaryota; kingdom Metazoa; phylum Chordata; class Amphibia; order Gymnophiona; family Ichthyophiidae; genus Ichthyophis; species Ichthyophis bannanicus. Next base: position 34,173,406 of record CM066031.1, on the reverse strand, counting down.
AGTCCCTAGCTAAAAAGATGGTTCAGCTTCCAGAAGGCCAAACTATGGGTAATAAGAGGGGCCTTGTATCCACCCGCTCACAGGCTAAGGTAGAGAGCCAGCAGAAGGAGGAGGGGGAGCAGGCAGAGTTATTAGGAGACTTACCCTCTCATGATGATTTAATAACTCCATCATCTGGTAAAGTAAGAAAGTTGAAAGCACAAAAACGGCGTGAGAGACTTTGCAGAGCACAGGGTAGGGCTGAGATGTTAGCTGGTCAAAGTTTACCCTGGGTGCCAGCTGAGTAAGTGGCAAAGTTTCCTAACTTTCCACAAGAGCAGCGAGCTGATCAAGCTCTCACCCGAGCTTTTAAGTATGCTCAGGAGGTCAGGGAGGAATTGCCCAGATTCAGACTAGATAATGAAATATTATATAGAGAGAGTCAGGACCCCAGAAATGGGACCATACGTTAACAATTGGTGGTACCCACAACTTTCAAAGGGCTAGTACTTAGATTAGCACATGATCATCCAGTGGGAGGTCATAAAGGGATGCAAGGAACGCTGGATCAAATACTTATGCGTTTTTACTGGCCAGGTATCTTCAAAGAAACTGCCCAGTTTTGTGCTGCATGTCCAGCGTGTCAGCGAGTTACAGCGGCTCACCCACCGGTGGTGCCATTAATTCCCATGCCAATTATCACAGACCCAATTGGTCGCATTGCCATGGATATTGTAGGCCCATTAGTCAAAACGCCCCGAGGTTTCCAATACATCCTAGTTATGGTAGATCAGGCAACAAGGTTTCCCTGGGCCATACCATTGAGGAATGTTTCTGCAAAAACAATAGCTTTAAAGCTAGTAAAATTGTTTTGTGAAGTGGGATTCCCAAGAGAGGTGTTGACTGACCGAGGGTCCAATTTTGTATCCAAATATTTGGCCCAGGTCTGGGATGCCTTTGGCATTCATCACATGAAAACCTCAGCCTACCATCCACAATCAAACGGTTTGGTGGAGAGATTCAACCAAACTCTCAAACAAATGTTGAGAAGGGGGTTAGCAGGAGAGGTAAAAGAATGGGATATGTTATTGCCCTTTGCCTTATATGCCTGCAGGGAAAGAATTCAGGTGTCCCTAGGTGTAACTCCATATGAATTGATGTATGGTAGGGCTCCACGGGGTTTGTTAGATATTTTGAGGGAACAATGGATTGATCCTGAACCAGGAAGTCAGGAGGTGCCACAGTTTCTACGTGACTTGAGAGCACATTTGAAAAGGACCTCGCAGGTTGCTGAGAGGAACCTGCAGGACAGTCAAGTGCGCCAGAAAGGGTGGTATGATATAGGAAGGCCAAAAGCCGCCAATTAAGCATTGGTGAAAAGGTTTTGGTTCAAGTAGCAGGTACAGCCCCAAAATTTGAAGTGCAGTGGAAAGGGCCATGGAAGGTTGTTAAACAAGTGAGCCCAGTGTCTTATATGGTAGAAAATGCAAGAGGGCGTAGGCAGACCTACCATATTAATGTACTTAAGTCTTGAAAGGAGAGGCCTGTAAATAATAATGACCCTGAAGCCAGTCAGGAAGTAAGTGAGCTTCAAAAAGATAACACTCTCGTAGGTATTACGGACTCTAGGAAAGAGGTTTCACCAGTGACACCAGTCCGTAATAACTTAAGCAGGGGGGTATGTGATAAGGAAGCTTATCATAGCTCAGGAAGGAGCTATAGAAAAGGTGAAGTGGCTCTGAACAAGCAACCTGTCAGTTCTGGTAGAAATAAGAAAACGGAATTTTCCCATAAAAGACTACCAGTCCCAGAATGCACCAGGTTTCCAACAGCCATTAGAGGAGCTGAAGTGGGGAAACGTGTGTTCAATCAGGAGGGCTATGAGGTAATCCCTAAGCACTCATCTCAAAGGGCAGGGCCTGATTCAGCACAGCTGCGCTATATTAGGGAGGAGCACTCATCTAAGCAGAATAAAAGTAGAGTTTATTCTACAGATGACCATCTTCATGATCTCCTTGGATATCCAGAGAATGGTCCTCATTATCCTGAGAATCAGCTTGAGCTTGATCATCAGTTTCATCTGAAGGATCATCAGAAGCAGAAGCCAAACCGGACGGACAGAGAGGCAAGGAAACCCTCTGGAAGAAAGAGGAGAGGAGCCTTTGAGAGGTCTAGAAGAGTCCAAAGCAGTACGTATACTGGGAGGTATTCCAAGGGCCAGCATACACCATTGGACTGGGGAAAGCCAGAGGAATGGTGCTGCAGAGCTAGGAATCACCAGAGGGTACCTGTGAGGGGGACGGCTGCACGTGGAAGGGACCCTAAGACCCATGCCAGAAGGTATGTGAAAAGGGATCCAGTGTCCAGGGATCTGGATTGGAAGGCTGGACATAAGAACTGGACTACATACTGGCCAGGCTATATAGAGAGGAACTCTAACAGCAATGGAAACTCAGATATGAACACTGATCTATGCCCTAGCTATAACCTTGAAAGACAGCAGGGAAACAAGTATACTCCTGAAAGTGCTCCATTGAGAGATTCATCTGTGCCAATCCATGATATTGAACCCATGCTTGTTGATGAAGGGGGAATAATAGCAGATGAAGATACTGTTTATATGGACTGTTCTCTGTCCAAACTCCGTTGGTAACTTTCTGTTATAAAGTACAGCAACCATCACAAAGAAATACAAACCTGTTCTTTAATCTACTCAGAAAAGCTCCTGAAGCAGGATTTGACCCACACAGTAGGAAGCAAGCCAGCTAAGGGGTTTCAGCTGGTAACTGCTAGCAATTGAGCCTTACCTAATTGCTTGTGAGCTAGGAGAGAATCACTTCTGAATCTATGTGGGAAGTTATCAGAAGTTAACCTAAAAAGAACAGTATTTTTCTTTCTTTGTGGCTTTTCGTTTGTTAGATATATGCTAAGAAAACATTAGCTAATTGCCTGACAAGTTTAAAGGTTGTTTTCCTGATTTTGATATTGTTTTTCTAAGTTAAACATTGGAAGCAAGTAACCTGATTTATTTATGTGCTACCAAGCATATCTGTGTTGGGAGAAATAACCCCATAAATAAATAAATATCTTATTGGCTTTAACACTTGAGCACAACTAAATTATTGTCAGCAGCTGTGTCTGGTGTGAATGAACTACATTGCCCACAATACCTTGCAAATCATATAGATATATGCACTTGCCAAGACTGTGAAGATTTTCACCCAGGCAGCCGTCTGACACAAGTCACGGAATGAATCCATAGTTCAGTTGTGGAACCTTGAAGATGGTCGTTCTGTTTTCGGCAGAAAAATGGCCCGTAACCGTTTTCAGCAAATTTCTTGTGCTCTCAGATTTGATGATGCAACCAACAGACGTGAACAACGAGGCGTGGATAAGCTTGCTCCAATCAAACACGTTTTTGATACCTGGGAAGCAACTCTAAGTGACGCCTTTGTTCCTCGTGAAAATGTTATCGTGGATGAGCAACTGCTTACATTTCGAGGCCGTGTTCCATTCAGACAATATATTCCCAGCAAACCTGGGAAATATGGCATAAGGCTATGGATGTTGTGTGACAGTGCAACGTCATATGTTCTGCGTCTTCAAGTATATACAGGAAGGGAACTCGGACAAAACAGGGAACAGAATCAGGGTGAAAGGGTTGTGCTGCAACTCACTGAAGGATTGACGCGATCTGGCAGAAATGTTACTGTTGACAATTTCTTCTGCAGTTTATCCCTGTCACGGAAATTGCTAGAAAAACAAATGACACTTTTGGGGACAATTCGAAAGAACAGAAAAAATTACCTCCAGAATTTGTAACAGCAAAGGGCCGAGAGGTATTCACTTCACTGTTTGCCTTTCGCGATGATGCCACTCTGGTTTCCTATTGCCTGAAGAAAGAAAAAGTGGTTGTTCTTCTGAGTAGTTTTCATGATCAAGAAGACGTAGATAACACACGTCCAGACAAAAAAACCACGCATGATCTTGGACTATAATTCTAGTAAAGGTGGAGTAGATACGGCAGATCAAATGTTGCACACGTATACCACAAAATGAATGACAAGATGCTGGCCAGTGACAATCTTCTACAACATGTTGGACATCAGTGCTTTGAACGCCTTCATTGTTTGGATGTCACTAAATCCAGAATTGTAGCTTACAACAATAACTGTGGTCCTTTTGTCAGAGTCCTACTAATTATATTCTTCAAAAACTCTGCAGTACAACGTGAAAGTATCCAGCGACTTATGATGACAATAAACTAATTTCTATTGCATGAAAATGGCTAACAGGTCTCAGAATAACTGGGCAATTTGATGACCATTTAAACTGTGGTCAGTATAGCCCTACATACATCAATGACCTTAATTGTAGCCATAATATACATAACTTTTTTTGTTTCTTTTTAACATACTTTTTTGTAAAAATTATAACTTAACTGAAAGACATTGGGCTTCTAATGCAAGCGTTCCAGCTTCTGGTATATTTATTCCCGCAAGCGTTCCAGCTTCTGGTATATTTATTCCCGACGCTATGTTGCGCGCTAAAGGGATGCGTTTCACCTCAAGCGGTTTCGTCAGGGGAATACAAAAACACTACAACAAAAAATGTCAAATTAGTGCATACTTTCAATAAACTGATACACTTATATCAATCGATGTTACAACAAAAAAAGGGGGAAGAATGAGAAGAAAGTGTCTCTTCCAATGCTGTTGCCCAAACAATTTTTCTTTCGTAACTGCTAACAAACGCCGCGCATGCGGGTTGAGTTAAATAGAGTTTCGCGTAGTATTCACTCAAAAGAACATCTAATCAAGTACACGCCTCCCATTCTATACGGGCATTTAACCCTGCTGGTGCCACAGTGTTCAATTTGTAAATCCATTGTTGCTCCCTATACACTAGCGCTCGCTCTCTAGATCTTCCATGACATGATGTTAAAAGTTGATCAATACAGAAACATTGCAAATCCTTATAAGTATGATGTGCCTCTAAATAATGTTCTACTATTGGTGCTTCCCGACGGTTGCATTTTAATCTGCTTTTATGTTCATTCATGCGGACCCGGAACTGTCTAGTAGTTTTGCCCACATAGAATAAATTGCAAGGGCACTTTACACAATAAACTACATAGGTTGATGAACAGGTGGTAGAGCTTTGGATCCTATATTGTATACCTTGGTTGAAAAATTCATCTATTTCCTGGGTGATTTCACAAACATTACATGTTCCGCATTTAAAATGACCTCTTTTTTGATGATCATTAATAGGAGGTAAAGGACGCAACACTGCCGGACTTAACAGTTCTTTAAAATTTTCTTGTCTTCTCCAAACACAGCGAGTGTGCACATCTTCCAAACCTCCTAAAGTGTGTAACACATTCTGATGTCGTCTCAAGCTTTTTTTGAGATGATAACTAAAAGGAGAGAAAGCAGTTACTAAATTAATTTGTTGTTCTTCTCTATCCGTACTAATGCGCTCCGGGGGATGGATTAACAGATCTCTATTAGTAAACAAAGCTCGTTTATATGCTTTATTAATTATTGCAGGGGGTAGCCTCGATTAGAAAAATTAGCTTTCAGAATCTTCGATTGTTCCTTGAATTCTTGGGTAGCTGTACAGTTGCGTCTATATCGGATAAATTGAGATATTGGCAGACTATCCCTTAACTGTGGAGGGTGTGCACTCGTATAGTGCAAATAAGTATTTCTATCCGTAGCTTTACGGAACACCGATGTGATCCATTCTTCTGTAGTTTTCTTAACTGTTACATCAAGAAAAGTGATTTGTTCCTCATGGTAATTCATAGTAAATTTGATATTATCATTTATGTTATTGAGCCAGTTATAAAAACATTGGAGTTCCTCTTCCGTTCCTTGCTATAAAAGGAAAATATCATCGATGTACCGGCGCCATAGGCGCAATTTGTCATGAAACGGAGAAGTTTCCAGGTTTTCACTCTCAAATTTTTGCATATACAGATTGGCAATGGAGGGGGCACATGTCACCCCCATTGCCACACCAGAGATCTGTTGGTAATATTTATCTTCAAAAATGAAAAAATTATGACACAACACTAGCGTGGCCACCTCTGCTAAAAACCCCAATTGTTGCTGCGAAAGATCATTTCTATTTTGAAGTGCAGCAATAGCCACGGAATGTGCTTGGGTTTGAGGAATAATGGTATAAAGAGATACCACGTCTAAAGTTACCAAAATTAAATTGGAAACTTTTGCCAACTGCGTGTTGTCCTCCAATATCTGCAAAAAATGAGAGGTGTCTTTCACATATGAGGGAATAAAACCCATTAATGGTCGCAAAAAAGAATCCAGATAAACCGATAAAGGTTCAAGCACTGAGCCACGGGTAGATACAATGGGTCTCCCCGGTGGGCATGTTAGATTTTTATGAATTTTAGGTATCAAATAAAGTTTAGCTGTACTAGGGTCAATTGAAGTTAAGTATTGCCTTTCTTTGTTAGTGATAATTGTATTCTCTACAGCTCTTTACAGAGCTTTATTGAAAGTATGCACTAATTCGACATTTTTTGTTGTAGTGTTTTTGTAGTGTTTTTGTATTCCCCTGAAGAAACCGCTTGAGGTGAAATGCATCCCTTTAGCGCGCAACATAGCGTCGGGAATAAATATACCAGAAGCTGGAACGCTTGCGGGAATAAATATACCAGAAGCTGGAACGCTTGCATTAGAAGCCCAATGTCTTTCAGTTAAGTTATAATTTTTACAAAAAAGTATGTTAAAAAGAAACAAAAAAAGTTATGTATATTATGGCTACAATTAAGGTCATTGATGTATGTAGGGCTATACTGACCACAGTTTAAATGGTCATCAAATCGCCCAGTTATTCTGAGACCTGTTAGCCATTTTCATGCAATAGAAATTAGTTTATTGTCATCATAAGTCGCTGCATACTTTCACCTTGTACTGCAGAGTTTTTGAAGAATATAGATACTAAATCCAGAATGGAAGTCCAAGTCAAAGCACAGACGTCGCCTATTCCTCTTGGAATTAGGAAAGCAGCTGCTTCAGAGTAATTGCAGCGAGACTTCTTCCAGCATTGAAGAAGCCACTGATGCTGTTTGCAATGTCGGGATCCCAAAGAAAAGGGCAAGGTGTCACTGCTGTTCCAGAGCAAAAGACAAGAAAAGCAACATAGTTTGCACCTCCTGCAAGCGCAATGTTTGTAAAGAACATTCAGAAATTGTCTGTGTCTCATGCAAATGACTGTAGTACTTTACTGTGTTCATCAAGTGCATGCAAAAACTGCTTTCATGGCAACTCTTCTTCATGTAATTTTATAATAAAGCATTAAATTTCAAAACATTTACCCTTCATATAATAAATAATTAATTCTGAATAATATTTTGTCTGTTTAGTTAAAATTTTTCATGGTTAACAATTAAAATTCGTCGTGGGGTCATTTATGACCCCAATGGTATTATTCAGTGTGTGCAAAAAATCTCGGTAATTCCAGGGTTAAAGGTCTGAATCATATCTCCCCTGTCCCTCCTCTCTCCAGAGTGTACATATTTAGGTCTTCTCTTTTCATAAGTCTTCTTATGCAGGCTCCAAATCATTTTGGTCACCTTCCTCTGAACTGTTTCCAGTCTTTTTATATCCATTGCAAGATACGGCCTCCAAAAGTGAACACAGTATAACAAGTGATGCCTCACCAGTGACTTCTACAGTGGCATTAGCACCTCTTCCTTTCTGCTGGTAATTCCTCTTTGTATGCAAGCCAACATCCTCCTGGCTTTTGCCAGCACCTTGTCACACTGTTTCGTCACCTTGAAATCCTCAGAATTAATCACAGCAAGGTCCTTCTCCTGGTCCTTGCACACCAACCTCTTGCCCCCTGTCGTATATTTTTCCCTTGGATTTCTGCTTCCCAAGTCTATGAAACTGCACTTGTTTACATTAAATCTTAATGGACAAGCATTAGAGCATTCTTCCAGATTTTGTAGATCTTTCCTTATATTATGCACTCCCTCAGGGCAGTCCACTCTGTTGCAAATTTTCATGTAGATTTTGTAATAAAACATTTATGGGACAGTCTTATTTCTTTTTTTCATACCTCGTTTATAGCATAAAAGATGTACAATATATGTCATGGAAAGTTCCATTAGCAGAGCTGGAAAGTTACATTCGTAGAGCTCCCAGAAAAGGGTAACTAGCCTGTCTTACCACACTTGTTCTTTCTCATCGGTTTCCCCATACAGTGTGTTGTACATTCTTTGCAAAGTTAAGCTAGAGCTTTTTTCAAGTTTTGCAAATGACCCTGCCTCTGCATCCTGTCACATACACTTACAGGCAGGGCTGGCCCGTCCATTGAGCAAGAATGTTTTTTGCACAGGGCCCCGCGTTTCAGGGGGCCCCGCGCAAAGAACATTCTGCTTTTTTTTTAATTACATTTTTAAAAAAAGCTGGCTCTGGCTGCTGCTGCTACCGCTGCCACCGCAGCAGCGGCAGAATGAAGTGTCCCGCGGGGCCTCCTCTGCACGCTGAGCCCCTCTGCAAGGGCTTTCAGATTCGCGAAGGGAGAGTGTCTCCCTCGCGTCTCTGTTAAGCCCGCAGGGGCTAATGGGAAATTTCCCATCAGCCCCAAAGGGGCTGTACGTAGACAGGTGGCCAGCCATCACAGGGGATGCCTGGGTGCTAAGCATCATCCAAAAGGGCTACCTGCTCCACTTCACCCAGGTACCCCCCTCCTATTTTCCAGAGGAGCCTCCAAGGCCCCCTCTGCACAGAAACCTCCTCCTCCAGGAGTTGACAGGTCTGCTAAAGGACCAGGCGGTGGAACCGGTACCTCACCACCTGGAAGGGTGAGGCTTCTACTCCAGGTACTTCCTGGTGCCAAAGGGAACAGGAGGCCTCAGACCCATCCTGGACCTGAGAAATCTGAACAAGTTTCTGCAGAGGGAAAAGTTCAAGATGCTTACCCTTGGGATACTAATGCCCTACCTCCAGTAGGGAGATTGGCTATGCTCCTTAGACCTGAAGGATGCCTATACTCACATCCTTATTCATCCCAACCATAGGCAAAATCTCAGATTTGTGGTGGGAGGGGACCACTATCAGTACAGAATGCTCCCTTTTGGCCTCACCTCGCCTCCAGGGTTTTCACAAAATGCCTGGTGCTGGTGCGGCCTACCTCAGAAATCAGGGGATCTTTGTCTCCCTTACCTGGACGACTGGCTCATAAGGGGCCAGTCCCCACAAGAGGCCAGGCAGGCCACTTTTCGGACAATATCCCTGCTTCAGCATCTGGGCTTTGTCATAAACTTCCCAAAGTCCACTCTAGTCCGCTCTCAGAGTTCATAGGGGCCAGGCTGGATACCATCCAGGCAAGGTCCTTTTTGCCAGTAGACAGAGCTCACAGGCTGATGAGGTTGGCCGACCGATTTCGAGCTAGTTCCTGGGTCTCTGCCAGACACTTCCTCTGGCTGTTAGGCCACATGGCTTCCACAGTGCATGTGACTCCAAATGCCCGTCTGCATATGAGACCGGCTCAGTGGTCCCTCAGGGCCCAGTGGGTGCAATCCACAGGGAGGTTGTCAGACAGGATAAAGGTGTCCAAACGCTTGGTGGACTCCTTACGCTGGTGGAGTCATCTACCAAACCTTGTCAGGGGAGTTCCTTTTCAGGCCTCCCCACACACTCAGGTGCTGACAACCGATGCTTCCCTGCAGGGCTGGGGGGCACATTGCCAGGGTGCATGCACCCAAGGTCTGTGGTCTCCTTGGGAGGCCACACAGCAGATCAACCTGTTGGAATTGCGGGCTATCCATCTGGCCTTGCAGACTTTCTCTCAGGTCCTCTCTCACCAGTATGTCCTAATCCAGACAGACAATCAGGTAGCAATGTTCTACGTGAACAAGCAGGGGGGCACAGGATCCCAGCCCCTGTGCCTGGAGGCACAAGCCCTCTGCTCATGGGCTGTCAAGCGGGGCATGTCCCTCAAGGCGGTCTACTTGCCGGGCCAGGAGAACTACCTGGCAGACAAGTTAAGCAGACTGTTACAGCCACACGAATGGCAATTGGATCCGCTGGTGGCCCAGCAGATCTTTCTGAAATGGGGACTTCCATCCGTGGATCTCTTTGCCAGTCCTCTAAACAGGCAGCTACCCAAGTTCTGTTCCAGACAACCGCACCCTCTGAGGGTAGCAGCAGATGCGTTCCTGATCTCCTGGTCGGAGGGCCTGCTGTATGCGTTTCCTCCCACACCTTTGGTGGCCCGGACTCTATTCAAGATTCAGCAGGACAGGGCCACGGTAATCCTGGCAACCCAGGTACCGACACCAGACAACCCAGGCAACCGTGGTTCCCACTTCTTCTACAGCTGTCAGTGGAGACTCCACTTCCTCTGGGATTGCAACCAGACCTCCTGACCCAGGATCAGGGGTCCCTCTTGCATCCCAACCTCAAATCCCTTAATTTGATGGCCTTGCTGCTGAAAGGGTAGTTCTCGCTCCCTTGCTACTGCCAAAGGAGGTTGAAGAGGTGGTTTTGGCCTCCAGGAAGCACTCCACCGGAAGGCCTATGCCCTGAAGTGACGAAGGTTTTCAGCATGGTGTTCTCAACAGCAGGAAGATCCTTTCTCCTGCTCAGTCCAGGTGGTGGTGCAGTACCTGCTTCACCTCTCCAATCTGGGGCTTAAGCCAAACTCTGTTCGGGTCCACCTCGGTGCTCTCTCAGCTCACCACTCACCGGTGGATGGGCAATCCCTCTCGAGCCACCCCTTGGTGTCTCGCTTCCTCAGAGGCCTACTCTTACTCAAGCCTCCAATCCGTCCACCGGCCACGGAGTGGGAACTGAATGTGGTCTTGCAACAACTGACTCATCCACCGTTTGAGCCTATGGCTACCTGCCATTTACGCTTCCTGTCTTGAAAGGCGTTGTTCTTGGTGGTCCTCACCTCAGCCAGGCGTGTAAGTGAACTCCAGGCCCTGGTCTCAGATAGGCCATACACAAGGTTCTATAAGAACAGGGTAGTCTTGCGGACTCACCCTAAGTTCCTCCCAAAGGTGGTCTCCTCCTTCCACCTCAATCAGGAGGTGGTACTTCCGACATTCTTTCCCAGGCCACACGCCAGTAGGGCTGAGACTGTCTTGCATCCCCTGGACTGTAGGAGGGCATTGTCCTTTTACTTGGAGCGTACGCAGGGGCAAAGAAGGGCTTCTCAGCTCTTCGTATTCTTTGACCCTAATAAATTGGTGTTGCCTGTCTCCAAACGTACGTTGTCCCTGTGGGTAGCAGACTGTATCGCCTGGGCGTACAGGGCAGCCGGCCTCTCCTTGGAGGGTCGAGTAACGGCCCACCGGGTCAGGGCGAAAGCCCCATCAGTAGCTCATCTCCACTCTGTTCCGTTGGCAGACATCTGCAGGGCTGCTACTTGGTCTTCAAGCCAGACTTTTGCGGCCCATTACTGCCTCGAGAGGGAGTCCCGTAGGGACAGTGCTTTCGGACAGGCAGTACTCCATAATCTCTTTGAGGTTTAGGCAACTCCTACCCTCCGTCCCTGGTGTTGGGCTACCGTTCAGGTGTGGTTTCAGAGAAGATTCTCTCACAGTTGCTGAGGCTCTAGAGGGAGCTCTATTTTTCAGCCTTGGGTTCCTGGTAGCCCAGAGCTAGGGAGTCACCCATATGTGAGGACTGACTTCCTGCTTGGTCCTGGAGAAAGAGTAGTTACTCACCTGTAACAGGTGTTCTCCAGGAGCAGCAGGAATCATTCCTCACGACCCTCCCTCCTCCCCTTGGAGTTGCAGTTATATGTATATTTCATTTTTGTTTTTTGCTGTCTCTTAGCTATGTCATCAGACTGAGCAAAATGGCACCCTTGGGCGGGAAGGGGACCACGCATGCGTGCTGTATTCCCAAAGGCTTTCCTTGAAAGCTGGGGAAATGCTCCGCATGGGGGCTCCGTCGGCGCCGACTTCACCCATATGTGAGGACTGATTCCTGCTGCTCCTGGAGAACACCTGTTACAGTTGAGTAACTACTCTTTATCTATCTCCATTGTCCTGCATCTAGAGATAGCACAGCCTAAGAGCCACTAAGTACATACTCCTCTCCCCCCCCTCCTTATCTTTGTGGTCCTTTATGATAAGGACTGACAAAAAGAACAGACACCCAAAGCCAGAAGGCATACTGTGTGGATCATGAGAGCCAAAAATGATTAAAAACTCAGGGAGCTGCATCCATATAAAATATAGAGGATTAATGTGTGTCTATTATACTAATAAGAAATCTGTTTCTTTTAAGTTGCCATATTGTAAGAGACGAGCCCTCAGTAGGAAATGTATGCAAGACAGAAAAAAATAGTTTTGCAGAGGTCAGGTTGGTCTTAGTTAAATAAAAATGAGATCCTTGCTCTGCTTATGCAATGCAAAGGTCTTATGGAGCAAGCACAAATGTAAATAAACCATTTCCAGAGGGTCACCATGAGTCGACTCCGACTTGACAGCACTTAACAACAACAACAACATCAGTATGTACTACCATAAAGGGGATAAAAGATGTCAGAAGGTCAAGGTAAACTATATTCTTGCATATGGTCTGTCATGTAAGAAATTATGTTAAATAAAGTAAAAGAATAACTAGAGGGGGTGAGGCTACAGTAAACAGGAGCAGAAACACGTGTGCTGCCTGAGCACACTAGATAGGTCAATAACATTGTATTAGTTAGCCAATAAGATACTGGGGGAAGGCCTTGTAGATTTGACAAAGGTATAAATGTCACTGAACTATGTAAAGGTGTGTGTCTCTACTTAGACATCCGTTGCTGCAAGAACGTATTGAATAATAAAGCGCTCTTATACAGCTTCACAATATTCCTCTCTGAGTCTCATTGGCCAGGTTGGCCACAGGCGAATTGGCCACAGGTAAAGGTGTTTATTACAGTGATGAGGAGTTGTTGAGAACTTTGAAGGCTGTGAAGATGGATTCAAATTTAATGTGTTCCTTTATTGGAATCCAATGCAGTTGTTTGAGAAGAGGAGTAATGTGTTCTGGGGTTTTATTTGCTTTGAGTAGGACTCATGTAGTGGAGGAGTAGCTTAGTGGTTAGAGCAACTGCCTTGTACCCCAAAGATCAAGAGATTGATTCCCACTGGCATTCCTTCTGATGTTGGGTAAGTCATTTTACCCTCCATTGCCTAGGAAGAAAAGGCTGGCAATCTATTTCCAGTCATACAATGCCAAGAAAATCCAGAGGTAGCTGGGACACCATGAGTCAACACTGACTTGAAGGCTCTAAAAAAAAAAAAGGATTCATGCAGCACTGTTGAGAACAAGTTGGAGAGGGTGGATGGTTGATTTTGGTATGCCTTGAAAAATGATATTACAGTAGTCGAAGTGGGGGAAGATGGTTGCTTGAAGGACTGAACGGAAGCCATGGTCGGTCAGTAAATGTTTGAGATGCTTGATCGTTTTGAGTTTGAAGTAAATGCTCTGAGTCTTGAAGGACTACAAAAGGGGACTGCTACTTCTGGAGAGAGATCTGCAATAGTGAGTATATACTTCTGGGAATTTTTCTGAAGGGAATTCTTTAGATAAAAGCTGATTAATCTGTGAACCCAGTGTATCTGTTAAATCAGTCAGGGCCTAGTAGCATCAGTTTAAATTTAAAACACAGAAGAGAGCTTTCTGGTTAAATTTAGAACCCAGCAGAGAGTTTCTAGTTTAAATTTCATACTAAGTCAGAGCCTAGCAGCAGCAAAGAGCTTTCATTTAAATCAAATCAGAATATAAATTAGCATAAAAAGCAAAACAGGCTCAGTATTCTATGAGCAATAAATAAATTCTTCTAGAGATCTTTACAAAGAGGCCTTCTAACTAGGGGACAAGAGACCTGTGAAACTTTTTAAATAGGTGTTAAAGCCAGATGGCAGGTCAAAATGCCACATTGAAAGACTCCTATAAATCAAGGATTGTTAGTCAGCCAGGAAGTTGGTAACAGCTTACCTTAGAAGCACAGGACAGGGCATTTTGTAGCAGCCCTCTTTTAATAAGTCTTATTTCCCTCCCTCCTTCCCCAACACCCACCCACCCCTGGGATAATCGTAGCTTTTTAGGTATGTACATATTTTAAAGGAAAGGAGCTGCTCTCAGGTGCAGCTTTTTATCCAAATCAGTCATGCATTAAGGACAAGAAATTAATTAAGCTTCAGGTGAAGATATATTAAACATATTAGATACACGTTTATTAGTATAAGTATCCACAGCACCCCTTAGTAAGTAAAGAACTTAAAGATCTAAACAAAAGCTTAAAACTAAGATGCAAGCAGCAGTCCAGAAGTGAGAAGGGGGATTTCCAGTTTTTTGCATTGAGTGTCACATGTATGATTTTATCCCAGTTGGTGAGAGGTCGTAAATGTGCACTAGGTGCAAGGAGCTCTTTACTCTCAGGGAACGAGTCCATTCTCTAGAGGCTAGAGTAGCAGACTTTGAAGACATAAGAAAGACAGAGAGGTACATAGATTAGACCTACAGGGATATAGTCCTGAAGTCCCACCTCCAGTCTGGCAGCATCCCTGATGCCATGGAGGAGAGAGGTCACATGACAGGAGAGCATCACCCTGGTGTGGCAGGAAGTGATCCTGTAATTAGGATCTGTCCTCCAGGTGATGTAAAACCCTCTCGCACCAAGGAAGTTTCTCCAGGGCCATGTGCCCCTGAGGGAAGGGTTAGGACAGCCGTTATAGTTGGTGATTCAATCATTAGGCATGTAGATAGCTGGGAGGCTGGTGGATGTGAGAATCGCCTGATAACATGCCTGCCTGGTGCGAAGGTAACGGACCTCACGCGCCACCTAGATAAGGTCTTAGATAGTGCTGTGGAGGAGTCTGCTGTCTTAGTACATGTCGGTACCAATGACATAGGAAAATGTGGTAGGGAGGTTCTGGAGGGTAAATTTAGGCTTTTAGGTAGGAAGTTGAAATCCAGAACTTTCAGGGTAGCATTCTCTGAAATGCTTCCCATTCCATGCACAGGACACAAAAGGCAGGCAGAGCTCCAGAGTCTCAATGCCTGGATGAGACGATGGTGCAAGGATGAGGGTTTTGGATTTGTTAGGAACTGGGGAACATTCTGTGGAAAGGAGGGGCTCTTCCAAAGGGATGGGCTTCACCTTAAATGGGACGGAACCAGGCTGCTGGCCTTAACCTTTGAAAAGGAGATAGAGCAGCTTTTAAACTAGATAATAGGGGAAAGCCGACATTCATCCAAGAGCACATGGTTCAGAATAATGTATCCTTGAAGGATACTACCAAAAGCAGTGAGGTTCCAAAAAAGAGTAAAGTAGCCCAAATGCCCTCTAGTATGGAGCAGACAGAGCTTAAAGTTTCCAAATTACCCATGCCTACCAATAGCCAGAATAATTTGAATAAAATACTGTCTCTAAAATGCTTGTATGCAAATGCTAGAAGTCTAAAAAATAAGATGGGAGAGTTAGAATATATAACGCTAAATGAGAGATTAGATATGATTGGAATCTCAGAGACATGGTGGAAGGAGGACAGCCAGTGGTACACTGTGATACCTAAGTACAAACTATATTGAAATGATAGAGCTGATCAAATTGGTAGAGGGGTTGCACTCTATGTTAGAAAGGGCATTGAGTCAGAAAGGATTAAAGTTTTGTAGGAAACAAAATTTGCTGTAGAATGTCTATGGATAGAAATTCCATATAAAAAGGGGAAGGTGATGGCAGTGGGGGTGTACTATTGACTGTCTGCCCAGAATGAACAAATGGATGATGAAATGCTCAAAGAAATCAAGGAAGCTAACAAAAGTTACAGCACAGTAATAATGATGGGTGATTTCAATTACCCCGGTACCAACTGGGTCAGTGTCACGGCAGGACATGCTAGGGAGATAAAGTTCCTAGATGAAATAAATGACTGCTTCTTGGAGCAGCTGGTTCATGAACCGACCGGAGGGGAAGCCATATTAGACCTAGTCCTTAGTGGAACACAAGATCTGGTGCAAGAGATAATGGTGTTGGGGCCACTTGGCAATAGTGATCATAGCATGATCGCATATGATTTAATTAGTGGAAGAGGGATGATAAGGAAATCCACAGTACTACCTTTTAATTTTTGAAAGGGAGACTATGATAAAATGAGGAAAATAGTTAAGAAAAAACTAAAAGGAGCAGTTGCAAAGGTTAAAGACTTACATCAAACTTGGGTGTTGTTGAAAAATAGTATCTTGGAAGCCCAGACCAGCTGTATTCCACGCTTTAAGAAAAGTGGAAGGAAGTCCAAAAAACTGAAGGCATGGTTTAAAGGTGAGGTCATAGAAGCTGTTGTTGCCAAAAAAGCATCTTTCAGGAAATGGAAAAAAGAGCCAAATGATGAAAATTGGAAACAGCACAAGCACTGACAAGTTAAATGCAAGGCATTGATAAGGCAGGCAAAGGGAGAATTTGAGAAGAAGCTTGCTGCGGCAGCAAAAACACGTAATAAAGACTTTTTCAAGTACAATCATAGCAAAAAACCTGTGAGAGAGTCAGTTGGTACATTAGATGATAGAGGGGTTAAAGGGGCACTAAGAGGCAAAAAGATGATAGCGGAGAGACTGAATGAATTCTTTGTTTCGGTCTTTACTAAGGAAGATGTAGGGATGTTACCCATGATTGATGTGGTATTTAAAGCTGCGGAAGTACTGAAGGAAATATCGATACATCGGGAAGATGTATTATAACTATTTGATAAACTGAAGAGTAGCAAATCACCTGGACTGGATGGTATACATCCAAGGGTGTTGAAAGAACTGAAATATGTGATTGCAGACCTGCTATTAGTAATCTGTGAACTGTCTTTAAAATCATCTGTAATACCTGAAGATTGGAGGATCGCCATCATAATGACAATTTTTAAAAAGGGTTCCAGGGGTTATCTGTGAAGCTACAGACTGGTGAGCCTGACGTCAGTACTAGGAAAAATGATAGAATCTATCATAAAAAACAAAATTGCTGAACATGTAGATAGTCATGGCTTAATGGGAGACAGCCAACATGGCTTCAGACAAGGAAGATCTTGTCTTACTGATCTGTTATGTTTTTTTGAAGATGTGAATAAACAGGTAGACAAAGTTGAGTCGGTTCATATAATGTATTTAGACTTTCAGAAAGCCTTTGACAAAGTCCCTCATCAAAGACTTTTGGCAACACTAAAGAGTCATGGGATAGGAGGCAGTGTACTATTGTGGATCAAGAACTGGTTAAAAGATAGAAAGCAGAGGGTAGGGCTAAATGGCCAATTTTCCCAATGGAGAAAGGTGAATAGTGTGTACCCCAGGGATCTGTGCTGGGTCTGCTGCTTTTTGACATATTCATAAATGACCTGGAAAAGGGAATAATGAGTGAGGTTATCAAATTTGCAGATGACACAAAACTATTTAAAGTTGTTAAAACCCATCAGAATTGTGGAAAATTGCAAGAGGATCTTGATAAATTGGAAGAGTGGGCATCAAAATGGCAGATGAGTTTTAATGTGGGCATGTGCAAAGTTATGCACATAGGGAAGAACAACCCAAACTATGGTTACACGATGCAAGGTTCCACATTAGGAACTACTATCTAGGAAAAAGATTTAGGCGTCATTGTGGATAACATGCTAAAACCCTCTGTCCAGTGTGCAGTGGCAGCCAAGAGAGCAAATAGAATGCTAGGTATCATAAGGAAAGGAATGGAAAATAAAACAAAGGATATTATAATGCCTCTGTATCATTCCATGGTGCGACCGCACCTTGAATATTGTGTGCAATTCTGGTCTCCGTATCTTAAAAAGGATATAGCATTATTAGAAAAGGTTTGAGTTCAGTACTGGATGCAATGTCTAAGTCATCAGAATTATGCTCCAGACAGAGATTCTGATTATTGCTGGGATCTGGCTGAGATAAACTATCAGAATTTTCCTGCTGTGATTCATCTGTGTTCTTCCCATTCCTAAGTCCAACTATGCATACTTCTGTATTTTTTTTGTTGCTGATAAGGTGTGTCATAGGCATAAGGTGCTGAGGGAGGGGTGGGTGTTGGCTTTCTTGCAGAGGCCAATTGATCTTTAACATGCCTCAATTCAAGTTTAAGTGCTTCTAATTGCTCACTAACAATTATAAAAGAATTTGTGGCTTGTATCACTTGAGTTCTTTGTATAGAGATGCAAATTTGTGCCTCCTCAAGGTCTTTGTTTAATTGTGTGCACTGAGAAGTCAGTTCAGAGTTTTCTTGTCTCATGCTAATGAGTCCCCTGCACATGCCTTGGATAAAAAGGCATTTTCTTTTATTTGTTTTCTTTTTGAATTCTTGATCATGGTTTAACATTTGTCTTTGAATATTATACCATGATGACTCAGGGAATTCACCTTCAAAGGGACCCCCTTTCCTCTTACAATATGAAATTATAATTTCTTTAAGTTCTTTAAAATCAAAGGCTTCCATATTTGATACTGCAGAGAGGCTGTTGTTGGACTATCTCAACTGTGTAACCTTAGAAGGAGGAATGCTAACTTAAAAAGTGCTTCTCACCTATTTAACAGGGTGGAGGTTTTAGGGTGAAGTTATAGTAAGAAGGGTGTTAGTAGATTAACATAATTGTATCAATTGCAGCCAGTTTTAAGCCTGCTCTCACTAAGATAGTTACTGACAGGAGACAGAGAAATAAAAGTGAAAAGGGACAGGAGATTAACAGAATTGTCAGATATTCCTGTTTACACCAAGATATATACGGACAGGAGAGAGAAATAAAGGTCAAACAGACAGGAGGTAAATTAGTGTTACCAAGAAAGATGTATATTGTACTCTATGAGGGAATATTTAACTGTGTAACTCTGTATTTTCTTAGCAGCTCAAATACTATAGAAAAATCTTTAGCAAGCCTATACATCAAAATAAGACAATTCCAAGCCACTCTGTGTGATGTCCTTAAAATTCTAGATTCTTACAGAGCCTTTTGACAATAAAAATCTCACCTTGTCTAACCCACAAAACAAAATTGTAAATGGTCACACGGACTTTCGATTCTGTCTCACTCTGTCTGAAATCTACTTAATGTATTATACAAAATTATTACTTACCCAACTGGAGATCTGCTGTGAAATCCGAGAAGGCGAGCCCCCATATGTAATCTTCTGAATATGTAAACTTCTGGTCTAGTCTCCGCTTGGTCCTGGGTTCATTTCACTTCACAGACGCAGGAGGGTTTGTAATAAGACAAGCAAACAGGTGTGGCTTGGAGAAAGGTTTTTATGTAAAAATAGGCTTAATACATAGGTATTGAACAGAGGTATATAGTGATTGTTACAGAGCTGTTTCAGGGTGCATCAATGAATCTGTGTGTGCATGTATGAAGTGTGAAGTGTAAGATAGAGAGATAGGCCCAAACATGTGGCTCAGAGCCTCATGGCAGGAGAGAGAGAGAGAGAGCGGGGGAGGGGTGAAGGGAATTGATTATCAGAGCCTCCTGTCTTTCATGTCCAAGGGATGGTGAGAGAGAGAGATAGGCCCGAACATGTGGCTCAGGGCCTCATGGTAGGCCAGAACATGTGGATCAGAGCCTCATGGTAGTGTCCAAACCTGTCCGATGAAGGAGGGAGAGAGAGAGAGACAGGAAGTGTGTCTGTCCTTTATAGTGGACTGAATCCTTTCCAGCACTTCCCCTTGAGGTCTGCTAGCCACTCCCTTTAAGGTCTGCTATTCTTGATTTAGCAAGGAGGGGCTGCAGACAGGTCCTAGAGACTGACATCACCAGGGGGTCAGAGTTTAATCTCATCTTGTAAACTGTCCTATTACTTTTTGGAGACTGAATTCACCAGAGTCCACAGCTGTATGAAATGTATGCTGACAATGGCCTTCCACAATAGTCAAACACCGGAACAAAGGGGTTACCAAGCTGTTATGTTGCCTACTATCTCTATTGCCCTGATTTACCTTCTATCTCTTGTTTAGTCATTACATGTGTATTCTCATTTTTGAGCATGACGTTTTTCATACATGTGTATACAGTATAGATATGTTACTTTTACACAATAATTTATAGACTCTCTGACATATATTCAGCTGCTCACAGATAAGGTTTTATTTTGTTTTATTTACATTTTTTATATATATGACAAAATCATCAATGTTGCCCTTCGGTGATGGCCCTACCCTTGTATTTAATTCCCCCACCCCTATGTTACACTGCTTTGACCCGGTGAAAAGCGGTATATAAATACAGCTAAATAAATAAATAAATATATGAATATATTGTAACTATTATGTCTTTACATATGTATGTTTCATCATATTTTAATGTGTAAACTGTCTCTTTTGACATTCCTCTTTAGTTTTATTTTCACTTATGCTTATAATTTTACTGTGTTCCAGATTGGGAAGCGTGGTTGCTCCACCCCATAGACGTGTTCCTTATACCTTCTATGTGGTTTCTGGTAACATTTTTTATTTAATAACGCAGTTTTTAATATTTTTGTTTTTGTTCTTTGTTTTATTATTATGCTTATTTTATGTGTGTTTGTTTTTTAGACCCCTGATAAAGGCTTCGGCCGAAACTTGTGTAGTTGGGTCCCTAATAAAGAATTTTATCAATTACCCTGGTAGGCCGTGGTCCTTTGTCCTCCGCTGTTTTTTCCACTCCGAACAACACAAACAAACGCTCCAACTTGCGGAATGCCTTAGTACACTTGAAATAATGCTTTAGAATCCTGCACATGTCCAGAAGATGCAACCATGCCGCCCCCTCCCCCAAATTGGCAAAGGAAGGGAGAGACAACGACTGATTCATATGAAAGGGAGAAACCACCTTGGGCGAAAATGACGGAACCATCCACAGCACCACCTTCTCTTTGAAGAAAACGAGGAACGGTGGACGACATGACAGGGCTTGCAACTCTGACACATGCCTGGCTGAGAAAATGGCCACCAGAAAAACGGTCTTAAGCGTCAAATCCTTTAAAGAAGCACATTCCACCGGCTCAAAAGGCACACCTGCTAAGGTGTCCAACACCAGATTGAGATCCCATGGAGGAACTGCTGACCTTAGCTGTGGCCGCAGACGCCTCACTGCTTTAAGGAAACAAACCACATCGGGGTGCTCCCCTAATGTTCTACCCATAACCTTGCCTCTGTAACAAGTGATATTTATGAGCAGCTACCTGCACCCGCCAGGAGCTGGCTGCCAGCCCCTTCTCAAAACCTGCCTGAAAAAGGTCCAACACCTCAGGCACTTAAACTTTCAAGGGCCTCTTCTGTCTGACCTCACACCAGTTCTCGAAAATGCGCTGTACTCTAATATACGCTAAACAGGTCGAACGCTTACGCACCTTGTCAGACGGCTGCTTGGGTGAGAATCTTCACAGTCTTGGCAAGTGCATATATCTATATGACTTGCAAGGAATTGTGGGCAATGTAGTTCATTCACACCAGACACAGCTGCTGACAATAATTTAGTTGTGCTCAAGTGTTAAAGCCAATAAGATATTTATTTATTTATGGGGTTATTTCTCCCAACACAGATATGCTTGGTAGCACATAAATCAGGTTACTTGCTTCCAGTGTTTAATTTGGAAAAACAAAATCAAAATCAGGAAAACAACCTTTAAACTTGTCAGGCAATTAGCTAATGTTTTCTTAGCATATATCTAACAAACGAAAAGCCACAAAGAAAGGAAAAAAACTGTTCTTTTCAGGTTAACTTCTGATAACTTCCCACATAGATTCAGAAGTGATTCTCTCCTAGCTCACAAGCAATTAGGTAAGGCTCAATTGCTAGCAGTTACCAGCTGAAACCCCTTAGCTGGCTTGCTTTCTACTGTGTGGGTCAAATCCTGCTTCAGGAGCTTTTCTGAGTAGATTAAAGAACAAGTTTGTATTTCTTTGTGATGGTTGCTGTACTTTATAACAGAAAGTTACCAAAGGAGTTTAGACAGAGAACAGTCCATATAAACAGAATCTTCATCTGCTATTATTCCCCCTTCTTCAACAAGCATGGGTTCAATATCATGGATTGGCACAGATGAATCTCTCAATGGAGCACTTTCAGGAGAATACTTGTTTCCCTGCTGTCTTTCAAGGTTATAGCTAGGGCATAGATCAGTGTTCATACCTGAGCTTCCATTGCTGTTAGAGTTCCTCTCTATATAGCCTGGCCAGTATGTAGTCCAGTTCTTATGTCCAGCCTTCCAATCCAGATCCCTGGAAACTGGATCTCTCTTCACATACCTTCTGGCACGGGTCTTAGGGTCCCTTCCACGTGCAGCCGTCTCCCTCACAGGTAGCGTCTGGAGATTCCTAGCTCTGCAGCACCATTCCTCTGGCTTTCCCCAGTCCAATGGTGTATGCTGGCCCTTGAAATACCTCCCAGTATACGTACTGCTTTGGACTCTTCTAGACCTCTCAAAGGCTTTTCTCCTCTTTCTTCCAAAGGGTTTCTTTCCCTCTCTGTCCGTCCGGTTTGGCCTCTGCTTCTGATGATCCTTCAGATGAAACTGATGATCAAGCTCAAGCCAGCTCCCCAGTCGGGGTCGAGCAACCAGGAGATCGGCCTTGCTCCTGCAACTCCGGTCCAATCCGGGCCGTGGGAGGTCCCTGAGGGCACATAAAAGAAAGCCTCGGGCAGGAGAAAAGCCCTTTCCCGCCGCACAAGTCAGCTCCCCAGTCGGGGTCGAGCAACCAGGAGATCGGCCTTGCTCCTGCAACTCCGGTCCAATCCGGGCCGTGGGAGGTCCCTGAGGGCACATAAAAGAACAGCCGCGCGCAAGCGCGCCCGCGCCTTGCGGGCCAGCGCCTGAGGGCCTCGCAAGAGGGCCCTTTGGCGTGGCCCTTTAGGCGGGACACGATAGGCGAAAAGAAGCGCTTACTTAACACCTCAACAACATAAAATCGACATCTGAAACCCAAGCAAATCGAGCAGCTTGAGCTCCCTCACGGTAGAGCTCGCTCCCCCGCTGAAGTTGGATCACACTCTGAGCACAATTTTCCAGATATAACAATCCAAAAAGAGAAAGAAGAAGCAAACTTAACCAAAGAAATCAACCAGTTAGAACCTGTGAAGGACTTAGTTATCCAACTACAACCCACACCCGCCAATATCGCTCGAGCTCCCCTAAGGTTGAGCTCACATACCACCAAGCGATCCTACAACCAACAGATCACAGCAAGTATTTTCTATATGAATGACACTGATGACTATTGCCTATTTTTACTGTAGCCAGTATTTGCAACTACTCATAACCACTACATGAATTCCACTACAGCCAGCACCCCCTCTACAACCCCTACAAGTTTGATTTACTGTCGTCAGTAATTTCACTCAACCCTAATGACTGTCGTTCTTATTTATAACCCCTATCTGATCTACTGTTGTCAGTAATTCATTCAACCTTAATGACTGTTGACTTCACCAATTACAGCTACTGTTTGAGATATGGACACTGCTTGATATACTTGATATAATCAGTTCTTATTTATAACTCCTATCTGATCTACTGTTGTCAGTAATTCATTCAACCTTAATGACTGTTGATTTCACCAATTACAGCTACTGTTTGAGATACGGACACTGCTTGATATACTGTTGTCAGTAATTTCACTCACCTATCTGAAATACTGTAATTTTGCTCACTGTCTAATATACTGTTGCCAGTAACCTTAGCTATTGCACTATAATTAACATGGATCTCACAAAGTACCAATTATACCTTATTATCACCATACTAACCATTCATCTAACCCAAAACATCTATGCTCTCAAACCAAATCCTACAGCATACAACACTATCCCCATTATTCACAACCCATACAAAACCACACCACAACCATACTCACACACATCTAACCAGACACACCGTCCCAACATTCCCAGACACTCAAGACTAATACAAATAAATCTTGTACAAGTCAAACCTATAAACAAATCCCATGAAACAAACACCATCAGAAAATTCATCCTCATAAATGCAAGATCCATACGAAATAAAATACCAATAATTAATGACATAATCACTGATGAAAAACCTGATATCCTTCTCATCACAGAGACTTGGCTCGCACCCACGGACACAATCCTCCTGAATCAACTCAACACACATCAATATGACCTTTTCAACTGCCACCGAGAAGTAAAAAGGGGAGGAGGGGCCCTTATCATCACCAAAAAAGAGCTCAAATACTCACTAAAAAATGTGAATAACATAGACGGTATGGATATCATAAATATAGAAAACAAAAACCTTGCACTGTCCCTCATCTATAGACCCCCCTCAGCGGACCACAAAAATCTCACCCCCATTCTAGAACTCGCATGTACAGCTACACAGAGAAAACCACTTGTTATATTAGGGGATCTGAACCTTCCGTCGCTCAACCCACAACACACAATCAACTTTAAGGATTCAATGAAGGAAATGGGTTACAATCAAATCATACAAACACCCACACATACAAAAGGTAACGCTCTAGACCTTGTATTCATCCCCACTCCCTTTAATAAACACCAACTACAATCCCCACCTTTCATCACAGAAGTACCATGGTCAGACCACCACTTAATAACCTTCAATTTACTCTCACTTTCACACACTAACACAGAGATTACTCCAACACCTTATAAATCTCGCTTTACACACTTCAACAAAGACACCTTCCTAGAAACCGTATTACCTAACCTTATAAATAACACAACAGAAATCAACACCATAATGGAACAATGGAACTCAATAATAAAAGAAGCAGCAACTCCCACTCAAGGTCCCCAAAAACAATTCACAAAAAGAAAATCAGAAAAATGGTTTAATAGAGAACTCTCCACTATAAAAAAGCAACTAAGAAAACAAGAAAAACGGTGGAGGAAATCTAAAACAAGCGATAATAAGGCGCAATACTTAAGTCTCCTTAACAAATACAAAGACACTATTAACAGATCGAAAAGAGAATACCACACAAAAGTCATAAATATGGCACTCAATAAACCAAGAGAACTATTTACAATTATAAGGACACTAACAAAAACCCATACTCCAGAGCCTGAACAATCAACGATAAGCGCACAAACTCTTGCAACTCATTTTGCTAACAAATTAAAAAACAAATCATCCAGCACAATCATAACCATACCCACGGAATTAAAACCAACAAATAAATGGATAACCTTTCAAGATATTGAACAAAAACACCTCCTCAATATCATATCAATGATCAACACCACTACCTCCCCTCTAGATCCTTGTCCAGTGTCATGGATAAAAAACACCAAAACTGAATTAGCTATACATATACAAAATATAGTAAACCAATCACTATCTAAGGGCATCATGCCAGATGCCCTAAAACTCACATCCTTACGCCCTATAATAAAAAATAATAAACTCAATCCTACAGACCCAAACTCCTACAGGCCCATAGCCAGCATACCGTTCATTGCCAAAGTGATAGAAAAAATCATACAGCTTCAACTGCAAGATTTTATTGACACACATGCACCACTTGACTCACATCAATTTGGCTTCCGCCCTTCACATGGAGTCGAAACTCTACTTATAACACTCATGGATGACCTCATAAAGGGCACTGACATATGCAACCAAGGTTACATCCTCATATTCATTGATATAGCCGGTGCCTTTGACAATGTCCACCACAACACACTTATTAACAGACTCCTAAGCCTAGGAATAGGAGGAACAATTCTACAATGGTTTATATCATACATCACAAACCGATCAATACGCGTTAAATTGGGTCAAGACACCTCTGAGCCATTCATACAAGGACAAGGTATTCCACAGGGCTCGGCCCTATCGGCCCTCCTTTTCAACCTATATCTCCAACCCATCACAAATATATTCAAAAAACATAAAGTCAACCACTATATATACGCGGATGACATCATGCTCACTCAACCAATAAACACAAATAATCCCAACTACCAGAACTTACTAAACTGTATCAGTGAAGCAAATACCTGGCTACAAAATAATAACCTTAGCATCAACCTAAAAAAAACTGAAGCAATGTTCGTAACAAGAAAACCAGATACTACTCTCCCAGAAACAATAACAATTAACGATACAATAATCCCAATCAAAAAGGAAGTAAAATACCTAGGCATCATAATAGACCACACACTTAGTATGATCCCTCACATAAAACAAACCGTGAAAACCATATTCTATAAACTCAAAACCATTCAACACCTACGACCAATACTAGACACACATGACTTCAGATCTGTTATCAGCACACTCATCACTCCTCACTTTGACTATTGTAATAGTCTACTTATCGGCCTCCCTCTCACAAATATTAACTTACTCCAACGAGCTCAAAACATCTGTGCCCGAGTAACAGCAAAAGCCCGCCTCACTGACCACATAACTCCCATCCTCGCTGAACTACACTGGCTTCCCATAAATAGTAGAATATCATACAAAATACTCTTAACCACATTTAAACTTATCAACGGCATATCACCTTCACATCTAACCACTCTACTACATGCTCCAAAAGAACATAGAACCCGCAGACAAAATGCAACCCACTCACTAGACATAAAAAAATCAATTCGAAAAACAAAAAAAACCACAAGCTCAAGAGCATTCTCATATGCAGCCCCCCCCATATGGAATAAACTCCCACTATACCTCCGCAAAATAAAGGATCTCCAGACATTCCGGAAAGAACTAAAAACATATCTGTTTAAAGAACACTTTATAAACCTTAATCAACCCCCTCCATCCTCCTCACCACACCTACATAAAAATCCTCCCTAAACACAGATCAAAAAGCCTCAAACCTCAACACACATAAGAAAAACAACCCTTCGAAACCATGATTAATAACTGACTAATGTAAATATTTGACTGATGTAAATAGTTCAGCATATGTATAATTATATGCTCCATGTTATTGTTCATGAAAAGTTAATTGTACATAGTTTAAAGAAAATACTATGTTCTATGTAAAACAATGTTCAATATGTTAATTGTAAACTGTTCATTATGTTATTTGTAAACCGCCTTTGATCTTGGGAAAAAGCGGTATAAAAGAAAAGTATAAATAAATAAATAAATCTGTAGAATAAACTCTACTCTTATTCTGCTTAGATGAGTGCTCCTCCCTAACACAGCGCAGCTGTGCTGAATCAGGCCCTGCCCTTTGAGATGAGTGCTTAGGGATTACCTCATAGCCCTCCTGATTGAACACACGTTTCCCCACTTCAGCTCCTCTAATGGCTGTTGGAAACCTGGTGCATTCTGGGACTGGTAATCTTTTATGGGAAAATTCTGTTTTCTTATTTCTACCAGAACTGACAGGTTGCTTGTTCAGAGTCACTTCACCTTTTCTATAGCTCCTTCCTGAGCTATGATAAGCTTCCTTATCACAACCTTCAACAGCCCCCGAATATCCTCTCTTACGCAGCCTTGCCCTTTCAATAGCCAGGCCGTAAGCGAGAACTGATCCACCTGCAGCTTCGTAATGGGCCCCTTCCAGAGCAGGTCCTCTCTTACCGGGAGTTGCCAGCGTCGGTCCGCCAGTAGCCACATGAGATCGGCATACCACGGACGCCACGGCCAGTCCGGAGCTATCAGGAGCACCAACCCCTGATGCGCCTCTATCCTTTGAAGAACCTGCCTATGAGCGCCCACAGAGGGAACACATACAGTAAGCCCTCCATGGGCCACCTTTGAACTAGGGCATCTAAACTCTCTGACATCCTTTCCTTTCTTTTGCTGAAGAATCGATTCGCTTTGGCCGACTCCCAGCGTGCCATCAGGTCCATGATAGGCATACCCCAACGACGCTTCACCTGTTCGAAGACTTCCTGGCTGAGCTCCCACTCACCCTGATCCACCTTGTACCTGCTGAGGTAATCAGCCATGACGTTCTTCCCCCCTGCCATGTGTTGTGCTGACAGGGCTAATAGATGAACCTCGGCCCATAGAAATAAGCTTCCTGCTTCCTCTTCCAATAGAGGGCTGCTCGTGCCTCCTTGCCGGTTGATATACGACACAGCTGTCATGATGTCCGAAAGAACTCTGACCGCCCTCCTGCGAACCCAACACAGGAATGCTCTGAGAGTCAGGATCACTGCTCGCAACTCCAATCTGTTTATGGGTCATTGGGACTCCTGAACACTCCAGAGTCCCTGGGCAAAGTGACCCTCGCAGTGGGCTCACCAACCCGACAGACTCACGTCCATCATTACCTGTATCCACTGAGGAGCTTCGAGGGGCATTCCCCTCTCCAGATTTCCCGGAGCAAGCCACCACTGAAGGGTCTCCTTGGTTGCCAGGGCACAGGGGAGCAACATCGACAAGGGCTGTCTTTGATGGGACCAGTACCATAGAAGAGACCGCTGGAGCGGACGCATATGCGCCCTGGCCCAGGGAACCAAGTCTAGCATTGCTGCCATGATCCCCAACACCTGCAGACAGTGCCAAGCCAAGGGTGCCTCTGAACTGGCAAGAACACTCTGCCCAAGAGCATGTCAAAAGGAGCCCCCAAGTATTCGATTTCCTGAGCGGGCACCAATCTGCTCTTTGCCAGATTGATCACCCACCCTAAACTTCGGAGGAAACTGACCACTCTGTCAGTTGCTTTCAGACGCTCCTCTTTGGACTTGGCCCTGATCAACCAATCATCCAGGTAGAGATGGACTAGAATCCCTTCTTTGCATAGAGCCATCGCCACTACCATCATTACTTTGGTGAAAGTACATGGTGCCGTTGCTAAACCAAACGGCAAAGCTTGAAACTGAAAGTGACCCACTGGGACCGCAAAGCGCAGGAACTGCTGATGTGACTCTCTGATGGGAATATGTAAATATGCCTCCATGAGGTCAAGAGAGGTTAGAAATTCTCCCTGCCTTACTGCCACAATCACTGACTTCAGCGTTTCCATATGAGATTGAGGGACCCGATTGACACACTTGAGGTCCAGTATTGGTCGGAAGGAACCATCCTTCTTTGGTACCACAAAATAAATGGAGTATCGACCACAGCCGCACTGGTCTTTTGGCACTGGGACGACCGCACCCAAGGTCAAAAGTCTTGCCAATGTTTCCTCCACCGCTGCCTGCTTGGCCAGCGATTTGCAAGGTGAGTGGACGAAGGAGGGAAGGACTGGCCTTGCAAACTCTAGGCATAACCATCCCATACTACCTCCAAGACCCATTGGTTGGACGTGACCCAGGCCTAAGCGGGAAAGAACTGCCGTAGACGCCCCCTTACCGGCAGAATACCCACCCGAGCCCCCGCTGTCTCATTGTGACTTTCTCAGGGTAGAGGTGGTCGAAGAGGCCCCAAAGCCTCTCCCGCTCCTCGAAACCCCCGTAATCCCTGACCTCTTGAGGGAAACCAACCCCTCTGAAAGGGGCTCTGACAAGCTGTACACGAGCTCTGGGCCTCCCTCTGCTGAGCCCGTCCCTGGGCAGGAAAGCGACTCTGCTTGGATCTATCCTCCGGAAGCCTGCCACCCTTAGACTCACCTAGGTCCTTCACCAACTTGTCCAAATCTTCTCCAAAAAGCAGCTTACCCTTAAAGGGGAATCTGCTAAGATGGGACTTGGAAGAACCATCTGCCGCCCAATTGAGGAGACAAAGGTACCACCGAGGCCATGTTCCTTGACAAAATCCAAATAAGATCATATTGACTATCCGCCAGGTAGGCTGCCCCCAACTCAATTCTTGCCGCTTCGCTCTGTGGTCCTGCCGGAGACTCCTCCACCATCTGTAGCTGTTGAGACCACCTCATTCAAGCCCGGGCTACCCAAGCCCCTAATACCGACACCTGCAGGGCCAGGGCACTAATGTCAAAGGCTTGTTTCAGCAAGATGTCTAATTTCCTGTCCTAGACATCCTTAAGCACTGCACTGTGCTCCACTGGGATGGTAGTCTTCTTGGTCACCGCCGAAACCACCGTGTCCACTCTGGGCAACTTTAGCAACTCCTTCTCTGCTTCTGGCAATGAGTACAAACGCAACATTGAGCACACGCCCCTCAATCCGGACACCGGCTGATCCCACTCCTCTTGGATCATTTGCTGGACCACTCTGTGGACTGGAAAAACCCTCTGAGACTTCCTAACTGCCTGAATCAAAGGATCTTCCAGGGCATCCTCCTCCGCAGGCACCCCTGTGGTAATGTTGAGAACTTTCAAGGATTCACCAATCAAAGCCGGCAACACTTCTCGCTGGAAAACCTTCATAGTTCTTGCTTGCTCCTCGGGGATCTCCCCCTCCTTGAGCTCCTCTTCCTCTTCCCCCAGTTCTCAATTTGCAGTCTCTTTTTCTAGCACCTCCAACATAGGAGAAAGAGGATCTTCTTCCAACTCCGTTCTGGCCCTCTTGGGAGGGGTGTCCATTTCCCCCAGGGACTTGGTCTCCGCCTCATGCTTTCGTGCACGTCCCTGACCTCCCTGTTGATGCAGACAGAAAGCCTTGTGTAGTACTAACACAAACTCCAGGGAGAACCCTTCACTGAGGTTTCCCTCCCCCGCTGAGGTCCCAGGTTGGGGTTGCGAGGAGGCCTGCTGTTCTGAAGCTATGGACTGGAGCGAGCCCTTTCCATAGAATCCCCTCTACGTAAATCTTCTCCTGACACCTGAGACTCAGAAGCTGGAGGATTCTGGGACCCACTGTCCTGCAGACCCTGCTCAACTAAGACTGCCTCCAAGGCGCAGCCCCTACACACACCGGTGTCTGACACTGCACCACAGTGAGCCCCACAGACCAGACATTGCTGTCTTGCAGGCATCTTGACCATCAGTTTTAAAAATCAAAATTTCCTTCTTTTTTTTTCAAGGGTATATATAGATAAAGATCTAAAGCTCTCTCTCTCCATATATATATATTGTGTTGAGGAGAGTATGACTGAGCCCATGGAAATAGAGGAAAATCAAAAACTTACCTTTAAGGAAAGAGACAGGCAGCGAACCCATAGCTTGCAGAGTGCAGGAAAAGAAAAAAACACTCAGTTGCTGAAGGCAGGCCACACCCAAGCTCTGCTAACCTAAGGGCAGGCTTGGAGACTAATGAAAAGCACCTGAGCAGGGGGCAGTGCACAGGAGGAAAAAAACAGCTTTATAAACCCAGGGGAACAGGAAAGGAAGGAGGTTCACCGGGAGGTTCACCAGAGAGTTTGATCAGGGAATTGACCAGGGAGTTAGAGTTGACCACAGAGACTGCTAGGGAGAGAAACACCCAAGAAAGACCCAGAGAGTTCACCGGGGAGGAGACCGGTGGAGACTTCCGTGGGGACTTCAGAGGTGAAGGCAACACCCCTAGAGAAAGTCAGGCTTGCAGGAAAAGTGCAAATAGTTCTGAAGCCAGCAGAGGTGTGGCTGGGAGAATTACTGCGAGCAGCAGAGGGCAGTTTCTACAGTTCGTGAACCAGCTCTAAGGGTTCAAGCTCCCAGAAGGTGGGTGAACAAAAGTACAGCTAACAGTGACCTGAAACAGTTGGAGGCATTGTGGCATTTAATTCAGAAAAAAAAGCTTCACCTTCCAGGTGAAAGCCTTGCTCGTAGTGAAAAGCCTCAGTGGAGAAAAGTTCAGGAGCTTTTGGAGTGTATTGAGCCAGAAGCATTGCATGGAGCTTTAGATCAGACGTACCAGAAGAAATGCAGGTAGATTGCTCTGAACCTGTTACTATGTCTGAGGATTCATTAATGGACTGTTCATGGTGTCAAAGAGCTGAATAAAAGCTTCTGGAAAAGGAAAACCCTGTAACTTGAAAACCCCAAAAAGCATTAAGGAAACAGGGAGAGTTACTATAGTCAGGAAAGCTAAGAACCCTGTTCAATGCAGAGAAGACATTTACTTTTGTTTGAGAAAAAGGATGTATTTGTTTGTTATATTGAGAGACAGCTGCATGTGTTGAGAGAGCCTTCTAAAGCAGTTTCAGTTTTGGTTACATGGAATTTTCCTGAGGAATATTGTTTGGAAAAGAATCCTGTTACCTTCTGTTAAACCTTAGTGTTTTGGAAAGGAAAAGAAGAAATAAATTCCTGTTCGCCTTTGAGAAAGAAAACTTCGGTTTCCATACTTTTGTTTTTGAACAAGTACCACAACTACAAGTCCCAGAAGCCCATGCTCTGGAGGAGGATAACATAATCTTTATTTAAAGACTAACAAGGGCAGCCCTATACCTATAGGATATATATATATGTATATATATATATATATATATATATATATATATATATATATATAAACTCCTACATGAATCTATACACAGAAAAATAACTAAAAATGTCTCACTACAGAACAAAAGGTTAAACCTTGTGCTGCCAAGCCAAATACTATTCCCCCTTCCATGCAGGGCTGTCTGCTTCCTCACCATGCCATTCTCCCCAGCCTACTCTCTGGCACGCGAAACTAACTGGAGGACAGAGACCTTCACCTCCCACAGCCGCTTTGGCTCAGCCGCATGCCTTCACGACAACTGCGGGACTCACTCGGGGGCCTCACGGCTCGTCCTGTTTCCTCTGCTGCCTCTTACCTTGCAGCGTGTGGATTCACCGCCGATGCTCCTTCCTGCCGGGAATCGCATGTCTGTCCTCCCACCCTTGTGCTCAGCCGCCTCTCTAGGGCTTTGGCATTGAGGCGGGAGGCAGTGCAAAGGCCCGTTACTTCAATCGGAGGGTCCAGCAGCCATTTATTTATTTATTTTAAACCTCATTGATCCAAGCCGCGATAAGCCTCCTCCAACCCCAGTCTTCAGCTAATGAGGAGGAGGTGGGTGAGGTGCAGGGCAGGAAAAACACCTCTCTAAAGCTGGCAGCAAACAAAAGAAAAGTAAATGGGATTAAGGAAAAACAAAGAAAGAAAAAATAAACCCCTTCTAAACTAAGTCTCTCCAGAAAGCCTTTCTCCCTGGCTTACTGCTCCTTTCAGCTGCTTGAAGACTGAGTGTACTGAGGCTGGTGGGTGGTGCCAGTGGTATATATCCTGAGGTCATCAAAAGGATGACGTACTCAGTCTCCAAGCTGCTGGAAGAGGAGCACAACCCAGAAGAAGGGACTGGACTGGAGAGATGATTAGAAATTGGAGATATAATGATATATTGTCCACATAGATGTGATACTCCACTTTAAACTTATGGAAGTTACTACAGATTGGCTGGAGATAAATGTTAAATAAAAGGGCTGATAGAGATGATCATTGAGGTAAGCCCCTCTTTTTGTCTATATGGTTTACATATCTGTAAATCGATGTTGACTTTCTTGTTTAAGGCCACCTCGGTTTACATTAATGGAGAATCCTTATTTACCAAGGTAGAGAAGGTATTCTGCAAGGGTATCTCGAGGTGGAGTTGGTGTCTCCGGGTAATGCGTCATAACCGGCCAGAACCACTGTCATCCATTTATTAATGCACTGCTGGATTTTTTGAGGGAGCTGCATGGATTATTTGCAAGCTGCATCATGGGGGAGGTTTGTTTTATTGCAGATAAGTCTTCCCTCAATTGAATCAATTATTTTTCCATAGTAGATAGTTTAAGATGGGTAGGACAATCTCAAAGGCTCCAAATTGTTTTCCTGAAGATTGAAGCACCACAGTTATTGCACTGTGTCTTTTGGGGAAATTGCTAGGTACATATGATCTACTAAAAATATGAAAGCGAATGTGTGTCTTGGGCTGACTAAGAACATCCAGCCCTGGGGAGGGAGGGTGAGAAATAAGTGGCAGTAAGCTACGAGTTTGACTTTCTAAGCCAGAGACCTTGCAGGGCAGCTGTTATCTACCAGAGCACGGACTTGTCTCTGCAATACAGGCCAAACATATTGTTTTAAAGAACAGGCTGAACATTTTAACTCTTTTTTTTTTAATTAAAGCAAGGTAATTCCTATATTGCATCCACTATTTTCTAAAGGCTAAAGAAATCTACATAGTGGATGCTTGAAATGCCCTCCCGATGGAAGTGATGGGGGCAAATACAGTGACAGAATCCAAATGGCATGGGACAGAAACAGTGGATCCCTGTAAAGCAACAGGATAAAATAAAAATAAACATAACTATCTCTTATATCTCAAAACATAGGGGTGACTTACACAGAGCAGTTAGTACACCTCTAAACCCAAGGCATGCGGAGGTGTGACCTGCATGGAGCGGCATGTGCACCGACTCTTGCCACCTTGCTGGACAGACTAGTGGATGAGTGGCCTAGTGGTTGGGGCAAGGTACTTCAGGCCAGAAGGTCAGGGGTTCAAATCCCACTAGAAGACAGCAACCTTGGGCCGGAAGGACTGGGGCTTCTAGTCCCACAGGTGCTCCTTGTGGTCTTGGGCAAGCCACTTAACCCTCCATTGCCCATGTTCCCTGTACGTATTAGTGTGTGTGTCTCATATCCCCTCGTGTTAAAGGTATCCCCCAATTGTGTTGTGACCGCTTTGATTGAAGGATAAGGTGGTATACAAAACTGAATAAATAAATAAATACTGATCTTTATCTGCCATCATATACTACAGTATGTTACCATGTTAAACACAGGCAGTAAGTAAAGCCGTGCAATTATAGTAACTCCAAAAAGACAGACGAGGTACAGGCAGCTAAAAACTATTCAAAGCAAGTAAAAGTAAAAGAAAAAGTATAAAAATGTAGCCAGACAGATCCACTCAATGTGCTTCCACCCCCAGGGTTCTGGAGACCGGTAATAGCTTCTGGGTCTGTTCCTACAAGTTTTAAATGCAGAGCTCCCTTGGATTTCTATTGGAGGAGAATAAAGCCAGCCGACATCTAATGTACTCTGAGCACCTCCACGTCTCCCTGAGTGTGTTTCTGGTTTGTGTTTCAGATGCGGGTGACATTTGAGGACATCACTGTCTCTTTCTCCCAGGAGGAGTGGGAGTATTTAGATGAAGGTCAGAAGGAGCTTTACAGGGAGGTGATGAAAGAGAATTATGAGACTCTGATCTCCCTGGATAAGGACTGTATGACTAAATCTGCATTTCCAGCAGACGGTGGGGTTGATCTGTTATACTGTATCTACCATTCTTCCAGGTTCCAGAGATAGGACACGTCCAGAAAATGTTCTCACAAAGAAATTTTCAGCCATATTAACAACCAGTACCCACCAGGTACAATAAGCAGTATTTTATAAATCATCAATATATAATTCAGCTCTAGATACAGAACCTACAGAGCTGAGTGGGAGATGAGTCCGGTGAAACCTGGGGTACTGGATTCAAGGCTCCCACAAGGATTGGCCTACCTTCCCCAGTAGATATATAGATGGTTCTTCTAACTTCATCCCTTCAGGAATATCCTTGTACAGTACTTAAAAAATAATATAGTCCATCATATCTTCAATCAGTCTCTCTTCTACATTGCTTCCTGTTGTGTTCATGTATATTTCTCAGCAGCACATTTATGTTTGTCCCCTGCTTTCTTGAATTCAGATACTGTCCTCATGTCTACTACTTCCACTGGGAGACTATTCCACGCATCTACCACTCTTTCCATAAAGAAATATTTCCGCATATTACTCCTGAATCTATCCCCTTTCACCCTCATCCATCAGGTGCTGCAAGACTGCACCCTCAGACACAGAGCCCAAATCGGTATAAGAAAAGAGAGAGGGAGGCTGAAACCCCTCCACTCTCCATCTAAAGGCCAATCAGGGCCCACCACAGCAACTTAGAAAAGAAATGCCTTCAGCCGCAGCAGCACCTTAGGCCCTTAGGCGGGGAAAGCAGGCAGATACGCAAAAAGCAGCTCAACCCAAACAAAATTGCCAACACTAAGCCCAACAACCTCAAAAAACCTCAACAACCTCGAAGACCTCGCTGCTGACCTCACCCCTATCACAAGCAGAAAACCCTCACCCCACACATCTCCTAGACACTTCGGATTGTATCAGGACACACTTTCAGCAAGAAAACTACCAACTGTAAGTACCACTCATCAGAAATGGAACTCACTGCTGAAAGAGCCCCACCCCTACCCTCCTATGATTCTACCAAAAAACATAAAACTTCTATAATGCCAGGGAATCCAATGTTGCCAATCAACCAAGTATTGTATGCCCTTCTTCTCATCTGGCTCCTACTCTGCCACTCATCAACAGCTACCTATACCATAAACATACCCACAGCAGCCCTACAACCTCCCCTACTACACATACCTTGTCACCCACACATATGGATGAATCCCCATAAGCATGCCTACAGACAAGCCCACAGATTAATAAGAATTCAAACCAACACTCACATAACTGGCTACCACACCCAACACATGCTAATCACTCCAATTAACATTGAGCTAATCAATGCTAGCTCCGTCTGAAACAAGAAACACCATCATAGACTATATTCAATATCACCCAGACTGACATCCTCTGCATCACCAAATCCTGGCTAAAAAGCACTGACCAGGTCATTCTATCTGAGATCACTCCTCGATCTCTTACTGCTTCAAACGTCCACGCATCCACAAGAGAGGTGCGAATGAACCTTAAATTTAAATTTAAAATATCCCAATCTCTAAGCCACAAACACTGTGGCTTAATCACGATAGAAAACAGACACCTAGCCATTTGTCTTACTTACAGAGCCCCAAACGCTCCCGCTGATGAGACATCTGACATCCTCAAAGCCATATGTTTGGCCAGCTCTCCTCATAAGCTGCTTATACAACTAGACAACCTAAATCTGAGCTATGCACCTAGTAGAGAAGAAGCTACTTTCACAAGGCAATGGAATCACTTAACTTCTGCCAAATCCTCAAGGGCTCCTGTCACCGCTCAGGCTCTACTCTGGACCTCATCTTTTTCCCAAAGAACCTTCACTCACAGGACAGCATAACGACCCCTCTTGCCCTACCAATATCCTGGTCAGATTACCATGCTATACATTTCAAGGTTCACCACCCTCAACAAGGAAAATCACAGAGAATACCCCATTCTGAAAGAAGATTTAAAGGATATAACCAAGACCAGCCTCTGCCAGGACTTTGCAGATCCAGAAGAGGCAACTAAAACTTGGAA
Source organism: Ichthyophis bannanicus (assembly GCA_033557465.1). Classification (NCBI taxonomy): domain Eukaryota; kingdom Metazoa; phylum Chordata; class Amphibia; order Gymnophiona; family Ichthyophiidae; genus Ichthyophis; species Ichthyophis bannanicus. The sequence goes on along the minus strand of CM066031.1, from coordinate 34,136,427 downwards.
CTGCACCATCAATGCATCAGTGAAGTCTCCTTAGCACCCAAATCTTGGAAATAGAGAAGAAAGATCCAAATCTGCCCTGTGGTATTCTGACGCAATATCAGAAAAGAAACAAAAACTTTGCCAGTTAGAGCATAAATGGAAACATGACTGGTCACAAGCCACCCTTCTTCAATACCAGAAAATGCAAAGAGACTACAATGATCTGATCAACAAGCACAATCGAGAATACCACACCAACCTTATCTTAAAAATCAGCAACAAGCCTCGACAATTTGAAATTGTCCGCACACTCACGAAGAATCCATCCCACAAAGAAGACACTATCCATCCCCAGATCTTTGCAGATTTCCTCATCAACAAGAACAAACTACCCTTAAGAACTTCAATACCAAACACATCCAACACCTCAACTGCAGAAACCAACATCAAACACAAATGATACTGAACTACGGAGCAAATATTCCACACATCACTGCCTTAAAAACCAGTACAGTGCCCTCTGACCCCTGCCCAGTCATGTGGATCAAATCAGTCAAGGACAAAGTTGCCAACTGTATCCAAAACACCATAAGCTCATCCCTGTCTCAAGAATACATGCCCCCTACTCTCAAACATCCAAAAATACAACTCAACAACAGCTCTGATCCTGCAACATTCCACTATTCCCAGCCTGCCCTTTCTATCCAAAATAATTGAAAATGTGTTGCAGAGACAACTGTAAGAGCATATTGACCTGTATGCTTCTCTGGAACCACACCAAAATGAAGTTCATCCTAATCATAGTGTTGAGACTCTCCTCATACATCTGTTCAATATACTCCTAAGAGGAATCGACAACATAAAAACTGTATTCCTTATCGTCTTTGTTGACATCTCCTTGGCCTTCGACATTGAATCACACAGCATCTTCTTAAACCAACTAACATTGGACTTTACAGCACAACATTCAACTGGTTCCAATCCTATCTCACTGACAGACAACAAAAGGTCAAAGTTGGCTCAAACACCTCTACTCTCCTGCCTGCCCTTCCTACTTACAACCAGTTTGCAGCATTTTCAAGCAGCACAAAATTAACTATGCCATTTATGCAGATGACATCATGGTCTATTCCCCTATCCATCTCAACATGCCAGACTATACGGCTATCACTAAATGCCTGCAGAAGATGAGCAACTGTCTGGCTTCCAACAACCTCCAAGTCAACTTCAAAAAATCTGAGGTGCTATTCATAACATGGGACTCTTCCTTTAGCCCCCATCAGTCTCCATCACGGACACACTAATCCCAGTAAAAGAGGAAGTATGCTACCTTGGTATCAGCCTTGATCACTTTCTAAACTTACAAGCCCACATCAACAGAACTTCCAGGAACGCATTCCAAAAGCTCACTATTATCCAAAGATTAAAACCCCTCCTCAGTCTAGATCACTTCTGCACGATCTGTCAGGCAGTTATAATCCCCATGCTGGACTATTGTAACTCCCTTTTTCAAGATCTTCCAACTCAAACTACTCATCCCTTGCAACTAGCCCAGAACAAGGCTGCCCACATCATCACAGAATCCGCCAAACATGATCACATAACACTGCTCTTATATCAGCTTCACTGGCTACCAATTACCTCATGTGCCAGATACAAAACTGCCTTGACTATCTTCAAGATAAGCCGGGATTCTACAGGAACTGATATGCACAAAACTAAACAGCAGACCTATGTCTAGAATGGAGAAGAAGTCTATAAAAGTTGTTGTTTTGCTAGAAACCATTGCTCAGCCATTTTGAATGTGATTCTGCTTGAGTCTTGTGCACAAATAAATGATTTGGACCTTCTGAACAGACTCCTGGTATCATTGGATTGTCTGCGCTCTGCTGCTACATATTGTATTGCTACATATTGTATTGTATTGCTACATATTGCTGGACTATTGTAACTCCCTTTTTCAAGATCTTCCAACTCAAACTACTCATCCCTTGCAACTAGCCCAGAACAAGGCTGCCCACATCATCACAGAATCCGCCAAACATGATCACATAACACTGCTCTTATATCAGCTTCACTGGCTACCAATTACCTCATGTGCCAGATACAAAACTGCCTTGACTATCTTCAAGATAAGCCGGGATTCTACAGGAACTGATATGCACAAAACTAAACAGCAGACCTATGTCTAGAATGGAGAAGAAGTCTATAAAAGTTGTTGTTTTGCTAGAAACCATTCCTCAGCCATTTTGAATGTGATTCTGCTTGAGTCTTGTGCACAAATAAATGATTTGGACCTTCTGAACAGACTCCTGGTATCATTGGATTGTCTGCGCTCTGCTGCTACATATTGTATTGTATTGTATTGCTACATATTGTATTGTATTGCTACATATTGCTGGACTATTGTAACTCCCTTTTTCAAGATCTTCCAACTCAAACTACTCATCCCTTGCAACTAGCCCAGAACAAGGCTGCCCACATCATCACAGAATCCGCCAAACATGATCACATAACACTGCTCTTATATCAGCTAAGAGACAGAGCACCAGAGACACCATTTCAACTCCTAGTTCTTACACCAACAAAGAGGGCTCTTTCGTTAGCGGCACTCGCCATCTGGAATTCCCTCCTAGAGAAGGTAAGGATAACAAAGGACTTAAAAGACTTCAGAAAACATCTCAAAACCTTCCTTTTCACCAATCACTTCAGAGACAATACCTAGTTGTTCCCCCTTATCTCACATGCCTAAAATAATATCTAACTCTTGTACATATGTTGCAATGTATATGTTTTGCCTCTTTGCAAACCTTGCATATCACCCCTTCCTAAGTTTACACATTGAGTTCTCTGTAAGGTTTATTTAACATAAACTGCTTTGATTGTATGAGAAGGCGGTATAAAAATCTTGTTGAATAAATAAAATAAATTGTCCCCTCATTGCAGAGCTTGCTTTCAATTGAAAGAGGCTCTCCTCCTGAGCATTTATACCACAGAAATATTTAAACATCTCTGTCATATCTCCTCTCTCACATCTTTCCTCCAAAGTATTACTACTGCTACTCGTCGATACCTTGTCCTTGCTTGATTTTAAGGGCTCTGTACTGTACTGGTTCTCTTCTTATCTCTCTGATTGATCTTTCAGTGTTTGTTCTGGTGGATCCTCCTCTGCTGCTATCCCGCACTCAGTTGCTGAACCCCAAGGATCTGTTTTGGACACACTCCTTTTCTCTCTCTATACCCAGTCCCTTGGTGCACTCATCTCTTCCCAAGTCTTTCAGTACCATCTTTACACTTATGATTCCAAGATCTACCTCTCTACAGCTGAATTCTCTCCGGCAATCCAGGCCCAGATCTCTGCCTGCCTTTCTGACATTGCTGCTTGGATGTCTCACCGCCACTTGAAATTGTTTCATATTTTCCCTCTAACCCTCGTCTCCCCTATCTCTTTTCTCAGTCTTAGAATAATAAAACATTTGTCATCTGCCATCTAGAGTACTCTAACCTGCTCCTTGCTGGTCTCCCTCCGAATCATCTCTCTCCCCTTCAATCTCTTCAACACTCTGCTGCGTGGCTAATCTTCCGCCAGCCTCATCATGCTCATATTATCCATCTTCTCAAGTCACTTCATTGCCAAACTACTACTCCTGCTGACCTATAAGTACATTCACTCTGCAGCTCCTCACTATCTCTCCTCTCTTTTTCTCTCCCTACACCCATCCTCCCCCCCCCCTCGGGAACTCCGCTCTTCTTGCAAACCTCTTCTATCTGTGCCCTTCTCTTCTATTGCTAACTCCAGACTTCACTCCTTTCGCCTTGCTACTCCTTATGCCTGGAATAAACTACCTGAGTTTTTATGTAAGATGCCTTCACTGGATCCCTTTCCTGATTTTCTGGTGGGTCGGGGGATGGGTCTCGCTCTCGCTGTTCCCGGGGTACTGCCGCAGGACGCGGTGGTACTCTCACTGGGCGCTGGGCTTGGGGCTGCCTAGTCACCACTTCCGGGGACTCGGGATCAACTAAAACAGGTTTCTGATTAGGTTTCTCAACTGTCCCTGTTTTCTGGGTCCGGTCTGTTGTTGCTAACATTATTCTGCACTGTTCTTCATAGCAGCGCCGTGCCCAAGGGGGTGGGCTCTCACAAATACTTAACCAGGAATCTATGTAGGGATACTGGTCTGGGTGCGCTACTCGCACCTTCTGGTGAACTGACTGAATAATTCCTATAGTAAATGTTCCCTCTCGGGGCCACATAGGATCTAATGCAGGCCACTCCCTAGTACACAAAACTTGCAATCGTGTCGCAGTCATTTTATTTTGATTCCATAATCTCCTGAATATCCTTTATTAAAATGCTTGATCATACATTCTAACGGAGTGTGCCTGGTAGACCCCGCCCCTCCCATATCGATGTGTGCGCGCAACAACAAACAGAAGGGAAAAGGAAGGCGGACCGTGGGTAAGGGGTCCTCACGGCCCTAGAAACATGTAAGGGAAACAAATAACAAGACAAGACGACAGTCGCTTCCTCCTTTTTACGATCTGGACGCGGTCGCCCGGCCAGAAAATGCGTTACTCAGGAGTCCGCCTTCGCTTGGTCCGTGCTGCCAGACCTCTCATTCACACTTCATTCACACAATCATGCTAGCAACGTATCCCAAAAACAGCCCAATCCTGTCTCTTCTGACTAGGCTATATCAAATTTCGAATTCGAAGTCAAAATCAAAAAGACGATAGTTTCACCTCGCGCATACTCATGCGGGGTTAGTCGGACCGTCTTGAGAGGTGATCAAGCTCTCTTTACCAAATAACAAATTCTAAAGTTTCAAAGTTCAAACAGCAGTTCTGCTCTGCCTCATCTGTCTAGACATATCAAATCAAAACTATACTCACCGGATCCGGTCCCTGTTCCCAAGCAAGCGCATGAGTTGGACCTCGGACTCCCCTCACGGGTTCGAGGTGTTGGTTCCAACCGGGTCCGGCACCCGCCGAGGCCTGGCCCAACTCCCTCCGATGCAACTGGACCGGTGGCGCCTGGGAGCCGAGCCCACGTCGGAAGGGCACGATCCCGGCAGGACCAAACCTGTAGAGGCAGAAAGTCGTGGTATATTGGCTCATATACCTCTACTGACCACACCTTCCCAGCCAATGCACCAAGAATATGTAGCAGCAGAGCGCAGACAATCCAATGATACCAGGAGTCTACTCAGAAGGTCCAAATCATTTATTTGTGCACAAGACTCAAGCAGAATCACATTCAAAATGGCTGAGCAATGGTTTCTAGCAAAACAACAATTTTTATAGACTTCTTCTCCATTCTAGACATAGGCAAACTTTTCATTGGCCCCGGTAACCCTTCTTAAACCTTCTATTGGTCCCGGTACCATTACGTAGCTATCCAATGAGGATCTTTGACTGGGCTCAGCACCTGCTTGCCCCCCTTACAGTCCCCATTACAATGGACAGTTCTTAGACTCTTGATACACTTCTCCTCCAAGGTCACTGACTAACTAAAACATGTGGGAAAGCAGGGCACTGTAACCTTTCTTTCAGCAGAGTTAATTAATTTCACAGAAGCTTCACCCTCTTATCAATACCAATTAAACATGTTTTTCTATATTTTCTAAGTTTCGATTCCACTTAGCTATGTTTAATTGTGCTTGGTTAAGTTTCGATTCTAAGGTAGCAGCATTTTGGGGAATGTGTAATTCCTCTGGGCCTCTCCACAGGCTTCATTTACAGGTCAAGCTGTTTGGGCCTGTCTGCTTATTTCAGACACCATGGATCATAGGCCTTTGCCTACCACAAATCTATTCAAAATTACGCTGCTCAACTAATCTTTCGCCAGCCTCACCATGCACACATTACTCCTCTTCTCAAGTCACTTCACGGGCTCCCTATCCAATTCTGCATCCAATTCAAACTTCTCCTCCTGCATTCACTCTTCTGCTCCTCACTACCTTTCATCTCTTATCTCTCCCTACACCCCCTCTCGGCAACTTCGCTCTTTTAACAAATTACTTCTATCTAGGCCCTTCACTCGCACCACTAACTCCTGGCTTCTCTCCTTTCACCTTGCTGCACCCTACGCCTGGAACAACCTACCTGTGTCTATACGCCAGGCACCCTCCCTCGCCCTCTTCAAGTCCAGGTTGAAAACCCACCTCTTCACTGTCTCTTTCAGATCCTGACTTTTAGCCTTTGTCTTGACTGGACTCCTGTCCTCTGTCATGACTTTTAGCCTTTGTCTTGACCTGACTCCCATCCTTTGTCATGACTTTTAGCCTTTGTCTTGACCTGACTCCCATCCTTTGCCATGACTTAATTGTAAATGCCTTATTTTGTTTTTCCCCCGAACTGACTATTACTCTGTGTTGTCTTGACTAGATTGTATGCTCTGAAGAGCAGGGACTGTCTTTACATGTATTCTGTACAGCGCTGCGTGCGTAGCGCTATATAAGTGCTAAATAGTAGTAGTAGGTTAAAGTAAAATCAAGTAGAAATTTGGTACTGGTTCATGTTTGTTGTGGGTCAGTTCATATTTCTTGCCTGATGGCAGGATACAATATATTTTGTTGCTATGTCGCCTCTTTATCGCAAAGATTATAGAGAGTATTTAATGCTCATTCTTTGATTTTCTCTCATTCTGGGAAAGATGGATCTCTGTCTCTCTCTCTCTCTCCCCTCCTTTCCATTTTCTACTTTCTTTCATCTCTCCCCTTCTTCCTTTTCGCCACAATAAGATTTAGCTTTTATTTAAAATATTAGAGGACTGCATTTTTCACCATTCACAGTCTCCCTTTAGCTAAAGAGCACAATTAAACTACATTTCCCAGCATCCATGCCTTCAACTGTAGGACAGCCTTTGTGACATCACCTCCTCCTGGAAGGGGCGGTGCTTACTGTACTGTTCAGTGCTGATACCCTGCAACACCAGAGAGAAGTTGAGAGTGGACTCTGACCCTGCAAAGCTGCAGCCTAAGGGGCCCTGCAGAGAGTCAGGACTGGAGTTGGTGCTGTGGGAAGGGCAGGAGAATGGCTGCAGGGCTTTCTGCTCACCAGGTAGGAGACTGGCAGGAGGTGGGTAGCAAGGGACGCAGTGCCAGGCAATGCCATCCACCCTTGATACACACACGCTGCATAGAGAAAACAGAAGAAATGTGCCAGACACTGTTCAATCCAGAAAAGCCCCTGAGGATCTTCTTCCTTGTTCCTCTCCCCTCTGGCTTTATTATGCCCTCACTTTCTGCTTCATCTCATCTCTCTAGATTCTCCTTCCTCTCTGCCTCTTTCTTTCCTTTCTGCACTTTGTTTTGAGTGAACCCTGAGAAAATAAGAGCTTAAATTTAAAAATAATATATAGCAATATAGGAAGGCAGATAGATTTTGAATTTGAGATCACAACATTAATCATTTATTATTTATTTAACTGGTTTATATACCGCCTTATCAGATTGCCAAGGTGGTTTACAGATAATAATTTAACTTAAACGTACATAGAACTGAGTAGATCAACTTAACTGGATTTAACGTAATATGAGCAAACTATAATTTAAAAAGCTTTATCTTTCTGTAAATGAAAAAGAAAGTTTAAACCTTTCTGTTTCCAATCAGCCAAAAGTACAGAAAAGTTGGGAGCTGAAATATTTCAAATGTAGCTCAATACCAAGAACAGAGAAATATCTACCAATGAATTTATTAAATGTCCTCACTGCTCTCTCTGTGTGGCAGGTGCAGGCCTGTGACCCACGGTGTCTGACATAGGCAGGCCAGCATGGCTAGCTTGACCTGTAAATGAGGCCTGTGGAGAGGCATATAGGATTGCACATCCCCCAATATGCTGCTATTGCAAGATAGAACTCAGTAGAAGTATTGAATTAGCTTAGGTAAACAGAACTGCAGAACTAAGAAATGGAAAAATACAGAAAAGACATGTTTGAAAGTTACTGATAAGAAAAAGTACATCTGCAAAGAAATAATGAGGAGTGCTGACAGATGAGTTACAGAACCTTGCTCTTCTGCACGCACAAATTGGTCCCATAACCTTGAGAGTGTGAAAGTAACAAGTTGATGAACTGACCATTGTAATTGGGACTAGAAGTGGGGCAGGCAGGTGTCTTGCCCACAGAAGGGACATAATTGGAGAAACTTATCAGTACCGGGACCAATAGAAGAGGTACGGGAGGTACGGGAGGTTACCGGGACCAATGAAATGTTTTTCTATACCTAGAATGGAACAGAAGTCTATAAAAGTTGTTGTAATGCTTGAAAACTTTGCTCAGCCATTTTGAAATTGACTTGCTTGAGACTTGTGCACAAATAAATGATTTGGACCTTCTGAACAGACTCCTGGTATCATTGGTTTGTCTGCGCTTTGCTGCTACATATTCCTTGGTGCGTTGGCCGGGAAGTTGTGGAATCAAAGTGTATATAGGGCAATATACCACGACTTTCCGCCTCTATAGGCTTGGTCCTGCCGGGATCGCGCCCTTCCGACGAGGGCCGCTCCCTGGCGCCACCGGTCCCTTGTATCGGAGGGAGCTGGTCGGACCTCGGCGGGTGACGAGCCCGGCTGGAGTCAACGCCTCGAACCCGAGTGAGGGGAGTCCGAGGTCCAACTCATGCGCCTGCTTGGGAAGTTTGAGGACCGGATCCGGTGAGTATAGTTTTGATTTTGGGTCTAGACAGAAATAGAAAGAGCAGTACTGCCATTGGAATTTGGAATTTGTAATCTCGAGATATTGGGAATTGGTAAGAGAGCATGATCAACAAACAAACAAACATCCAGGGGAGTTATTCCACCTCAGAGGTGGAATAACTTCCCCGGCCATTTCACCGGCCCTGGACGTACAGGGCCGACATTAGAATTGGCCCGGTATGTCCAGGGCCGGCAACCGCCCGCTACCTGCCCACTCTCTGACCCCAAGCCGCCCATTCCCCCCCTCTGACTAACTTCCCCGCACAACTGGCAGGGAAGTTAGTCGGGGACTGAACCTGGCACGAATAGCTATTCGTGGTTCAGAATGACCCCCATAGTGTTTTACAGGAGGCTGTGCCAAATAGAGAGCCTCTTGTAGAATCGGTGCAGGACTGCATGTGTATATCTCTCCACATCCAGTGGGAGCAGTGATTTTAGAAAACTGCACATGAGCAAAAGAACATAGAAATAGCCCTCAGATACTATATATGTGGGAGTAGCTTGTAAAATTACTGCTCCTCCTATAGACAGGCAGCCAGTCCTGCAACACCAGTACCCCTGTCATCTGAATCTCTCGGACACTCCCTTAGACTGTCTGATCCTCCCTAGATAAGAGAAAATGCAACCTTAGCCCTAGTAGTAAAACCATGAGATTATGTCTGGGGATCCTGGTACCAAGATCAGGAGCGACTGGGGGGTTCTCCTGCTCCACTTTGCATGAGGGACACCCAGTAAGGCCGGGGATGGGATTGCCAACATCTATGCTTTTTCCTAGAGATATCAATTCCCTATTTGAAGTGGGGAATCCACATCTATATTTTAGGCCTGCCGAAGCACTCTCTCTCCCTGCCCTGGCCACACCCCTTGACATCTAAACATACTAAGCATCCCCAGGTTTACATAGCTCCTGTCGTAAAATGGCATGTACACATGTGTGCCAGTCTCTACATGTAAATGCTGCCATTTACACATGAGGTGTTTCTAAAATACCCCCCATTATCATGCAATTACCCGCTCAGCATCCAGGCCATGAGGATCATGCTGGGAAGTAGCAGAGTTCCCTGAAGCTGCATGATGAGGTTTAGGGAACTTTCCTGTTCAGAGGAGATGGTAAGAGGTTCTCCACTCCAGTATGTGGTTGTAGAACACGACTCAGTTAGTCTGCGAGGACGTTGTCTTTTCCAGCCAGAGTTATCTCATGTGAGATGGCCCAGTTCTCCATTCTGACAGTCTCTGACACAGGAAAGTAGAATCCCGTTCTTTCTCGCTTGTCACACGGTACATAGCCGCTTGATATGAGCAGAGATACCAAGGCTGAACCATCCCAGAGGATATAGACATAGGGGCGGCAATAAGGGTAAATTCTCTGGGCTGAAAATTGCTCTTCACTCAATGGCTAAAGCTTTGTGCCGAAGTTTCACAGCATCTGGACTGGCACTGGGTGAGGCAATACAGAGGAAGCTGGGCTCGGATTTCTTCTCACTGCCTGGGCACTGATACTGAGGCTCTAATGCTTGAGGGAAGGGGCTCAAAGAGTGAGAGCCTTGAAATGAAGGGGACACACTCCTAACGAGTGAGACTTGGCACCTCTGTAGAAGGGTGTGCATGGAAAAAATTCTGGTTTATTTCCAGATCCTTTTTTTTTAATTTCTTTTGGCTAATTTTTGGGTTTATTTCAGTTTGTTTCAGAATTTATGCTTGTAAAATTAGATTAACAAGAGAAAAAATGGTTAATGTGAATGAATCAATTTTATATTCATTAGATAAATAAACAGATAAGAAATGCCAAGTTGAGTTAGATTTAGGGCATCCTGTTTCTGCCAGTTGCTAAACTGGGTCACAAGCACCCAGCAGATCCCATAATGCAGACCTGATCCTTATGGCTAATTTCACCAGTGTGCAGTGGCTCTCCCAGGTCCACCCACATAATAATATTTAATGAACTTTTTCTCCAAGAAGTTGTCCAAATCGCTTTGCTAGGTTATTACATAAAAGGAGAAACAGAAAAGGAAAATAAGATGATGCCTTTTTATTGTAATAACTTAATGCATTTTTGGACTAGCTTTTTAAGGTTAAAACCTTCTTCAGCTCAGGACAGTCGCCTTGACCACATCCTCCGGCAACAGATTTCACAGCTTAATTATGTGCTGCGTGAAAAAAATTCTACTTTCCACAATTTGTTTTCAGTTTGCTTCTCATTGGTTTCATGAAATGTCTTCTAGGGGGTTTCTTTGTTGTTTGAAAGATTAAATACAGTAACTGTTCCCTGTGTAACTGTTCCACCCAACTCATGATTTTATAAACTTCTGTCATATCTCCTCTTGTTCATCTTCTCCAAGCTGAAGAGTCCTAGTCTGTTTAGCTTCTCTTCATAAGGAAGGTGCTCCACGTTCCTTATCATTTTTTTTTTGCCCAACTCTGAACCTTTTCTAGTTACACAATATCCTCTTAAAGAGCATAAAAACATGATATGCTATACTGGATTAGACCAAAAGTCCATGAAGCCCAGTATTCTGTTTCCAACAGTGGCTAATATAGGTCACAAGTACCTCTCAGGTTCCCAAAAAGTCCATGAACCCTCCATAGCCCATGTTTCCTGTAAAATAGTTATCTCCAAGTTATAATGCCCTGTTCAATGTAATTTTAGTTTGTTCAATGTAAACTGCACTGATGCAGAATAGCACGATATATAAGAGAATGTAAATAAATAAAATAAAATATGATGCTTATCCCAGGCTCTCTTTACTAATGGTTTATGGACTTTCCCTCCAGGAACTTGTCCAAACCCCTTTTAAGCCCAGTTACACCATCAGCTTTCACTCCATCCTCCGGAAACGAATTTCAAGGTTTGATTATGCATTGAGTGAAAAATATCTTCTCCAATTAGTCCTAAATGTGCTACATTGTAGCTTTGTTGCATGTCCTCCAATCTTTGTAGTTTTTGAAGGAGTAAGCAAGCAATCTATGTTTACCTGCTCTATTCCACTTATTTTAAAGACCTCTATCATATTCCAAGTTGAAGAGTCCAATTCTACTGTTCTTAGGTTCTTATGATAGGGCGGTTAATTGTCAGAAGAACCATTTAACCATTTAACCTCATATGTATATAGTGTACCCTTTTTCCAAGTTGCATTTCCTGTTTAATGTAATGACAAGACATATTTAAGTTGTCAGATGTTTCTGTTCCATGTGAACCGCGCTGATTGCAAATAGTGCGGTATATAAGAAATATAAATAAATAAATAAATTTCTACCTGGAAAAAGCCTTGAAAACTTTATAACTTTGTGTATCTGTAAGCAGTATGTGCATACTTTTCCCTGTGTGCATTTCAGCAAATATTCAAAATGAAATCAAAGTGTGCACATCTTTCCATTTTAAAAATGACCCCATGGAATTTATGCGCTTACCTTTACAGCCGCTCTTTGGCACACCCAGTTTTTGGGATTTATTTTACACAATTATACATATGTTTTCAAAGGTATCTGCATAAATGCAAGCCCCTCACTAACCCAGGTTCAGGGAGGCCTCTGCTCAGTTAGGATAAGTTTAAACATATCTACAGGCTGTACGGGTGTAACTTGTCCCACAAATCAGGAGTTTTATAGATGTAGTCGTAGTGAGAAAATTCTTTTTATCTGCATGTTACGCATGATTTACATCCAGAAAATGGCTCATATCCCTCATCTGCCCCCCAGTCCAGTCAGACAAGCTAGGCAGTAAAGGAAGTTTGCAAGGTCGGACCAGCTACCAGCAAACCAGGAGTCACCTTGGGCAACAGCTTCTGGGAGGAGGAAGTAGCAAAGAGCCGGCACAGTGGCCTAGTGTTTGGGGCAAGTTATCTCAGACCAGAGGGCCAGGGCTCAAATCCCCCTAGCAGACAGCAACCTTGGGCTGGGAGGACTGGGTTTTTTTAGTTCTAGAGGTGCTCCTTGTAGCCTTGGGTAAGCCACTTAACCCTCAGGTACAAAAACATAGGGGGGTGTTTACTAAACGGCAGTAATGGAGCCACAGCTCCGATATCACAGAGTCCGCTACCGCCATTTAGTAAACACCCCCCATAGATTGTGAGCCCTTCAGGGACAAGAGAAATATATATATATAGTACCTGAATGTGCAGCAGTTTGACTTGTAGAAAAGCAGTACATAAGCCTTGCTAAGTAAATAAATAACAGTCAAAGTAAAGCAATGGAGCCTAATAGCCACACAAAGTCATCAGTGCCTGCTTTTACCTGCAGGAAGAATGGGCAATATACAAATAGTCGAGTTAGCTTTGCAAGTGGCTTTTTGAAATGCTCCTCATTATGCATATATTTACAAAACAAAGTTTAATATTTAAACATGTGATGTCCAAATATGCATTTTTCTTGCATTGTTTTTGGAGGGATAATGTTGAGATGATAACACATGTGATTAGTAATCAAAATCTTTGGGGGGTGGGGGGCTTGGGGTCTAAAAGACCATTGCAAAAGAGCACAGTGCTGAAGTTTTGCCTAGGACACCTAATACATTTGCCCTGAAATTATGCACATCACCTGAAATTCCTATTAATGACTCTTCATGTAAATAGTTCAAGGACACCTGTGCTATCCTTTGAAATTTTCTAACTATCACAGAACCCATGATGTTATTGTGTGAGCCCAGAAAATTCATTTCCTGGACCATTAGTAGCATTCCATAGTCATTAATGCATCATTAATGTCTTCTATTTGTATCCTGCAGAGAATCAGGCCATACAGGAACAGAAGAAGGAGGAGAATCGAGAAGACCCTCCTGTAGAAATGGAACAATCAGGAAATGTCTCTGAGAATATTTCCCATAGGACTGAGAGGAGAAACACAAGGAATTGCCAGGAATCAGAGAAGGAGCACAGAGATCCAGCAGGAGACTCACCGGATGGAGTCACTGAGTGTGAGAGAAGTGACAGGGAGCTCACAAACATCCCTGAGCCCCAGAGACACCAGAGGGCAGAGAGATCCTTCCAAAATAACAGCAGTGATCAAATGAATTTTAAATGCCACCAGGAAGGGAATATAGGGAAGAAATCCTTTCTGTGTGACACCAGTGGAGAGAGTTTTGATAAGAAATATAATTTATTATTGCATCAGAGGACATACAATGGGGAGAAACCGTTTAAATGCTCTCAGTGTGGAAAATATTTCAAACAGAGGTTAAGCTTGAAAATACACCAGAGAATTCATGCTGAAGAGAAACCACTTCCCTATATTGAATTTAGCAAAGGTTTCTGTCATAAGGGACTCTTAATTACAAACCAAAGAACACACACTGGAAAAATGTCTCTGATCCACAGTGGAAAGAAGCCTTTTACATGTACTGAGTGCAGTAAGAGTTTCAGTTATTTATCAATCTTTAAAACCCATCAAATGATCCACAGTGGAAAGAAACCTTTTACGTGTACTGAGTGCAAGAAGGGTTTCAGATATTTATCAATCTTTAAAAACCATCAAATGAGCCACAGTGGAAAGAAACCTTTTACGTGTACTGAGTACAAACTGAGATAATACTCCACATACTTTGGCTTAGAAGTGAGGTTCATGACTATCATGGTATGCGCAAAACTCATCCACACAATTGATTTGAATCATATGAAATAAAAACTGGGTTGACAGAGTACATTAAATTCACCATGAAAATCTGGCAAGCTATATTGTTTTTGAAGAATAAGGATGGCTAGTTCATCATGCCTAACATCAAGATCAGGGAGATTCCCTGTTACCACTTCTGTTTTGTATGGCGCTCAATCCAATGAGTACTCTCATAAATTCTTTGGGACATGGAGTTAGCCTGAAATCTAAAGATGGCCATGGCCCAATGGTGACATCACACTGACTGTTTGTAGATGACCTGAAGCTCTGCAGTTCTAATGACCAAAAATTAGTAGAATTCCATTTATTGAAAAGCTTCTTGGGAGGAAGTGATGTCACCTAGCACGATGGGTGCCTGAGCGCTCTGCTCTGGAGCCATTCCTGATCAACAGTGAAAAAACATCTTCCAAGCAGCCCCGATAACGGCTTGTACATGACCTCCGACTACTCTGGCCACTGGGAGCAAGATAACGAGGGAGAAATCAGCGGACTTGCAGGAATAAGAATATGCGGATGCAAGTGGGGACAGCGGAGAGAACAAAATGGTGATGAGTGGGCCACAGCAGCCCCATATATAAGCTGTGGCTATGCCGTGAGATATACCCATACATACTTAATTGCTTTCTTTGCCCATTTAAAGGGATACCTCTCCTTTAACCTGCCTATCTCCACTACCCCTATGTTAACATTCAGTGCCTCTGTCTTTTCCATATTTATTTTAAAACCCGACACCTCCCCATACTGTTCTGTCACTTCTAAGACTGTTCCTAATGTCACCTCTGGCTGCCTTAGTGTTAATAAAATATCATCTGCAAACAATGATATCTTATGCTGCCTCTCTCCCACCCATACCCCTTAATCCTCTCCTCCTCCCTTATCCTCTGTGCCAAAGGTTCCATAGCCAAAGCAAAAAGCAAGGGCGATAAAGGGCATCCCTGCCTTGTACCTCTCTGAAGGGAAAAAGCTTCTGAGTACCGACCATTAATTCGTCCCCTTGCCTGTGGCCTATCATACAAAGCTCTCACCGAGGCGACATAGTTGTCCCCAAACCCCATCCATTACTGCAGATAGATATTCCCAACCCACCCGATCAAATGCTTTTTCCGCGTCAATAGACAGCACCATCGTACTATCCTTGACTCTATGTGCCCCCCAAATAGCCTCTAACACTCTCTTGATGGTGTCCAGCGCCCGCCTTCCATTAATAAACCCTGTTTGATCTATGTTGACAAGAGTAGGCATTCCCTGAGCTATTCACTAGTATTTTTGCCAAAATCTTCACATCCGTGTTCAATAGCGATATTGGGCGAAACAACCCACAATTCAGCGGATCCTTCCCTGCTTTTGGTATTAAGTTATACCCGCTGTCAACATTCCCTGTGATAGTGCCCCTCCTTCCCTACAATCCCATTATACAATTTCCCTAGAAAATCCACCAAGTCGTCCCGGAAGGTCTTATAAAACAAATTAGGCAAGCCATCCAAGCCTGGAGTTTTCCCCAGTGACATTTCCTTAATCACCTTCTCAATTTCCCCTT
This sequence comes from Ichthyophis bannanicus, assembly GCA_033557465.1. NCBI lineage: Eukaryota > Metazoa > Chordata > Amphibia > Gymnophiona > Ichthyophiidae > Ichthyophis > Ichthyophis bannanicus. The sequence goes on along the minus strand of CM066031.1, from coordinate 34,120,609 downwards.
TGGAAATGGGTTCCTCTAGACTGGTCCCCAAATCCTCTCCCAATTTTGGAAATTCCACTGATCCCAAAAATTCCCCTATGGAGGCCATTCCCCCCCCCCCCCCCCTTTGGGACTACAGCTCTGCATAGTACTGCAAGATCTATCCCCTATTTGCTTTCTGCCCCTCAGAATTGCCCCATCCTGGCCCTTAATTGCTATTATTGCATTCCTTACCTCCCTCTTTTTAAGTTTTCTCGCCAGCAGTCTCCCGGCCCTATCCCCCCATTCTTAGAACCTTTGTTTTACTCGCTCCATCTGATAAGCAATGGCTTCTAATTGTAACTTGTTTAATTCCAAGCGCAATTGATTTAAATATTTCAGTTGCCTTCCTGACCCCGTCCTATTGTACAGCGTTGTGGCCTCCTTAATTTCAACATGCAGTTTGTCCTCCCTTTCTTTCCTACCCTTCTTGTATTTAGCAGCCCACATAATCAACCTCCCCCAGATTACCGCTTTCATTCCTTCCCACACACTAGTCTCCCGCACTTCTCCTGTATCATTCAACTGCCAATAATCCTGCAAGCTTTTCTTGATGTCTTTTACTACTTCGTCCCTTCGGAGAAGACTCTCATTCAACCTCCAAAATCCAATACCTCCCTCTCCATTCCCACCCTGTACGTCAACCCAGGTCGGGGCATGTAACATTTCCAATCTCCACTCCCCGCACTCTGGTCCCCCACAGCTTATCTATCAGCAAGTAATCTATCCAAATATAAGTTTTATGTGGATGTGAATAAAAGGTGTACTCCCTGTCCCTTGCCTCCTTGTTATGTTCCCTCCACATATCTAACACGTGGAACTTCCGAAGTATCCCCTTCACTAATCTCCTACTTCAGGCTTTCCCTTTACCCCCCCCCCCCCACCCCCAATCTGCCTATCCCATTCTGAACATAAGAACATAAGATATGCCATACTGGGTCAGACCCAGGTCCATCAAGCTCAATATCCTGTTTCCAACTGTGGCCAATCTAGGTCATACGTACCTAGCAGCTTCCCCAAAAGACACAGGTTCCACAATGCTTGTACTGGGTCAAGCACTGATAACCTGGGTTCCTTCTTAATAATGGTTTATGGACCTTTCCTCCAGGAATTGTCCAAACCTTTTTTAAACCCAGCTACACTAACAGCCTTTACTACATCCTCCGGTAACAAATTCCACAGTTTGCTTACACGTTGAGTGCAAAAATATTTTCTTTTATTAACCTTAAATAGTTTACCCCGTAGCTTCATTGCATGCTCCCTAGTCTTTCTATATTCTGATAACGTAAACAATCAATCTACGTTTACCCGTTCCACTCCGTTCATTAATTTATAGACTTCTATCATATCTCCCCTCAGCGGACTATTTTCCAGATTAAAGAGCCCTAACCTTTTTAGCCTTTCTTCATAGGAGTATCCTTCCATCCCCTTTACCATTTTGGTGGCTCTTCTCTGAACCTTTTCTAATAACGCTATATCCTTTTTAAGGATATAGCGACCGATAATTTGGATATAGGGACCGATATTTTGGCACTGGATGCAGTGCCAAATTTAAAATCTCCCCCAACATGAGTTTCTCCTTCACCGCACATTCCAATAATCCTCTCACTTCTTTCCAAAATGGAACTTGCCCCCCATTAGGTGCATAGAGATTTACTATCGTTACTTTCTCCCCGCTCAACTCGCCCACGAAATTGAAGTCTCTCCCCTCCCGATCCCTAATCACTTCCCCCACCTGAAATGGACAGCGGGGAATGGTTTAATGAAATTAAAACTGAAGTTCGGGCCGTTAAGATGGAACTTGGATAGCTCATCGGGAAAACGAAGGAGGAGTTTGCAGAATTGACGCATCAGGCGGGAGAGCATGAAAACAGACTGCAGGACTTGGAGCAGCAACAAGAAGTGTTGGAAAACCGGGTAGGAAAAGGAGAGGAGTGGCAGGACAAACTGCAATACAAACTGGAGGACCTCAAAACAGATCCCATAGAAACAACCTGCGATTCAGAGGCATACCGAGGACTCAAAATTTAAGGACGGTGCAAAAGTTACAGTAGTTGTTTGTTCAGAAGCCTGGACAAAGCACACCGAGCGCTGGGTCAGCCAAGAATCAATAGAGACATCATCATTTGCTTGAAGGATTACAAACTTAAGGAGCGCTTAGTGGCAAAAATGAGGGGCCTTGGGAATTTCAGCTGGCAAGGCTACCCGGTCTCCATCTATGATGATCTGTCAGCAGGGACTCTGCAGTGGCATAGAGCACTGAAAGCAATCAAGCTCTCCGGAGCACTGAACTGTGGTATCGCTGGCTGCATCCGTTTGGACTCTTGCTCTCCGGGGAGAGAAGACATGGCGAGTGCATACAGTGACAGAGGCACTCAGAGCTTTAAAAGATGCTGGTTTCCAGCAGCAAGAGGTAGCAGCTCATCAGGAGTGGCAGACTCGAGTAAAGCATTTTGAGGAGACAAAGTTCTGAATTAGACAGCTAAGGAGCAGGCCGCATAGGATGAAAGTTGAGCTGTGAATGGACTGAGGGATTGATCGAAGTGAAAGAGGACAGCATAGACTGATTGGTCGGTAAAGGCTCACCAGACTACATGAGGGAGGAGCTGATCTGGGCAGAGTTAAATGGTTAACTTGCCAGAAGATCGGGAAGGGTAAAGGACACTCTAATTTATATTTGCTTCTGGATCACGAGGGGGAAGGGAGCGGGGGACAGGGGGAGGGGATGGAGAGAGAGGGGGTAGAGGATGCAAGGAGGGGACCAGGGTGGGAATAAATCAAAGGATAAAGGGAACTGGAATAGGAAGCAGCTAACAGTGACCACGGTGAATTCTAAAGGGCTTCAGACATGGCATAAAAGACACTTATTGGAGAGAGAGGGCAGGCATCTTAATGCGGATGTCTTATGTGTCCAAGAAATGCATCTGAGGGTGGGACAGGAGCACCTACTATATTCAAGATATTACCCAGTAGTGATCCTTGCCAGACAAAGAGCAAATCCAAGGAAAGGAGGTGTGGGCATCTTAGTTCATGAGACATGTCAACATGCAGTTGTGGGAGAATGTAGGGATAAAGTGGGGCAGTGGGTAGGGGTGCGGCTAAGGGTTACTGATGAAGATGTTTGGATCATCAGTGTTTACTGCCCAAATGAACATTAGGGGGAGTTATATGAGCAGATGTTAAAGGAGGGATTAAATAAGTTTGTTGCATGATTGAATAGCAGAGATATCAACATTCAATTCACCCATATAAGTGCTGCACAATCCTTGATGTATCTGGATGTGAGAATCACTAAAGAAGATCAAACCTGGAAAACATCTATATATTGCAAGCCTACAGATAGAAATATGCTCTTGCACTATGGTAGCGCACATCAAAGGAGGTTAAAAAATAGCCTCCCGTTTTCACAATTTCTTCGCTATCGTAGGAATTGCTTGGAGGTTAAGGAATTTAAAATACAAGCTGCTACATTAAAAGAGAAATTTTAAAACACGGGGCTATCCTGCATCTATAATTGATAATGCCTACAAGCGAGCACTGTACAATAATCGTGAGCATTTATTGTATCCCGTACCACGAGATACAGTGCAAGACACTCATGTTAATCTTATCACAAAATATTCTCCGTAATAAGATCATGAGAATTTTGAAAAAACATAGTAATGTTTTACAAAGCATGCCGGGATTAGAAGATTATTATGTTCGCTGTGTCTGGCAGAGAAATAGAAATTTTGAAGAGCTTTTAAGCCCTACAGTTCTGCGTTCTACAACTCCCCAGACTACAACAGCAATGCAGGGCCATTATAAATGTGGCGGATGTGTGATATGTGCCATCACTTTAGAGCTGAGAGTTTTTGAACATCGGGGTCGACAATACATCTTAAAACATCGCACGACTTGCGATTCAACATACGTAGTATACTGTATTGTATGCCCATGTCAGTTACTATACGTCGGGAAGACAATTCAACCTTTTCACGTCCGGATGAAGGAGCATCGAAGTAGATTAAAATGTAAAACCATACAAGCCCCGATTGTTCAACATTGTTTGGAACAGAGCCATGATTTTGATATGCTATGTTGCTTTTGTATCGATCACGTCACACATGGCTGGGGAGTGAAATCTAGAGATCAGTCTTTGATTTATCGAGAGCAATGGTGAATCTTTCACCTTGATACTGTGAGTCCTAAGGGCTTGAATACACAGGTGGAATGGGGGGCATGTTAGTTAACCGTTGATTGGACGTTCTAGCCACATGATGCTGTCAAACCTCTTCAAATCCTTTTGGAAGGCTGAGTCCGCATGCGCGGCGTCTTCTGGGTGAATGTTAGACGGTACTGCAGCAAAGAGTGAGTGGATTCAATGGTCGTTTTAAGAAGTAACAAATATTGAATGGAATTAAAACTATATGGTTTATTATAGTTAATTATTTTTATCCCTACAGATTGGGTACCAAATGAGGAATGCTATAAATTAATTTTAAAATCCCCTGAGGAAACGCATGATCGTGAAACGCTACGGCGCTGACATTTGGCGTTCGGAAAAGATTCAACTGTTTGAAGATAAGCATTGCCTTTCATTTTTGGGAAAAGTTTCTACATTTTGGAGATAAATATTGTTTTTCAAGTTCAGTATAGGTGAAGCTGACTAAGATAACCCGATTATTAGCTTATAGTTTAAATGGCAACACAATGGGTCGATGATGTATTGTAAGGCACTGAATCCACACTTCTACGGTGGCTCAGTACAAAGCCTGATTTCAGTCTGAGACTCAGTTGCTATTGATAAAGCTTCTTAATAGGGATATGAGTTTGATATAATAGTTCTAATTTCTAAGGTGAAGTGTGGAGCTGATCTAACAATATAACTAAAGGAGATGGAGGGGCTAGGGGAGGTCCTGATTAACTTGTGGGGGGACGATAATTTGATCAGCAACCCGCACTTGGACAACAGCGGGGGACAAGCCAGCGGGGGCTGCTGGAGCAGAAGAGTTTGAAAAAATTTAAGGAATATCTTGGGTTTGTAGACATTTGGAGATGTAGACATTCACAGTAGCGTAAATATACATTCTACTCCCATTCCTATGGGACATACAGTCGATTGGATATGATCTGGGCTAGTGGAAGCTGAATTTCTAAGGCTAGGACCATAGAGCAGGGACCGATAACCTGAACAGACCATGCTCCCATTAGTGTTACATTTGACACTGGAGATCAGGATGAAGGGGTTAAATTCTGGAGGTTAAATGATTCACTTTTAGATGAGAAAGCACAGGTAAATAAAATACATAAAACTATACAGGAATACGTCTGTTTTAATTTGAATGGAGAAATGGGCACCGTTTGGGAGGGGCTGAAGACTGTCTATAGAGGTCACCTCATCAATATGGCAGCCCATGCCAAGAGAGAGAGGAGTAATTCCGAAAAGCAGAAATTTCAGTTAAATTTGAATCTGTTCTGTTCAGTTTGTTCCATGTAACTGTTCCGCTGTTTTTGTTCTTGTTATCTCCAGTTCTATGTAAAATGTTTGATTGCTCATGTTATTTGTAAACCACACTGATTCCAAAAAGTGTGGTATATAAAAGCAAATAAATAAATAAAACAAACTCTTAGAAAAAATTGTGGAGTTAGAGGAGAGGCAACAGAGTAATTGTGATCCATAATTAATAGCTTAGAATTGATTAAACTGCGGGGAGAATTGAGCAGATTGCGGGCTCAAGAAATTGCACACGGGTTAGCCGTGTTGCAGCAAGCACATTTTGAAGGGGGTAATAAGTCTAGTAAGATTCTGGCTAGCCGGCTGAAAGCCAAAAGGAAGGTGGCCTACATAGGAGGTATTCGGAAAAACAAAGGGGGGGGGGTGGGGAAGGTACATTGACTGTCTTAAATTAGTCAGGTATTTAGAGAATATTATGAGAGCCTATATAAAGTGAAATATCAGGGGGAAAAGAGAGGGAGGTCTCATTTTTGAATGACTGTAATCTAAGGAAGCTGGGGTGGAGTAGGAGGAGGGAATAGGACAGGAAATCAGTGAAGAGGAGGTCCAAGCAGCCATTAAGATCCTCAAGTTGGGTAAGACCCTGGGGTTAGATGGCTTCGCTGCAAATTTTATCGCTTAATGCAAGACCAAATTACCCTGGTGTTGACTAAAGTCTTTAATGGGGTGCTCCAAGGGGAGGAGATCCTGAAGTTGATGGAAAAAGTGGGTATCACAGTCCTAACTAAACCGGGCAAGGATAACACAGTCTGTGGATCGTATCGGCCAAACTCTTTAATTAACCTCAATGCTAAAGTACTGGCCACGGTGCTAGCTAATCGCCTCCAAGGGGTAGTACCTAAATTGGCACACAAAGACCAAACGGGGTGTATGATGGGGCGACAAGTAGGTGACAACATTCAGAAACTATTAAATATTACTTGGGACCTACAGAGGTCAGGAGAGTAAGCAGTATTAGTTACATTGGAAGCTGAAAAAGCATTTGACCAGGTACAATGGAAGTTTATGTTCCAGGTATTAGAATGAATGGCCTGGGAAGAATTTTCTAAAATGGATAAAAGCACTGTATGCCCATCCAAGAGTAAATAGTGGTTATTCCGATAGTTTTGCTCTGGGGAGAGGGACATTCCAGGGATGCCAACTATCACCACTTCTATTCATCTTGGCGATACAGCCCCTCGCAGAGTATATTAAAGAGCAAAAAGACATACAGGGGGTGTAGGTGGCAGGGGGGGGGGGGGGAGGGGCAGAGGACCAAAATCACCCTTTTCGCAGATGATATTATTTTACCCTACAACAGCCCCTTACCACACTGCCAATATTGATGACATTGATGGGTAGATACAGTGAAGTAGTGGGCTATAAATTAAATCAGAGCAAGATTGCAATATTTAATTTACTAAAAGCATTGGAGGACCACCTGTGGGGCATTTCCCCATCAAGTGGCTAAATAAGCACTTCTGATATCTGGGGATACAATTAGGCAGCCTGCTCAAGAACCTTCAGGATTGGAACTATAAACTGCTGGTGGAAAGCCTCAAACGAGACCTCTTTCTTGGATGGGACTTCATCTGAACTGACTGGGGCGCATAGCCATAGTCAAAATGAATGTGCTACCGCAAATTTTATTTTTATTTGTGTCCTTGACCAATGTGGTGCCCTGGGGGGTATTAAAAATGCTTCAAAATATGATAATGCAATATGTATGGAATGGGAAAGACCCCAAGGTGGCACGGTCCACCATGTATAAGCGGAGGGAAGAAGGGGGGCTGCGAGTACTGTGTATAGCCCCCTACTATGCCACAGCACAACTACATGCTCTGTTTGCTTGGAAGGATGGAGGAGATGCCCTACAGTGGGTGCGAATGGAAGTGGGCAGCAAGGTTCACAGAGTCGTTGATTTGGGACCCGACTGAGATATCCAGAGGGGAGGAGGCCAAAAATCCCCAATGGAAATTAACCTTTCAAATTTGGAAAAAGTGGAGATGGTCCCTTTTGAGGGGGGAAGAAGAGATTCTCAAAATACACCTTTATTTGGGGGATGGGGATGTTTACGCCAGGCAGAAAAGTTATTTGAGGAATGGGCCTGAAAGGGCTTGACACATGTAGGTCAAGTGGTGGATCGGGAGAGGGGGGATAGATTAGCAAAACAAGGAAAACAAGTAGCAAGTACACAAACACAGTGGGAAATAGAGTGTTACTCCAGAAACCCTTGGTCAATCAATACCGGATACAAGAATGGTTATGGAGAGGGGAATGAACTCAAAGGATGAGAGATTGATAGTTCCAGTCCAAGAGAATGAATTACAGATGGAATGGTTTACGGAGGACACTGAAAAAAAACAGTAAAACAGACATACGTAGATTCTATAGCTGGCTGCAAAGTTCTGATGGCAAAACATTTCTATACAGAAAGGCAGAATAAAGCAGCACATCTCATCCATCTCCTCCCGCCATTCCTCATATCAGTGCCATGTAAACACTACAGCATCATTATTTATTTATTTATATTCTCTTATATACCGCGCTATTCTGCATCAGTGCAGTTTACATTGAACAAACTGAAATTACATTGAACAGGGCATTATAACTTGGAGATAACTATTTTACAGGGAACATGGGCTATGGATTATAATAGCGCGGTATAGAAGAAATGTTAAATAAATAAATGGAGGGTTAAGTGGCTTGCCCAAGACCACAAGGAGCACCTGTGGGACTAGAAACCCCAGTCCTTCTGGCCCAAGGTTGCTGTCTTCTAGTGGGATTTGAACCCCCAACCTTCTGGTTTGAAGTACCTTGCCCCAACCACTAGGCCACTCCTCCACTTCTGGTAAAGTACTGGGAGCATTATACTGGTAAAGTACTGGGAGCATGACCAATGTTCCCTCTAATTATCTGTTGGCTGTGTGCGCATAAAATATCAGCTGTGCAACTTTTGAAGGAAGGTTAAATTTCTGTGCGCCACATAACAACACTCGGAGTTATATACTTTAAAATTTGACTACACGTCAGAATACAGCATGCACACCACATTGATTTTAATCAAATTATATGAAAATAGACGATTACTAAATGAAGCAGAAAATTTCTAGTAATTACAATCACAACTTTTAAATCTTAAGACGTCTGTGTTGTTTTCTATCAGAATCAGAACCGTAATTTTTGTGCACTCTGTTGTAAAGTTTGTGCGCTCGCTCGGTGAGGTGTGTGCGCGCGCACACGCGCACAGCTTAGAGGGAACAGTGAGCATGACCCTAGGAGAATTATGGATAATGAAGAAGTTATGATCACCTGGATTGCTCCCATTCCAACAGATAAGAAGCTGGATGAGGGAAGCCGGTCCTATTGGTAAATGAGAAGAACACCCCAGAATTGCATTGATTATAGAAGTAGCAGTTCCAGGTGACCATTCTCTGAATCACGTTGAGAGGGAGAAGATCTTCAAGTACCAAGAAACGCAGTCAGAGACAAAGAAACTGTGGCAGAAAGAGATTGAGCTTTTTCCCATCATGTTAGGTACCACAAGCTGGATTAAGAGGAATTTCCGAGCATACCTTGACAAATTACTACTATTTACTAATCAGTATAGCGCTACAAGGCATATGTAGCTCTGTACATGTAAGACGTGAGATGCAGTCATTGCTCATGAGAGCTTACAATCTAATCAGGGCAAAAACATCACAAAACTGGAAACTAGATATGGTAAGATATACTTAAGTAGTGAACAAGAGAGTGAGGAGCATCAGGATCCAAAAGCAGCCTCAAAGAGTTGGTTTCTTAGCCTGGATTTGAATAGGGCTAGAGAAGGAGCCTGACACACTGACTCAGATAGTTTGTTCCAGGCATATGGAGCAGAAAGGTGGAATGAACAAAGTTTGGAGTTGGCAGTGACAGAGAAGGGCACAGATAAAAGGGCTCTACTAGGGGAACAGGGTTCCTGAGGAGGGGTTTAGAATGAGATAAGAGATGAAAGGTATTGAGGAGCCGCAAAATGAATGCACTTGCAGGTCAGCAGGAAAAGTTTGAACTGGATGCAGAAATGGATAGGGAGCCAGTGAAATGTCATGAGAAGAGGGGTTATATGAGCATAGCAGGCAGAAGATAAGCCATACAGCAGAGCTCTGAACAGATTGATGATTGAGAGGGAGACCGGTGAGGAGCAGGTTCCAATAGTCAAGATGGGAGGTGACTAGAGAGTAGATGAGGATCTTGGTAGTCTGTGTAGAAAGGAAGGGATGAATTTTACTGATATAGAGGAAGAAGTGACAGCTTTTAGCTATCTGAATGGGTGTGTGCAGAGAAAGAGAAAGTAGAGTCAAAGATGACTCCAAGGTTAGAAGCTAAGGGAACAGGGAGGAGTGTGGTGTTATCCACAGAACCAGAGAAGGGAGGAAGGAGGGAGGTGAGTTTGGGGGGGCGGGGGGAAGATAAGGAGCTCAGATTTGGCCATGTTCAATTTCAGATGGCAGTGAGACATCCAGGCAGCAGTGTCAGATAAGCAGGCAGAGATCCGGGCCTGGATCCCCTGGAAGGATTTCAGGTGTAGAGAGCAATTACCCATACATTTTCCATCTTATGAACTCCAGAAGGAAGCTGTCTTTGGACGATGCAAGTACTACACTGAGCATTAGCAGTAAATTTAATAGACTGAGCTCATACTCCACATATCCTGGCTTAGGAATGAGGTTCATGACTGCCTTGGTGTGCAGAAAACTATCCCATTTGGAGATATTGCCTCAAGGGGAGCCAGTGTATAACTGAAGGGAGTCCCTATCTCTTACCAAATCTGGTTGAGTACAGTCCCATGATGATTTAAGAAGGAGGGAATGTGATGGGGGATGTCCTGTAGTTCTAATCCATTTTGCCCAGAGATGAGGAGTCAGTATCTTCTTCCATTGCTGCAGAAACAGTAGTAGTTTGAAGATTACATTAAGCTCCTGAATTACTGGATGTGGATCCCTGGAGTCAGAATTTAGAATGGGCAGCCTATAGATTGCCTGGGATGCTGGTTAATCAGCAATGTGTCTGATCTCTGGTGCAGCTATTGGACATGGAAAACTTGTTCAGTAACCTACTCTATCGGGACAGAGAACAAAGAGGCTAATGAAAAAATTAAGAGGGCAAATTACAGTTATATGGACTTTTGAAGTTTAAAAGGCAATAAGGTTCTGCTATTTTGAGAACACAAGTTCTAAATTTAAATCCAGAAGGTTCAAAAATTGGAAGCAAGAGCAAATCAATACAAAATAACCTGATGATCCACAGAGAAGTTCTGAAATTAGAAAAGCAAATGAGAGAAGTATGCAAGTAACAACATCTCAGAACAATTGAAGGATGAGAGAGAAAGTGAAAGAGAGGAACCAGAAGAAAGATGCCAGATCAGCCGGAGAAATAGGATGAGGTAACTGGTTGGATACAGAAACCGATGAATGGTAAGGGGGCAACAGAGGAGGTGAAACATGATGTAAGACAGACCAAGGAACAGAGTCCGGAAGGTGGAAGGACTCGGTGCTGAGCTTCTGGAATATGTGGAGATGGATACTTGGGCTGTAGTCCTGGAGATGGAAGGGTCCTAAGCTAAACTTGATACCCAAAGTAAAGTATCTGATTAGGAACATGACCGAGTTCATAAAATGCATAACCTTACAGAAATCAATTGAATTCAGTATTGTGTAATGAAAATTATACCCCAAAAATTTAATCAATGAGGACACAAAGCCAGAAGAAATCTAACCACCTGTATAGGGAAAAACAGAATCACTGTGCGCAGAGGTGTCACTGGTAGAAGAGTAACTCAATGGATTACAGACCCAAAGACAATGAGGGAAGGGATTATGTCAAAATATCACCAAACAAAGCTGAAACAGAGACGTTTATGAGCTGTGATATGTTGTGCCTTGGAGATCCGTATCATCATGGCTGAAGATCTTTCTCAAGCAAGGCAAAAATGTCTCTGCCTCTCACACTCTAACTTGAATATACCCCTACATGAGCTCCAGCCAGTGGGAGGCTATTCACCAAAGTTTGTAATGCTGTAACTTTCCAAGGCCGTTTATAGAGATTGTGACAGAGTCCACAAAGAGGGGCTGATTTACATAAAGAAAAGGCCTTTTGTATAATTGTGCAGCTGTATACATGTATGTAAGTATGCACACCTACAAGGTTATCTGTTCTTGTATGTACATTACATGTAGGCATTCCCCAAGGGTGAAGTTTGGGTCAAGCTGGAGCAGAGGTTGCAGTGTACAAGTATATTTTATACAATACATGGGTACATGTGCAGAGTTCCTCATGCATTTACAGTAGGTTTGGGGTGGGTGTAAGTGTGTGTGTGCGTGCATTTGTGTACTATCAGGGCTAGTCCTTAGGGTCTATTTTATAAAGGCAGATGGGAACCTGTGTTGCCCTAATAAAATAACCTTAAAATATGCCCCTTCATGGACTTTATACATTAGGTGTTTTGTTATAAAATCTGGCTCAAAGTGTTAACTTGAAGTTTACAGATCATGAGAATCACAGACATTGTCTGAGCAGTGCCTCCATCCTATCCTGTGAATTACTACACAATGCAGGAAGAGAACAGCAACGGCTCATAATGGGGAGGGAAAGGATATAAAAAGACAGTGGGAAAGATGTCCGTCTGAAGAGCTCCCACTGTCCCGCTCAGAACAGAGGCAGCCAATCATCTTTCAGGGAATCACAAGTACCACACTTTATCAATTCGTAGCAGTCTGGTAAATCGTAAAGAATTATCTCATGTGGTAGAAGTAGGTGTAATTCAGTGTGTTCCTATTAAAGATCCTGGTAAATGCCTGAATTTTACATGTTCCACTTCTGCTATTTATCATTCCTAGAGTATTACTAGATCTGTGCAATGCCATAGACATACCCAGGACAGATGGTTTCTGCTATGTGCCTATTCAAGAAAGACAATTTACAATGAATAAAAATGTTTACTAAGAAAGCTTTATAAGTCCGCTAGATCTTAACATTGTGGTCAAAGATCAACCAACACACCTCACCCATAATTCACCTCTTGCTGCACTTTTTAGGGGGCATCATCCACAGCCAGAAGGTTTCCCTACTGCTGTGCCAAACTGCCCCTTCCATCAGCAGCACTACTCCTGTGGCATTGCCAGCCGGTGCATTTGCAAGATGAAAGCTGACCCAAAGAGCCCTGGCTGGGAATCCCCCTATCCCATTTCCTGCTTTTCTTACATGGACTGTTTTTACAGCACAAATTCCGCATATCACAGATTTAGATAAAGAAGGTCTGTCAAACTAAATTCCATAAACTTTCAGACTTCAAATCTCATCCCTGACTCACACCAAACACCTATTTATCAGGCCTGTCTTTCTTCAGTAGACTGTAAGCTTCAGGGAGTAGAGACTGTCTCTTTTGTGTATCAGTTCAGCAAGGCATACGTTCTGTAGCACTATATAACTGCTTAGTAGCACTAGTAGTAGATTACAGTGCTCCAGGCTAAGGGTAACATCAAGGTCAGGAAACCTCGGGCAGCATGCCTTCCCTTTCCAGAGGCCCCAACAACATATCTTCAGAGCCCTGCGGAGTAGAAGCTGCCACTGCTCGATGAATCAAATTGTCTATAGGAGGAGTCGAGTAAGGGCAGCTTTTGCTGGGAGAAGCTGCACTTTCCCTTACACTTTCCCATCAGACAAGCATTTCAGGGAATTTAGAAGAAAAAGAATCAGTCCAGTATGAACAGCATGAGTCCTTGCATATTTGAATGTTAATCTCTTTACCCTTCCATTCTCAGCCACTTCTTTGTGAAACCACATCAGTCTGTTTTTCTTATTATTACCTAATTCCTAACATAATTTGTTACTGTTCATTTCCCACCTACAGACAAGTAACCTCAGGCTGGAGGGTCTGGGGTTTCTAGTCCCATGGCCACTCCTTGGGGCCTTGGGCAAGCCACTTAACCCTCCATTGCCTCAGGTGTGCTTAGATTGTGAGCCCTTCGGGGACAAGGGAATAAAAAGTGCCTGTTAGTGTATATCTGTAAACTGCTTTCGCCCAATGAAAAGCAGTATATAAGCACAGCTAAATAAATAAATAATAGATCCTGTTGCTCTGCTATACAAAGAACTCCTTCTTCCAGCACTTTGGCAAGGGTGAGCCACTTGGTGCAGGAAATTCTGCGCTGGTCCTATAAGACTTGAGATCGCAAGACCAGCGCCGGAGTTCCTGCAGCACACGGATCACACTCACAGAGAACCACATGGTGCAGAGAGGAGGAAGCCACAGAAAATAAAAGGCAGGAAAATCCCTGGTGCTGGGGGAAATTTCAAATCGCATTGGTGACCTGGCACTTGGGATTTGTGGAACTTGCATTACACAGCATATAATTTCTTTTCATAATCTAGATGTCCTCATGATAACCGAAACCTGGCTATCTGACACGGATAATGTAATCCTTAACCAACTCATACCCCCCAACTTCTCTGCCCATTCTCAACACAGAGAGAGCAAGAGAGGAGGAGGCATTCTCATACTTACCAAGAATGACCTAAATTTCCACACCGTGGACTCCACAAGCTCAAACAGCATGGACGTCTTAACCATCACAAATGAACAATGCCTCATCAATTTAATTTACAGAGCACCCTCATCCTCCACAGACGACCTGCCTTACATTCTAGACCTAGCAGCTAACACACGCAAGCCCAACATTCCCAACTGGATTTTAGGAGACCTCAATCTCCCAACACTACATCCCAGCCATTCCTCAGCCCTTCTTGAAGCAATCAGCGAGTTGGGATACAAGCAAATTGTCGACACCCCCACGCACAAGAGAGGAAACATCCTTGACATGATCTTTGCCCCTCTTACAGCTCTTGACTCCAACAACAGTCTTGACAACTCTGTAACCCCAGTACCTTGGTCAGACCATAATTTAATCACCTTCCCCATTCTCATCAATGGCAAACAGTCACCATATAGAAACAAAAACTCCATTGACTCAACAAGAGTAGCATCTCGAAAATTCAAAACCCTCAACAAAGAACATATACTCACTGAAACCCTCCCTCTCCTACATGACACCTCTCTCAATCTAGAAAACATGATCACATCCTGGAACAACACTATCAGTACCATTGCTCTGCAACCAGACCAGGGTAACAACCCAAAGAAAAGAAAATCTTCCCCTTGGTTCTCCCCTGACCTACGAGCTTCCCTCTCACACCTAAGAAGACTGGAGAAACGATGGCGTCGCTCACACTCTTCAGAAGACCAGGCAGCCTACAAAGCACATCTAGCTGTGCACAGAGAATCAGTAATGGCCAAGATGAAACAATTCCATACTGATACGCTGAAAAGATCACTGAATAAACCACGCGAACTTTTCAACTTAGTCAAAACCTTATCTAAAGAACCTTCACCAAAACATCCTGAACCCATTCATCCCCAAGCTTTCGCCGATTTCCTGCAATCCAAGCTGCTTCAAACCAGCAACATTGCGACAATCTCTTCTCAATGCACCACATGCATATCAAACCTATCCATGTTCTCCACACCATCTAGAAAACATGTTGAGAACACCATCGCTGCTCTTAACACGACTACTGCACAAACTGACCCTTGTCCAGCCCACTGGATAAAGGAACTACGACAAGATCTCAGCCCCATCATCACTAAAATGATGAATCTATCCTTTCAAACTGGCTCCTTCCCACCATCACTCAAGAGAACATCCATAAGACCCCTCTTGAAAAACCATAAACTCGACCCACAAAAGGTTGAATCTTATAGACCCATAGCTAGCATACCCCTACTAGCGAAAATAATTGAAAAGGAAGCTCAAAGACAGTTACAGGACCACATTGACACCGTCTCCCCTCTGGACCACTGCCAACATGGCTTCAGAGAGTTCCACGGTGTTGAAACCCTCCTTACCACTCTCTGCAACAACATCATCACAGGCATTGATAACATCCGCCAAGGCTTTGCTCTTATCTTCTTAGACATTGCTGCAGCCTTTGACTCTGTACATCATGATCTGTTAATGGGGCGACTAAAAGAAAAAGGCATCAATAACACTGCCCTGGAGTGGTGCAAATCATACCTTGATCAGAGATGGCAGTACGTTACCTCAGGGACTGCAACTTCCACACCTTACCACCAAAAGCAAGGCGTACCGCAAGGATCATCCCTATCCTCACTCTTTTTCAATATATACATACAGCCGGTTTGCAACATCATCAAGTCTTTCAAGGTTGAATGCTTGATATACGCAGATGACATCCTCCTATACATGCCTTTCTCCACAGTTCATATGGACCTTTCCCCGCTAACTAAATGTTTTGATGCAGTATCCGAATGGCTTCAATCCCAGAACCTCCAAATTCAACACAAAAAGACCGAAGTTCTCTTCATTTCCAGGGACCCACTCTTCACCCCTCCATCCCATATAAAGGTGAAAGAAGCCAAGCTCCAATCAAAACCTTCCATTCGTTACCTTGGAGTCACTTTTGATCAACGCATGGATCTGAAACTACACATATCCAACGTAGTCAGAGCAATCTACCTCAAGATCCGGACTCTTCGACATATTCGCCCCCTGCTTGATCCCGATGACTTCAGAACTATATTTCAAGCCTTAACCTTACCACACCTTGACTATGCCAATGCCATTCTCCAAGGCCTCCCACACTCCACATTAAACCCTTTGCAACTCGCCATGAATACCGCTGCTAGAGTCCTCTACGGAATATCAAGAAGAGACCATGTAACACCCATCCTACAGCAACTCCACTGGCTCCCGATACATGGCAGAATATTGTTCAAAACCCTATTACTAACTTTTAAGGCCACTAAATGCATCACCTCCTCCTCTCTAATAGACCTCATTCAGACCGTTCCACCCAACAGATCCAGGAGAACGACATCAACAAATAATCTAATCATCCCTAAAGCAGCGACAAAATGCCTATCAGTGACATCTAACAGGGCTTTCAGATTCTATGCCCCTAAGTGCTGGAATGCTCTACCCCCAGAGATTCGGGCTATCACTGATTTATCCCTTTTTAGAAAGGCTCTCAAATCCCACCTCTTCCCCCAATATTACTTGACCAGCTAATCATTCCTAATCACTACCCAAAATAAGAACAAATCCTGTTATGTATACATGTATATATCCTTGTAAATAGTTGCATTAATGATGTCCCATGTTTTATCCAAGTTCTCTGACCTTGTTCTATGTAAAAACCAAACAATGTGTTGTTATGGTATGTTGTTTATATTGTGAACCGCGCTGATGCTGAATAGAGCGGTATATAAGAGCCTGTAATAAATAAATAAATAAATAAATAAATAAATATAAAATACAGCAGAAGAAAAACAAATGAAAATATCAAAAAACCTCACCATGTCTCACTACTGATGCCAGAAGAAGAGGCCTCCGGGAGTTACTGTTGTCCCAGTCATTGGGTGTCTGAGTTCTATGGCATGATCACGTCTAAATCTGGTTCTTGAATGGCAGGTCTCTCTCCAATCTGTGACATTTCCTTATCAGCTGGTGCTCACTTCCGAGCACCGGGTAAGACTGGAAACAGTAACCAGAGAGCATTAGGGGCATATCTCATTAGAGGCAGTAAGAACATACTTTTCAAGAGCTTGTGGAACATTCAGAGACTCCTGAATATCTAATGAAGCTATTCTTTAACCCATTTAAGACTAATAAGAGAAATTATTTTATCAGTCAACACATAATCAAACTCTGGAATTTGTTACCGGAAGATGTGGTAAAAGCTATTAGGTAGCTGGGTTTAAAAAAGACTTGGACAAGTTCCTGGAAGAAAGGTCCATAAACCATTATTAAAGAGGACCCAGAAAATCCACTGCTTGCTCCAATATAAGCATTTTGGAACCTATGTGTCTTTTTGGGAACCTACTAGGTACTTGTACCCTGGATTGTCCACTGTTGGAAATAGGATACTGGGCTTGATGGACATTAGCCTGAGCCAGTTTGGCATTTCGTATGTTCCCTCTGGAAGCCAAAAATCATTTGGTTGAATTCAGTCCTCAACTATTTTGATTCATTGTACACGTTAAACTGTTCAGCTATGGATTTACAGTCCTACTGCACTGAAGATATTATCTATGAATCTGTAAGCCATGTAGGATCATAAATGAACTCTCACATAATTTTGCTTTTTAATTTCATTTGTAAGCTCTAAGGAGCAGGAACTGTCTCTTGTGTGGGATGTGATAGTGTTGCACCTAAGTGCTGAAATGAAACTGTATTAGGGGCAGTTCCACCATGTTAACTGTTAAAGGCATTTGCCTGGCTGATAGCACAGAGCCCTGTCCCCTAGCACGTGCAGTGTTAGGGTGGGTGCCCCTAATTCCACCTACTGAAGTGGCGTTAGGTGATTCCTTGCTAATGAAGTTCGCATGTGGTGTGAACCCCACGCTGACTTCGCAGAGCAAACCACACCCACTCTTTGACCTTACCCCTACTCGTGACCTTAACTCGAGTTAGATGGTTACAGTGGACATCATCCCATACTGTCATGGCCCCGCTCTAGCTGGCAACACGTGTCCCAATGCGCATTCTGCATTGACATGTGTTGACAGCGTCCTCTAGTAAAAGGGCCTCTAAGTGTCTGCACAGTGCTTTGTATGCCTTGTGCTGTTATATAAATGATCTCTCCATCCCCCATCCATACACACCCACTTACCTACCCAGAACTCCCCTATTAGGCAAAGTATCTCACCAAGCATCCTGTGGGAGTGCGCACTATGCCTTTTTCCCCAAAAAATTAATTGTGCACACATAGGTATATATGTGCACAAGCAATTTGAGCACACTTTTATTTTTTAGACACCAAAATGAATGTCCAAACCATCCTGAAATGCTTAATACATACATGGAGAGAGAGATCATTATTCTTAATGGAGTTGGAAAATACAGTTTTAGGAAGGAAAAGCTCCTCTGCAGTGTAGCACCATCCAGATCGGGTCTGGCAAGGAGCAGATTTCAGGTGCTCTTCAGGCTACCTCAGACTTGTCTCATGCTGATGCTGGTGCTCAGGGCTGCCACAGATCTATATTACATGGGAAGTTAAGATAGAAGGAGAAAGGCTGGGTACAGGGACACAGAGATGAATGGAACCCATTGATTACATATCCAGCCAATGATTATGAGTTCTGTTGGAAGAGAAATGAAGCCAAGATGGCAGACTCTGTTTGGATAGCTGTTGACAAATGGTCCTGTGAGACTCCTGCTACAGTTTTGGGAGCAAAGCTGGCCAGGCTGCTCCAGTTCAGGTACTGGGTAGTTCTGAGAGGCTCTACTGGCTCTGACATAGTGCAGCTGCCTTTGATTTGGGTGATTAACCCGACCAGACATCGCTTCCAGCTCCTGCTTGTGCACTGGTGATATCAGATGAGCTTCCAGTGCTCTTACACTTTAAAGCAGGAGTTTCCAAACCTGTCCTGGATTCTTCCCAGCCAGTTGGGTTTTCCGAATATGCACAATGAATATGTATGAAAAGATTGCATACAATGGAGGCAGTGCATGCAAATCTCTCTCATGCATATTCATTATGTATATCCGGAAAACCCAATTAGCTGGGAGGCAAGTTTGAAAACCGCTACTTTTTGGGTTTTCATTGTTTATCTTTGCCCTGTTCAAACTCCTCAGTGTTTGGAAATAAACAAGTGAATCTCTGTGGTAAGAGAGAGACACTTTCTCCTGCCAGGATTCTGCTGTCATAATGCCCCCTTATGACATCAGCACCTTTCACTCTCTCTAGGTTACATGGAGATTCATTGTAGGCTGCATCATAAAATGCACACCTGCAGGCTATCACAAAACCAAACAAACAACTTCAAAAAGAGTACCATCACTACTGGCATCCGCACTATGGAACTCACTCCCAACGAGCCTGAGGGCACTAGA
Source organism: Ichthyophis bannanicus (assembly GCA_033557465.1). NCBI lineage: Eukaryota > Metazoa > Chordata > Amphibia > Gymnophiona > Ichthyophiidae > Ichthyophis > Ichthyophis bannanicus. The sequence goes on along the minus strand of CM066031.1, from coordinate 34,101,166 downwards.
TGACCTCACAGACTTCTGCAAAGACCTCAAAACATTGTTATTCATAGAAACATATGAACACTCAGGCAACATCCCCTACCCAAACAGAAATACTACTACCTCCACCAACTAAGCACGCACTCATCCTATCTACACACACAAACTTATCATACCACGTTATTAAATACCCTTGTGTTAAATGTTACCCTTCAATTGTACTGTCTAAATGCTGTTAAGTAACTGTACTGTCTAAATGTTTACATGTACCCTATTGTTAAATGTAACCCTCCAACTGTGATGTGACATGACCACCTAGATTGAAGGATAAGGTGGCATACAAATCTGTCTAAATAAATAAATAAAATGGATCCAGAAGGGATTTTTGACATGAACTCTGGAGATCACAGCAAGCCTTCTTTTTCATTTTCCACCCACAGGGAAGGAAAATACTTTTTCAATTCATCAGTAACTAAAAAACTGCTTAAATAATATAGAGACATAAAACATTTACCAAGATGATATGTTGGGCACTTTCTATTGCCCTACACACATGGCTGAGGTGGCTCTCCAAAGAATAAAAGCCATAGATTAGCAGAAGAAAAGCCACAGTACAGAGGAGAGGCAGTTTCTGTTCTAGCATTGCAGTCACTGATCCTGAACTTGAAGCTGGCATAAGGGCTGGACTGCAGGATGGCTAACTAGGCTTGTTGGGGTAGGAACTGGGAACCTGGCTGACTGGAGTAATGGTGCGGGGGGGGGGGGGCAGGGCTGATTTTAGAGGAGGAAGATGGTAGGATGGGTAGGAATGTGCTAAAAGGGAAAGACTGGTTAACAGCATGGTGGGAGGAGAAAGAGCAAGACTGCACAGTGAACGGAAGAGATCAGCAATGACTCATAATGTGAAGGAAAAGGATATAAAAAGACAGCGGGAAAGATGTATGTCTGAAGAGCTTCCACTGCCTTGCCCAGAACAGAGGCAGCCAATCATCTTTCAGGGACTCATTACAGTCACGCGCTATCAATTCACAGCAATTTGGTAAATGGTAAAGATTTATCTATGTGATAGAAGTAGGTGTAATTCAGTGTGTTCCTATTAAATATCTTGGAAGATGTATAAATTCAGGAATTTACCACTTCTGCTATTTATCACGCCTAGAATGTTATTAGATGTACGCAGTGCTGTAGACATACATGACAGATAGTTCTTGTTATGTGTCCATTCAAGAAAGACAATTTATAATGAATAAAAATGTTTATCAAGATAGAGTCGCAAGTCTGCTGGATCTTAACATTGTGGTCAAAGATCAAATCACACACCTCACTCATAACTCATGGCTTGTTGCACTTTTTAGGGGGCATCGCCTGCAGCCAGAAGCTTTCCCTACTACTGTGCCAAACTGCCCCCTCCCATCAGCAGCACTGCTACTCCTGTGGAGTTGTCAGTCGGTGCATTTGCAAGATGAAAGCTGACCCAAAGAGCTCTAGCTGGTAATCTCCCCTACCCCATTTCCTTCTTTTCTTACATGGACTGTTTTTACAGCACAAATTCCACATTTCATAGATTTACACAGTTACATAAAGAAGGTCTGTCAAACTAAATCCAGGTACCCTTCAGACTTCAAATATTATCCCTGATTCACAGCAAACACCTATTTATCTGGCCTGTCTTTCTTCACCAGACTGTAGGTTCAGGGAGTAGGGACTGTCTCTTTTGTGTATCTGTTGAGTAAGGCATAAGTTCTGTAGCACTATCTAACTGCTTAGTAGCACTAGTAGTAGTTTAGTGTGCTCCAGGATAAGGGTAACATCAAGGACAGGAAACCCCTGGCAGCAAGTCTTTCCTTGACAAAGGCCCCAGCGAAACCTCTTCAGAGCCCTGTGGAGTAGAAGCTGTCACTGCTCGATGAACAAGTGCCTGTAGGAGTAAGGGCAGCTTTTGCCAGGAGTAGCCGCACTTTCCCTTACACGTCCCCATCAGACAAACATTTCAGGGAATTTAGAAGAAAAAGAACCAGTCCTGGATGAGCAGCGTGAAGCAACTCTTCTGCTATCTTGGGTCCTTGCAAATTTGAATGTTAATCTCTTTACTCTTGCATTCTCAGCCACTTCTTTGTGAAACCACATCAGTCTTTTTTATTATTATTATCTAATTCCTAACACAATGATTTGTTACCTTTACTATAGATCCTGATGCTCTGCTATACAAAGAACTCCTTCTTCCAGCACTTTGGCAAGGGTGAGCCACTTGGTGCAGGAAATTCTGCGCTGGTCCTATAAGACTTGAGATCGCAAGACCAGCACCGGAGTTCCTGCAGCACATGGATCACACTCACAGAGAACCACATGGTGCAGAGAGGAGGAAGCCACAGAAAATAAAAGGCAGGAAAATCCCTGGTGCTGGGGGAAATTTCAAATCGCATTGGTGACCTGGCACTTGGGATTTGTGGAACTTGCATTACACAGCATATAAAATACAGCAGAAGAAAAACAAATGAAAATATCAAAAAACCTCACCATGTCTCACTACTGATGCCAGAAGAAGAGGCCTCAGGAAGTTTCTATTGCCCGAGTTATAACCACATTGGGTGTCTGAGTTCTGTGGTATGGTGGGGTCTAAATGTGATCTTGAATGGCAGGTCTCTCTAATCTCTGACATTTTATTATCAGTTGATGCTCACTTCTGAGCACTGGGTAAGACTGGAAACTATAGCCAGAGGGCATTAGGGGCATATTTAAGACAATACCTCATCCGAGGCAGTAAGAACATATTTTTCAAGAGCGTGTGGAACATTCAGAGACTCCTGAATATCTAATGAAGCTACAGTTTAACCCATTTAAGACTAACAAGAAAAAATATTTTTTCACTCAACACGTAATCAAACTCTGGAATTTGTTACCAGAGGATGTGGTAAAAGCTGTTAGTATAGCTAGGTTTAAAAAAGGTTTAGACAAGTTCCTGGAGGAAAGGTCCATAAACCATTATTAAAGAGGACTCAGGCAATCCACTGCTTGCCCCAAGACAAGCATCATGGAACCTATGTGCCTTTTGGGAATCTGCCAGTACCAATGACCTGGAATGGCCACTGTTGGAAACAGGATACTGGGCTTGATGGAGCTTGGTCTGACCCAGTATAGTATTTCTTATGTTCCCTCAGGTAGCCAAAAATCATTTGGTTGAGTTCAGTCCCCAACTATTTCGGTTCATTGTACACGCTGAACTGTTCAGCTATGGATTTACAATCTTACTGCACTGAAAGTATTATCTACAAATCTATAAGCCACTTAGGATCATAGTTGAGGTCTCACATCATTCTTTTTTATTTCATTTGTAAACTCTATGGAGCAAGAACTGTCTCTTCTATGGGGCCCTTTTACTAAAGGACGTGATAATTGCAAAAGCGCTGAAACAAAGCTGCATAAGGGGCAACTGCGCCGCGTAAACTGTCATAAGAACATAAGAACATAAGATATGCCATACTGGGTCAGACCAAGGTCCATCAAGCCCAGTATTCTGTTTCCAACAGTGGCCAATCTAGGTCATACGTACCTAGCAGTTTCCCCAAGGGACACAGGTTCCACAATGCTTGTATTGGTTCAAGCATTGATATCCTGGGTCCCTTCTTAATAATGGTTTATGGACCTTTCCTCCAGGAACTTGTCCAAACCTTTTTTAAACCCAGCTACACTAACAGCCTTTACTACATCCTCCGGTAACAAATTCCAGAGTTTGATTACACGTTGAGTGAAAAAATATTTTCTTTTATTAGTCTTAAATAGTTTACCCTGTAGCTTCATTGCATGTCCCCTAGTCTTTCTATATTCTGATAAGGTAAACAATCGATCTACGTTTACCCGTTCCACTCCGTTCATTAATTTATAGACTTCTATCATATCTCCCCTCAGCCGTCTCTTTTCCAGGTTAAAGAGCCCCAACCTTTTTAGCCTTTCTTCATAGGAGTAGCCTTCCATCCCCTTTACCATTTTGGTGGCTCTTCTCTGAACCTTTTCTAAAATTGCTATATCCTTTTTAAGATACGGCGACCAGAATTGCACACAATATTCAAGGTGCGGTCTCACCATGGAACGATATAGAGGCATTATAATATCTTTTGTTTTATTTTCCATTCCTTTCCTTATCATACCTAGCATTCTATTTGCTCTCTTGGCCGCCGCTGCACACTGGGCCGAGGGTTTTAACATGGTATCCACAAGGACGCCTAAATCTTTTTCTTGGGTGGTGGTTCCTAATGTGGAACCTTGCATCGTGTAACCATAGTTTGGGTTGTTCTTCCCTAGGTGCATAACCTTGCACTTCTCCACATTAAATTTCATCTGCCATTTTGATGCCCAGTCTTCCAATTTATCAAGATCCTCTTGCAATTTTCCACAATCCTCCTGGGTTTTAACAACTTTAAATAGTTTTGTGTCATCAGCAAATTTGATAACCTCACTCGTTATTCCACTTTCCAGGTCATTTATGAATATGTCAAAAAGCAGCGGACCCAGCACAGATCCCTGGGGTACACCACTATTCACCTTTCTCCATTGGGAAAATTGGCCATTTAGCCCTACCCTCTGCTTTCTATCTTTTAACCAGTTCCTGATCCACAGTAGTACACTGCCTCCTATCCCATGACTCTTTAGTTTTGCCAAAAGTCTCTCATGAGGGACCTTGTCAAAGGCTTTCTGAAAGTCCAGATACACAATGTCAACCGACTCACCTTTGTCCACCTGTTTATTCACTCCTTCAAAAAAACATAACAGATTAGTAAGACAAGATCTTCCTTGTCTAAAGCCATGTTGGCTGTCTCCCATTAGGTCATGACTATCTATATGCTGAGTAATTTTATTCTTTATGATGGTTTCTACCATTTTTCCCGGTACTGATGTCAGGCTCACCGGTCTGTAGTTTCCCGGATCACCCCTCGAACCCTTTTTAAAAATTGGTGTTACATTGGCGATCCTCCAATCCTCAGGTATTAGAGATGATTTTAATGATAGTTCACAGATTACTGATAGCAGGTCTGCAATCTCAAATTTCAGTTCTTTCAACACCCTTGGATGTATACCATCCGGCCCAGGTGATTTGCTACTCTTCAGTTTATCTAATAGTTGTAAGACATCTTCCCGATGTATCGATATTTCCTTCAATTCTTCCACACCTTTAAATACCACTTCAGTCGTGGGTAACATCCCTACATCTTCCTCAGTAAAGACCGAAGCAAAGAATTCATTCAGTCTCTCCGCTATCGCCTTGTCGCCTCTTAGTGCTCCTTTAACCCCTTTGTCATCTAATGGACCAACTGACTCTCTCACGGGTGTTTTGCTACGAATGTACTTGAAAAGGTCTTTATTTCGCGTTTTTGCTTCCGCAGCAAGCTTCTTCTCAAATTCTCTCTTTGCCTGCCTTATCAATGCCTTGCATTTGACTTGCCAGTGCTTGTGCTGTTTCCAGGTTTCATCATTTGGCTCTTTTTTCCATTTCTTGAAAGATGCTTTTTTGGCAACAACAGCCTCTCTGACCTCAGCTTTAAACCATGCTGGCAATTTTTTGGACTTCCTTCCACTTTTCTTAAAGCGTGGAATACAGCTGGTCTGGGCTTCCAAGACAGTATTTTTCAACAACACCCAAGCTTGATGTACGTCTTTAACCTTTGCAACTGCTCCTTTTAGTTTTTTCTTAACTGTTTTCCTCATTCTATCATAGTCTCCCTTTCGAAAGTTAAAGGGTAGTACTGTGGATTTCCTTACTATCCCTCCTCCACTAATTAAATCAAAGGCGATCATGCTATGATCACTATTGCCAAGTGGCCCCAACACCCTTATCTCTTGCACTACATCTGGTGTTCCACTAAGGACTAGGTCTAATATTGCTTCCCCTCTGGTCGGTTCATGAACCAGCTGCTCCAAGAAGCAGTCATTTATTTCATCTAGGAACTTTATCTCCCTAGCATGTCCTGTTGTGACACTGACCCAGTCGATGCCGGGGTAATTGAAATCACCCATTATTATTACTGCACTGTAACTTTTGCTAGCTTCCTTGATTTCTTTGAGCATTTCATCATCCATTTGTTCATTCTGGCCAGGCGGACGATAGTACACCCCCACTGCCATCGCCTTCCCCTTTTTACATGGAATTTCAATCCATAGAGATTCTACAGCAAATTTTGTTTCTTGCAAAACTTTAATCCTTTCTGACTCAATGCCCTCTCTAACATAGAGCGCAACCCCTCCACCAATTTGATCAGCTCTATCATTTCGATATAGTTTGTACCCAGGTATCACAGTGTCCCACTGGTTGTCCTCCTTCCACCATGTCTCTGATATTCCAATCATATCTAACCTCTCGTTTAGTGCTATATATTCTAACTCTCCCATCTTGTTTTGTAGACTTCTAGCATTTGCATACAAGCATTTTAGAGACTGTATTTTATTCATATTAATTTGGCTATTGGTAGACATGGGTAATTTGGGATCTTTAAGTTCTGTCTGCTCCATACTCGAGGGCATTTGGGCTACTTTACTCTTTTTTGGAACCTCTCTGCTTTTTGTAGTATCCTTCAAGGATACATTCTTCCGAACCATGCGCTCTTGGGCGACTGTCGGCTTTCCCCTATTATCTAGTTTAAAAGCTGCTCTATCTCCTTTTTAAAGGTTAATGCCAGCAGCCTGGTTCCATCCCGGTTAAGGTGAAGCCCATCCCTTCGGAAGAGCCCCTCCTTTCCCCAGAATGTTCCCCAGTTCCTAACAAATCCGAACCCCTCATCTCTGCACCATTGTCTCATCCACGCATTGAGACTCCGGAGCTCTGCCTGCCTATTGGGTCCTGCGCGTGGAACGGGAAGCATTTCGGAGAACGCTACCCTGGAAGTTCTGGATTTCAACTTCCTACCTAAAAGCCTAAATTTAGCTTCCAGAACCTCCCTACCACATTTTCCTATGTCATTGGTACCAACATGTACCAAGACAGCAGACTCCTCCCCAGCACTATCTAAGACCTTATCTAGGTGGCGTGTGAGGTCCGCTACCTTCGCACCAGGCAGGCATGTTACCAGGCGATCCTCACGTCCACCAGCCACCCAGCTATCTACATGCCTAATGATCGAATCACCAACTATAACTGCTGTCCTAACCCTTCCCGCATGGGCACTTGGCCCTGGAGAAACCTCCTCGGTGCGAGAGGGGTTTACATCACCTGGAGGACAGGTCCTAGTTACAGGATCACTTCCTGCCACACCAGGGTGATGCTCTCCTGTCACGTGACCTCTCTCCTCCATGGCAACAGGGATGCTGCCAGACTGGAGGTGGGACTTCAGGACTATATCCCTGTAGGTCTCGTCTATGTACCTCTCTATCTGTCTTATGTTTTCCAAGTCTGCTACTCTAGCCTCTAGAGAACGGACTCGTTCCCTGAGAGCAGAGAGCTCCTTGCACCTAGTGCACATGTAAGACCTCTCACCAGCTGGGAGAAAATCATACATGTGACACTCAATGCAAAAGACTGGAAAGCCCACATCCCGCTGCTGGACTGCTGTCTGCATCTTAGTTTTAAGTTTGTGTTTAGATCTTTAAGTTCTATATGTACTAAAGGGTGCAATGGATATTTATACCACTAAAACTGTACCTAAGAAGTTTAATATACCTTGTTCACCTGAAGCTTAATTAATCTCAGGTCCTTGGTGTATGACTGATTTGGGTAATGAGCTTCACCTGAGAGCACCTCCTGTCTTTTAAGTTGTGCAAGTACCTATAAAGCTGTGATTTTCCCAGGGGAGGGTGGGTGTGGGGAGGGAGGGAGGGATATAACACTTATTAAAAAAGGGCTGCTACACAGTACCTTGTCCTGTGCTGCTGAGGAAAACTATATTCTGATTTGATTTAAATTATAGCTCTTTGCTGCTACTAGGCTCTAACCTATTATGAAATTTAAACTACAAGCTCTCTGCTGGATTCTAAATTTAACCAGAAAGCTCTCTTCTGTGTTTTAATTTGAAACTAAAAGTACTTTGCTGATGCTAGGCCCTGAGTGACTATGAAATTTAAACTACAGCTATCTACTGGGTATGAAAGGTAACCAGAAAGTTCTCTTCTGTGTTTTTAAATTGAATCTTAAACTGTTGCTACTAGGCCCTGACTGATTTAACAAAAAAAATAGTGGGTTCACAGATTAATTAGCTTTAAAAGAAAAAAAATTCCTTTCAGAAAAATTCCCAGAAGTATATACTCACAATTTCAGATTTCTCTCCAGAAGTAACAGCCCCCCTTTCCAGTCCTTCAAGACAGGGTCACAGAGCTCTGGTTGAGCTATTTATGCTTGTGCTGATGATGTAAGCAGTGACCTACTTCCTGGGTAATTAACAGTCCTTGCTTGGATAGAAGGAGTCTTTCAAAATGGTATAGAACGCATTTCCCTGGCAGTTAGCGCAGAGTCCTGTCCCATAGTGCATGCGATGTTAGGGTGGGTGCACTACAGAAGTGCCGTTAGGTGATCCCTTGTTAATGCAGTTGGCTTGTGGTGTGAACCCCACAGTAACATTGTAGCGGCAAACTGCAGTCAATGAATAAATCCAGGAGTCAATTTACAGGGTCCAAACCAGTTTATTTGTGCACAGGCTCAGTCAGTCAAAGCTTTCAAGGAACTGAGCAGAGCTCTCCATAAAGACATAACTTTTTATACCACTTTTCTAGCTTGATACATGAAAACGTTCCATTGGTTCTAGCTCAATACATTTTGGATACATGCAAACATTTCATTGGCTATACATTCCCTTCAATTATCCAATTAGAAGTCCCTCCGGAGCCTAGCAACTGGTCCCCCTCCCTCGGGACCGTTCTAACAATGGTCCAGTTCTTGACTTAACTTCAAGGCTAACCTTGGCTCCAGGAATGCATATTCTGAAACATTTCTGTTCTTTCACATACAAGAGAATAATAGAAGACTTATGAATTCATAAAAACTTCTGATTAAGCATTTCAAAACCAGTTTTCTTATTTCACACACAAATCTTTGGTTCTTTTCTAGCTATAGTATGGGTTAGAATCCAGGCCTAAGTTACAGGCCTTTCATAGCAACAGGCCATGCTAGGCCATGGCCTACCACAACATCACAGAGAAAACCACGCCCACTGTCTGTCCCTAACCGTACTCAAGACTTAAACTCGAATTAGACAGTGCAGACATTATCCCATGCTGTCATGGCCCTGCACTAGCTGGCAACACGTGTCCCAGTGCTCATTCAGCATCGATGTGTGCCAGAACACGTGTTGTCACTAGCGCCCTCTAGTAAAAGGGCCCCATGTGTCTGCACAGCGCTTTGTGTCTTGTGCTGTTATATAAATGATCTCCACATCTCCCATCCATACACACCCCCTCACCTACCCAGAACTCCCCTATCAGGCAAAGTAACTCACCAAGCATTCTGCAGGAGTGCATGCTATGGCTTTTGTACACCTATAAATTATTGTGCACACATACATTCATAGGTATATATATGCATAACCAATTTGAGCACACTTTTAGATACCAAAACAAATGTCCAAACTATCCTGAAATGCCTAATACATACATGGAGAGAGAGATCATTATTCTTAATGGAGTTGGAAAATACACTTTTAGGAAGGAAAAGCTCCTCTGCACTGTAGAGATGAAGAGAACCTACTGACTACATGTTCAGCCAACGATTATGAGTCCCCTCTGGAAGAGAAATGAAGCCAAGGTGGCAAATTCTGTCTGGGCAGCTGTTGACAAATGGTCCTGGAAGACTCTTGCTACAGTTTTGGGGGCAAAGCTGGCCAGGCTGCTCCATTTAATGTACTGGGTGGTTCTGGGAGACTCTTCTGGCTCTGACACAGTGCAACTGCCTTTGATTCAGGTGATCAACTTGACCAGGCATCACTTCCAGATCATGCTTGTGCACTGGTGATATCAGTTGAGCTTCCTGTCTTCTTACTCTTTAGGGGTTCCCAAACGTTTCCTGGGGCCTACCCAGCCAGTCGATTTTTCTGGATATCCACAATGAATATGTATGAGAGAGGTTTCCATACAATGGAGAGTGGGCGGAGAGTGGGCGGTTTCCATACAAGGTGGAGAGTGGGCAGAGAGAAGGGGTCAATGGGCGGAGAATGGGCGGGGAGAGGCTCCCCTCACACTAACGCGCTGAATTTCAGAGCTCAATTCCAACGCGAATGAAAACCTGCCGTTAAAGGCATATTAAAGGGGAGTGGAGGAGTGGCCTAGTGGTTGGGGCAAGGTACCTCAGGCCAGAAGGTCAGGGGTTCAAATCCCACTAGAGGACAGCAACCTTGGGCCAGAAGGACTGGGGTTTCTAGTCCCACAGGTGCTCCTTGTGGTCTTGGGCAAGCCACTTAACCCTCCATAGCCCATGTTCCCTGTAAAATAGTTCTCTGTGTGCTGTGCTTTCCTGTCTAATCAATGTGTTTATACCTCAAAAATTTCCTGTCATGATTTGACAATTTCCAATCTGTAATCAAAAAACACTGCTGATCACTGGAAGTAGCAGTATACAAATGTATACTAAATAAATAAAATGGAGGTAGCGTATACAAATCTCTCTTATGCATATTCATTGTGGATATCCTGAAAACCCGACTGTCTGGGAGGCAAGTTTGAGAACCCCTGCTTTAGGGTTTCCATTGTTTATGTTTGCTCTCTTCAAACTTCTCAGTGTTTCTAAACAAACAAATGAATCTCCTTGGTGAGAGAGAGACACTTTCTCTTGCCAGCATTCTGCTGTCATAATGCCCTCTTATGACATCAGCATATTTCACTCTCCTATAGGTTACATAGAGATTCATTGTAGGCTGCATCATAAAATGTATCCAGAGGGGATTTTGTGTTAGAAATGTTTTTAAAGTTTTTAAATGTGTTGTTTTTACAAAATATATGCAGAACATAGAATAGAATTAGAAATCTGTAAGATGTTGTTTGCTTGCATTAACACATTGGTTCATATATTCCATTTTCTTGTGCTGTACAAAATAAAGATATTTTTCTTGGTCTTGCAAAACTTAGGTTTCCCCCATACACCCCTCCCTTAGCTTCCCGGCTATTGCACATAAAACCTAGAAACTCAAGGACAAGAACACTGAAACATGCTGATACAAAAAAAATGCTAGATACAGAGAAAGAAAAGAACTCTGAAAAATAGGAAAAAACAAGCCATGGGCACAAGGGAAGGGGGGATCTCTGAGAAACCATAAGACTGGTAACATAACCATAAAAGGAATAAGGTAAAAAAAGGGGAGAGAGGTAAAAGGGGCAGGGATTAAGAGGTGGAGATTCACATGACCTAAACAACAATCACTAATAGATAGGAAATTAGAAATACTTACACCAATAGAATAATAGGGGAGAAATTTGAAGAAGAATAAATGTAATAAATATGGAACTATTCATATGACAAAGTGTGGTCACGGATAACAAATTGTGGCCACCCATCTTGCAAGATTGAATAATAAATAAATAAAAGAAACTGGTTTCACTGAAGTGTCTGTTATTGTGACAAAAAATTATTGTTGTTTATTACAGATTGGGCGCTCGTCCCGGGATCATGTCATCACTGGAAGAGGTCGACACCGCTGAGGACGGGGAGTCGCGTCCCGTTGAGTTCAACGGCCTCGTGTTGGTGACGGCAGACTCCACCACTGTACTGACAACAGAATCCGGAGACTGGTGAAAGCAATACAGATTCAGTGAACTAGACCAGGTATAGTGAGCACATGCACGCCAACCAAGCAATTCCATGCACGGACCAAGGTAAGAAATAAGACTGTGAAGTATTAACTTGGTGGCTGGGTATCGAGACAGAGTGGTGTGTGTGTGAGATGTGTCCTGGACACGAAGTGAGTGTGGAGTCTTAATCCGCGGTTCCGACACATCCACGAGGAATGCGGCCGGAGAGAGACAAAGTGACAGACACACTGGTGACAGAAAGTCTCAATGGGAAATAAAGGCTCTTAGGGGTATGTTTACTAAACTGCGGTAATCGTGAATAACGCACGTAACGTAACGTTAACGATCGTTCGCATGTCATAACGCGCGTTCCGACGTGCGAACGATCGTTAACGTTACGTTACATGCGTTAACCGTAGTTAACGATCGTAAACCCCAGCGGCGCGTTAAAACAGCGCAGAAGGTGGAGAGTGGGCGGAGAGAAGGGGTCAATGGGCGGAGAATGGGCGGGGAGAGGCTCCCCTCACACTAACGCGCTGAATTTCAGAGCTCAATTCCAACGCGAATGAAAACCTGCCGTTAAAGGCATATTAAAGGGGAGAGAAACCATTTAGGTGTCAGCAATGTACAGCCCAGGCAGGCAAACCAAAAAAACGTGATAAGTGTGATACATGTGCACAGAACAAAAGGGCACAGAAACACTGAAAATGACCCCAACAAACTGGAAAAAAACAACAACCAAGCTGGCCAATAGTGGTATCAATGAGAAATATCAACCCCCCCCCCCCCCCGAGTAAGCTCCATTGAACAGATATAAATCGCGGAAGGGTCCATACTCCGTCCCCATGCAAGGTGCATGGGCCCACAGTGAAATAGCACTGCTCAGGGATTTCCCCACCATCGGACAGGGTTCCTATGGCGGGCACATGTCCCGCAACATCAGGGCGGGCATGTCGGAACGGGCAACCGGGCAGATGCTGGAAAAGGGGATACAGAGGGCTGCAGGCGGCACATGCTGTGGTGCAGCTGGGCCACAGTGGGGACTAGGGTAATGCCTAGCTGGCCCATAGGAATGCTGAAACAGTAGAGCAGCCAGACAGCAACTGCTGAGGGCCCAACATGGGCAAGAATGTGCTTCCCACAGTGTCACAGGGAATAGTACCCAGCAGGTACCCCCAATGGCACGGAACATTGGCAGGCGGTGCTGGGGGAAAGCATGGACAGCTATGCAGGCACCCCCACCCCAGAACATGCACCATAGGCAGCCACCTACCTGCACACTGGATGGCTTGAGACCATACACCACCAGCACCACCAGCGGAAGGGCATGTCAGCATGGTGGCTGAGGGATACTGGTGGTGGAGGGGGCAGTGGCAGCTGCCCAGAGCAGACCGTGGCCTATCCCTGTGTAGGTGGGTGGCATGCACTGCAATAGACAGGCCCTGTCTGACCAACAGTCATGGTATCACCAGGGAATGCACCATCTCTGTGAGAACATGGTGGTGCAGTGCAAAGAACCAGTGTATTCAGAAGCAGAGGGGCGCAGGTTCAAGTCCCAGCTGTGATGTCCGCCGACCCATTCCTCATATTTAACCCACTACTATAACGTGCTAATACAGACAGAACCGTTCTTGCAAATGACGTAAACATGCCCAGAACACCCACATTTTACCCTACAGAGCACAGACACCATAAACATGCACAGTACCTAGAGCAGAGCCTCCCAAATGCAGTCCTGGAGGGCCAAACACCATCCCGGTTCCATGCTGCCTCTGATAAAGATGCCTGTGCTGCATTTCTATGCGCCACCCCCATGGTATGCAGATGTATCTCATGCATATTCATGAGGGACAGCATGAAAACCCGAACAGTATTTTGCACCACAGGACTGGAGTTGGGAACCTCTGCCGTAAAGCAGCAGCCAACAGGGGCAGACACACCTGCACCCACAGGCCCCATTATCCAAAGCCTCCTGGAGAGGCAGGACTTTGGGCTCTGCGTGCATCTCCCAATACTAGCACTTGCATACCTTAGTAATGCCACCCTAAACCTGGAAATATGGTACACAGCTATGAAAAGGTTGCTATGAGTACTGGCAGATAACAATTCCTAGGTTAAGTACAATTTTCGGAGTGAGCTGCATCATAGCAACCTTTCTGATGTCTGTGGAGTGTGCTACTGGTCTTGTGTCTGACAGTGTTTACCAACCTGGGGGGTGACGCCTACAGTATTGCGTACCATAGCCATGCCTGCACTGTGCCCAGGAGTGGTGTGGTGGCCTGGGCTGCCCAACACCTCTATAGTTGCACAATGCTGGCATAGGTGGGGGGAGTGTGTGTCTGTCTATCCAGTGTGTGGTGGCTGCCAACACCCTCCACAGCCCACACTGCTAGCACTGTTGCCAGTATTGTCCTGCCAATGTGCATAATGAGGAGCAAGGTACCGTGGGAATAGCCTGGATAGGGTGGCCTGGCCTGTCCACATCTGCACAGGGCATAGGGCAATGGCCGGACATTGTAGTGCCCGGTACCACCTGCACAGACAGGGTGGCCATAGCATGTCCTGCTAGGTTCCACCATAGTGTTATATAGTATTTCTCTTATGTGATATTTATGGGTTTCCTTTTGGGGCCCAATCACTGACTTATCTGCTTGGTGTGTATGCTGATATCCCCGTTCTGGGTACATGCATCTCCTCCAGGACTATGGACTAGCTTGCGGACTGTCTGCAGCTAGTATGTGTCTTGCTTGAACACCCTGCAGGGTGCAGCGGCTGGAGGCTTGCTGCTGGAGAATGTCAGATGATGTTGGGGGGCAGCTGAGCATTTCCAGACCTGCCGTCTGTCTGCTATTGCGTTATGGATTTGTACTGCTCTGCATTGCCTGCCCTGTAGGGTGTTTGATCCCTAATAGGACTGGGGTGATGGTCCCCTCTACTGCCACCATTGCAGGGGGTTGAACGTGGCTCTGTGGGCGGGAGATCCTGTCCCCCACCCTGAGCCCTAGAGGGTGCGTTGGGTGGTGGTATGTAATCTCCCTGGTAACCACAGCAGAAGGTGGGTGTGGTGCTGTGCAGTTCTCCTGTAGCCAGCCATGTGTTTATTAGCAGCTCTAGCCCACTGGTTACTTCATTGCCCATGGAGCCAGAGGTCATAGGTTCACAACCCACAGTGGGCTTCATTGATAGGGCTGTCTTAGGCATTGTCTATTTTTACTGTATATTAGTGCTGCCAGCACAACCACCCTCAGGGTACCGTCACCTTAGGGTAGCTCAAAAGGTGCCCTATAGGGCGCCTTACACTTCGCCCTATAGGGATCGCCTAAATATTCCTATCAACTGGTATATAATACATGACCATGTCAGAGAGAACGTCACTATTGGAACATATTTCATAGGATGGGTACAATTTTCCTGACATATGCACACTGTAACCTGCCTGCAGACTGTGGATTAAAATATTATAGTTGGCTTTCAAAGGGTTACACAGGACACCTCAGCCAGCCTTATTCATTAGGTACACTGGGGAATCAAACCCATGACCCTTGTACCATCAGTCTGTGTAGTAACCATTGTACTACAGCTCTGTTTCTGTAGTTGGGTGTCTGCGCGCTGTCTTATGCTTGTGCGCAGCAGCGCGCGTGCGGTAACGATCGTTGCTGCGCCACACGTAATAACGCGCGCAACTGCGCGTTATCGGTTACGATGTACCGCCCATGTCCTTTTTTGGCTTTCCTTCCACTAACGCGGCTCCTAACGCGAATTGCACTAACGCAGTTTAGTAAACATACCCCTAAGAGAAACTCGAGTAAGGATGGGGCTGTTAGTACAGGCCCCGGGAACATCCCTCTAGACAGTCCATTAGGAAGAATGTTAAGATACTGGAAAGATAATGACAGAACTAAACACAAGAATAAGGCAAAAATGATAAAATATTGTTGCTTTACATGGACAGAAGAAAGCATAAAGCCTCCAGCAGTATTCTGGCCAAAGTTTGGGGCAGATGAAGAATGGCTGTGCCAGACCTTAAATTTGTATGTTAATTCTATCAAACAGCCATTTAAACAAGAAGAGTCAGATTATGCATCCTGCTGGGTGGGAAGTCCGGGAGTGTGTCTCTTCCCGGCTAAAGTCATTAAAATAGACGAGGATCCCCGGGAGACAATGAATCCATGGGACCCTCTTCAACACCTCCCTCCTCCATATAATCCCCCAGCCACGGTCCCAGTTGTCTCACCTATAAATGCCCCCCCTCAGTCAGAACTGAATCCCAGAACCAGGAGATAGACACTCCTAGGCAGGGAACTTTAGGGGCAGGACCTGAGGAACCTTCCAGTTCCACGGACTCTGCCCCCGAAGTCAAAAAGAAAGTCCCCAGAGAATTAAAGGGCTGCCAGGAAAATCTTAAGAACCTTCCTTTTAAAAACAGGACTGAGAAGGGTTGCAGGCAGGGGAAGGAAACAAGGACTCAGGGAAGCAGTAGTGATGAGGATTATGAAGATCCCCCTGAGGTCGTTGAGTGTCCCCTTCAGGAGGTGCCCATGGGTCCAAAAGAGGTGGGATTTGTAAATGCCCCTCTTACCAGCGCAGAGGTAAGAAACTTTAAAAAGGAAATGAAGTCTTTAGTAGAGGACCCCATTGGTTTAGCTGAACAGATTGATCAATTTCTGGGTCCAAATATATATGCATGGGGAGAAATGATGTCCATATTGAATATCCTATTTTCAGGAGAAGAGCGGGGCATGATTAGGAGGGCAGGTATGAGGGAATGGGAAAAGGAGCACCCAGCCGGAACTGATGCGGTTGGACTGGAACAAAAATTTCCTAGCAGTGATCCCGCCTAGGATAATTTGAACTCTGACCACCGAACCTATATGAAAGATCTCAGGAGTTTAGTTATCAAGGGTATCAAGTAAGCAATCCCAAGATCCCAGAACTTTAACAAGGTTTTTGAAGTACATCAGGAAAAGGAAGAAACGCCTTCCGCTTTCCTTCAGAGACTAAAAGACCAGATAAGAAAATTCTCAGGAATAAGTGCAGACAATGAGGTAGCCAAAGGACTACTGAAGGTACATTTTGTGACCAAGTCCTGGCCAGACATAAGAAAAAAAACTTGAAAAGATAGAGGGTTGGAATGATAAACCACTAGAGGATCTGCTGAGAGAAGCACAGAAAGTGTATGTGAAAAGAGAGGATGGGTTAACAGGAGTACAGGGCAAGGGTGGCCAGAATACTGGACTGGTAATTCTCGGTCCAAGCCCCAAGCGCAGGCAGGATGTTATCACTGTGGGAAAATAGGTCACTTCAAGAGAGAGTGTCCTGAATTAAAGTGAGAAGAGGAAATATTACCACAGATGAATTTTGATGAAGATTAGGGGTGTCAGGGGCTTCTTAATCTAAGGTCCCACCATGAACCCTTGATAAATGTGAAGGTGGGGCCAAAGGAAGAGGAAGTAGTATTTTTAGTAGACACAGGGGCTGCCCGAAGTTCTTTAAATTATGTACCAAAAGGAATGAAGTTATCAAATCAAAAACTTACAGTTTTGGGAGTGAAAGGAGAGGGATTTCCAGTTTCAATATTTGAACCGACACTGTTAAAAATAGACAAAGAAGACATAGAGGGACATTTGCTGTACATTAGAGAGGCAGGGAGTAATCTTTTAGGAAGGGATATGATTACACAGTTAAACTTAGAAATGAAGGTAACAGATGACCAAATTGTTGTAGGAATGGCTCTCCTCACTGAGGAGGAAGAAAGCCAAATAGAACCTGTAGTATGGGCAAGGGAAGGAAACAGGGGAGGACTGGATATTCCACCCCTAAAGATAGAATTAAGAAAGAAGGGTGAGATAGTGCACCAAAAACAATATCCCATTTCCTTGGAAGGCTGCAAGGGTCTCCAGCCTGTTATAAAAAGCTTACTTCAGAATGCACTATTAGAACCATGTATGTCCCGATTTAACACTCCCATCTTGCTAGTAAGAAAACCAGATGGATCATATAGGTTAAAACATATGGCTTCGAGGATGTTGGATGTCTCATCCGCGGGAGCGTTTGGGGCTCTGTAGGTAAGGTAAATGGCTAGATGTCTGTTTTCTATCGTGATTAACTCACAGTGTTTGTGGATTACAGATTAGGATATTTTAAATTTAAGGCCAATTCGCACAAGGATAAGTACCCCACCACCTCTCTTATGGGTGTGCGGGCAGTTGAAGGCAGTATGAGATCGTGGAGTGATTTCAGATAGAATGACCTGGCCAGGGCTTTATAGCCAGGATTTGGTGATGCAGAGGATGTCAGTCTGGGTGATATAGAACATAGTCTATGATGGTGTTTGTCTTGTATCTGATGGGCCTAGCATTGATTAGCCCAATGTTAATAGGAGTGATTAGAGTGTGCAGGTGTGGTAATAAGCTGTGTGAGTGTTGGTTTGAATTCTTATTAATCTGGGGGTTCATCTGTTGACATGCTTATGGGGATTCCTCCATATGTGTGGGTGGCAAGTGTAATGCGGAAGAGACGTCCTTTGCCATGCAAACAGAGGAATCTGAGAGAAGTAGGTCAGTTTCTGAGAGGAAGGCAAAGCACATGACTCCCAGTTGCCAGGAGCAACATAAACAAACTCAGCCACGAGTGCAGCAGCCCCACCCAGCTAGCAAACAATCCCCATCTCCTGAGCCTAATAGATTTAATCTGAGTGGGGGAAGGGCTAAGTTAGCTCCAAACCAGGCATATAAGAAACGCTCCTTAGAGTTTGAGAGAGAGCTTGGAGAGAGTGAGATTGAACAGAGTGAGCTTGGACAGAACCAGCGAGAGACGCAGAGTGAGAAACAGCGTCAGAGTAAGCTGAAGTCTGAGACCGAGCATCAGATTGAGAGAGAACAGCTGAAGCGTCAGTCTGGGAAGCAGACTGAGATTCAGAAGCAACGTGTGTTTCAGAGTGGAAGGAAGCACGAGAGAAAGCATGTGTGTGACTCAGAGGATTGTGAGTCTGCGAGTGAGTCTGATAGAGAACTAAAGAAGGTAACCAGCAGGAGTAACTGGAGAAGCAGAGCCCAGAAGTCCTGTGGAAAGAGCCCCAGGCAGGTGTCCTATTGGGAAGGCAGCCAGAGGGAAACGTTACCGGAGAAGCTATCCTGGAAGCACTTGCAAGCCCCAGGCAGTGAAAGGTATTCTCTGGAGGATATCTGCATGTCAGAGGAAGAGGGTGAAAAGCCAAAACCCAGAGGAAAACCTCTAAGGTTTAAACCCCTTGCTGACCAGGCTGTGCACAGACTTTCCCCTGTCTCAAAGCCAGAAGGTAGGCTATCTAAATACTTTAAGGATAAAAGTATTTATAAGAAGTTCTCTTGTGAAAACCCTGAAGGGTGGGACTCTCCTCTCTGCTATTCTGATATATGTGGTAATACTGAACCCTATCTGACAGAGGGCTGGTTAGAGAAGCCCCGGGAACAGATAGAGGGTGGAAGTTTGAAAACGTTGCATAATAAACTGAAGCTTTACCTACCGGAAAATCAGCATGAACCAATGCTGATTGACCCTGATATTGAGGAAGTATCAGATGACCAAATGGACTGTACTTTAATGATTACAGATGATATAACTTCTCTGTGCTGAGCCAGGTGATTCATGAAAGCCGTTTGAACTGGCAGTTAAAGAGCACAGGATTTTTCCTTTGTTGTGCAAAGTGCCTGTATGCTGTGAATACTGTGGAACTTTGGATTTTCTGTTGAGAAGCTGTTTTGTTCTTTACTTATTTTGTGCCAGAGTGTATGGCCTTTTTTGTCCTCAGTTCTTTTGTGTTTAAGTCCGCCAGGAAGGGGAAATAAAAATCCTGTCATTGCCTGTACCACTCGCACCACAACTGCTTCTTATTGAAAGGGAAAAATACTACAACTCCCAAGAAGCAATGCATGCCTAAAGCATTGCTCAACTCATTCAATAAGGGTCCCCAGGCAGTCCAACCCCGTACGCCCAGGCTGCGGGCCGACTACTGGTGACACAAGGTATGTGTAGTAGGGGAGGTTGTAGGGCTGTTGTGGGTATGTTTATGGTATAGGTAACTGCTGACAAGTGGCAGAGTAGGATCCAGATGAGAAGAAGAGCAAACAATACTTGGTTGGCTGGCAACTTTGGATTCTGTGGCATTATAGCAGTTTTATGCTTTTTGGTAGAATCATAGGGGGGTAGGGGTGGGACTCTTTCAGCAGTGAGTTCCATTTCTGATGAGTGGTATTTATAGTTTGTCATTTTCTTGCTGAAAGTGTGTCATGATACAATCCGAAGTGTCTAGGAGATGTGTGGGGTGAGAGTTGTCTGTTTGTGAGTAGTCCTGATAGGAGTGAGGTCAGCAGCGAGGTCTTCGAGTTTGTTGAGGTTTTTCGAGGTTGTTGGGCTTAGTGTTGTCAGCTTTTTGTTTGGGTTGAGCTGATTTTTGCATACCTGACTGCGTTCCCCGCCTAAGGGCCATGCCAAACGGCACATGCCCACCAGGCACGGGCACGCCTGATGGCACTTCTTTTTTAAAGTTGCTGTAGTGGGCCCTGATTGGCTTTGAGATGGAGAGCAGGAGGGGTTTCAGCTTCCCTCTCTCTTTCCTGATGACGAACGGGCTCTGGGTCTGAGGGTGCAGTTCTGTAGCGCCTGATGGATAAGGGTGAAAGGGGATAGACTCAGAAGTAATATGCGGAAATATTTCTTTATGGAAAGAGTAGAGGATGCGTGGATGTAATAGAGATTAGGTCAGTATCTGAATTCAAGAAAGCAGGGGACAAAGCAGGGGACAAACACAGAGGTGCTGCTGAGAAAAATATACATGAGCACAACAGGAAGCAATGTAGAGTGAAACTGACTTAAGATATGATGGACTATTTTATTTTTTAAGTACTGTACAAGTATATCCCTGAAGGGATGAAGTTATAGGAACCATCTATATATGTATGGTGTAAGGTAGGACACTCCCTGTGGGAGCCTTGAACCCAGTACCCCAGGGTTTACCGACTCATCCTCCACTCCGCTCTGCAGGTTCTGTATCTAGAGTTGAATTATTGATGATTTATAAAATACTGCTTATGGTACCTGATGGGTACTGGGTGTTAATATGTCTGGAAATTGCTATGTGAGCACATTTTCTGGACGTGTCCTATCTCTGGAACCTGGAAGAATGGTAGATACAGTACAATAGATCAGCTCCACTGTCTACTAGAAATGCAGATACAGTCGTACAGTCCTTACCCAGGGAGATCAGAGTCTCATAATTCCCCTTCATCACCTCCCTGTAAAGCTCCTTCTGCCCTTCATCTAAATACTCCCATTCCTCCTGGGAAAAAGAGACAGCGATGTCCTCAAACGTCACCCGCATCTGAAACACAAACCAGAAACACACTCAGGGACACGTGGAGGTGCTCAGAGTACATTAAATGTTGGCTGGCTTTGTTCTCCTCCCCTAGAAATCCAAGGGAGCTCTGCATTTAAAACTTGTAGGAACAGACCCAGAAGCTATTACTGGTCTCCAGAGCACCGGGGGTGGAAGCACATTGAGTGGATCTCTCTGGCTAAGTTTTTATAATTTTTCTTTTGCATTCTTTGAATAGTTTTAGCTGCCTGTACCTCGTCGGTCATTTGGAATTACTGTAGTTGCCCTTCTTTACTTACTGCCTGTGTTTAACATAGTAATATAGTATATGATGGCAGACAAAGACCAGCATGGCTCATCTAGCCTGCCCGGCAAGGTGGCTAGACTCGGTGCACCTGCCGCTCCATGCAGGTCATACCTCCACATGCTTTTGTTTAGGGGTGTACCAACCACTGTGTGTAAGTCACCCCTATTTATTGTGTCTGTCCTATGCCATTTTGAATTCTGTCACTGTATTTGCACCCACCGCATCCATTGGGAGGGGATTTCAAACATAGGAATTACCTACCTTTAATTTAAACAAAAAGCCTCAAATTTTCAGCCTGATCTAGAAAAATAGCTTTAAAAGAATATGTTTTGCCTGTATTGTCTCTGCTCTAGTAGGTAACAGCTGCCCTGCAGAGTCACTGGCTTAGGAACTCATACTCGTAACTTACTGTCACTTATTTCTCTCCATCCCTCCCCTCACCCACCCACCCCAGGGCTGGATGTTCTTAGTCACCCCAAGACACACAGTCGCTTGTCATAACTTTAGAGGAAAGCACTTCTCTGTTGCTTTTTCATCTGACAACTGCCCCATATTTGACACACTAATCAAAGTTATTTTTAATCAGTGCAATAGTTGTGGTGCTTTAATCCTCAGGAAAACAATTTGGAGCCTTTGAGCTTGTCCTCTCCATCATAAGCTATCTGCTATAGAAAAATAATTGATTCAACTGAGGGAAGACTTAGCTGCAATGAAACAAACCTCCCCCAAGATACAGCTTGCAAATAATCCATGCAACTCCCTCAAAAAATCCAGTAATGCAAGAATAGATGGATGATAGTGGTTCTGGCCGGTTATGACCCATTACATAGAGCCACCAACTTCACCTCAAGATAGCCTTGGTAAAGTAGGATTCTGCATTAATGGAAAATGAGGTGGCATTAGACAAGAAAGTCGACATCAGTTTACAGACATCTGAACCATATAGACAAAGAGAGGGACTTACCTCAGTGATCATTTATATCAGCCCTTTTATTTAACATTTATCTACAGCCAATCTGTAGTATCTTCCATAAGTTTAAAGTGGATTATCACATCTATGCGGATGATATAGCATTATATTTCCCATTTGAAATTGCAAGCCTTAACCTCCATCTGATAATGTCCTGATTCAGTGAATTGTCAAAGTGGCTTAATTCCCATAATCTGCTGATTAATTTAAAGAAAACTGAGATACTATAGGGTCAGGCATGTCCAAAAGGTAGATCGTGATCTACCTGTAGATTGTGGAGGGGTCAGAGGTAGATCGCCAGCCCCACTTGGCTCCATCTCTCCAGCAGCTCGCCCCGTTGCTAGGAGAGAGCTCATACCGGCAGGTCGTCTGTCAAGGGCTTGCCGCTGCTGATGATCCTTTGCCTGTCTTTTTCCCTGTTTGCGGGAATCTTGTCTGCGGGTGTATTGGGGTTCTTGTTGTTTATGTGCCAATAGTTTGTGGGTACCCCATGGGGCCGCCGCCCATGCCCTGTGACGAGACGTCACAGGCCCGGCGTCATACCTGGTCTCCTGCCTCTCAGAATCACCCATTCCTGTCCCCGCCCCAACATCCCTTAGAAGTGTGCTATATACTGGGCGATATTCATTCTCCCAGGCTTTACATGAATACACTTACCGTATTAGTTGTGTCATGTGCTGGTCGTTGGTCGCTTTATAGTTTGCTTTCATTAAATGTTTTTGGGCAAACACAACAAAGTGTCGAGAATTTGGTGATTTTGGTGGGCTTTTCCAATTTTATTCTAACTTGCCTATGCCTTACCTTCGAATTGGTTCAAACCACTGTGACTTTTGCTTGCCTCTGCAATTTTATTTTGCCTAGCTTTTGCGTTGATTTTACACTGTGTGCAGAATTTATTAAATTGTGTGTGGTGGTATTTGAACTTGTTTGGCGGTATTTGATTTTATCTGGTTTGCTGGACAGGTGTTTGAGTTTTTTTGATGATTGTTTGGTGGTATTTGATTATCGGTGCCAGTTTGATGAATTCTTATTTTTTACTTTTAGAACTGCATGTGTGGTTTTGGCTCCAGTCCTTGTATTGCCCATCATCCATAGGTTTTCAGTTCCTGTTGATGTTTAATACTTTGGGACAGTGACAGTTTTGGACCAGATTCTGCCAGATTAATTTAAAGAAAACGGAGGTAACCAGGAACCATGACTTTAAACCTCCCTCAACTTTACACCTAAAACTAGCTCTTTTACAGTTAAAGAATGAGGTGAAATTCCTTGGGATTACTCTAGATCAATCTCTTAGCATAACCATCAATATAAAATTAACCCCAGGTAAGATCTATTACAAACTAAAGATGATTCAGCAATTGAGACCACTGCTATCAAGCTATAACTTTTGGTGTGTCATTCAGGAAATAATCACCCCACACTTTGATTATTGCAACAGCATTATCCAGGGTCTCTCCAAACAGGCAATAAGCCAGTTACAGATAGCCCAACATGTGGCTGCTCAAATTATTTGGAAAGTTAATAGAACTGAAAATATCACACCTATATTATATGAATTACACTGGCTGCCAATTTATAGCCATATAAAATACAAATTACTCATGATCACATTCAAACTTCTAAAGAATATAGCTCCATCATATCTCAACTCTCAACACCCTCATAGTCCCCACAGACTTCCACAAGGTTTTGTAATTATACATTTATTGACTTCCACAAGGTTAACCACTTGATGAGAAACACAGCCTTTACATACACTGCACCCGTGAACTGGAACTCCCTCCCTGATAACCTCAGATCCATTAATGATCTCTCCACATTTCATAAGGCCCTTAAAACCCATTTCTTCGCTCAGCACTTTGCAACTCACAGGACCAAGTCAAGGTCTACCCAACCTAGCTTTCCCGTCCATGCATTCCAATACAGTTGACAAATCTTGAGCTTAGCAAATATGTTGGGAATGGAATTATTTTTGTAAATATGTTATTTAAATATGCCACTGCATAAAGTTGATATTGAATTAGACGAAAAATCTGTATATAATTCTAACATCTCACTCTGTTATAATTATGTTCAATGCAAGAGGTTTTGTTGTCTGGAATCCGCTTTGATTTCTGGAAAAGGCAGTATAAAAAAATCTTTAAATAAAATAAAATAAATAAATGAATAATAATAAAAAATCCAGCAATTCAAGAAGAAATAATTGGTCCTTACCTGCTAATTATTGTTCCTGAAGGAACGACAGTCCAGTCCCTTTACTTCTGGGTTGCGTAACCCTTCCAGCAGCTTGGAGGCTGAGTCAAACCCTTTTGAGGTTGGTTAGGTATAAATACCCCTGGCACCACCCCTAAGCCCCAGTAATCTATAGAAAAGCAGACTTAATATACAAACAACCAAAATCCAAAAACTCTTTTTTTTTTTTTTTTATATATATGTAAATAATGTAGGAAGAGGAAAGGACCCCGAAGAGCCAACACGAGGAGAAGGGAGGAGAAGGTTCACCTGAGGCTGCCGCAGCCTTCCCCAAACCCCAATTCACCTGACCTGTGCAAGACCCCTTCCGCCTCTGCTTCGGCCTGGTAATTCGGACCGCTATACTCCCAGTAACCCGGGTGGGATCAGGGACTGGACTGTCGTTCCTTCAGGAACAATAATTAGCAGGTAAGGACCAATTATTTCTTCCTTATCGTCACTCCAGTCCAGTCCCTTTACTTCTGGGATGTAACAGAGCAGTTCAAACTTGGGTGGGGTTCGCTAACACGGAACGAATTATCGCGTCCCCGAACCTAGCATCTGCAGACGCCTGCACATCCAGCCTGTAGTGTTTGGTAAAGGTATGTAGCGACGACCAAGTCGCCGCTCTACAAATTTCCAACGGCGGTACAAGGCTGTACTCCGCCCAGGAAGCGGCCTGCACCCGCGTGGAGTGGGCCCGCAGCACTCCCGGAACCTGCTTCCCTTTCAGGATATAGGCGGAAGCAGTAGCTTCCCTGATCCATCTAGAGATAGTCGCCTTAGCCGCGGCCTCCCCTTTGTGAGGACCCCCATACTGGACGAACAAACGTTCTGACTTTCGAAAGGAGGCCGTACGGGAGAGGTAACGTTTCAATGCTCTCCGTACATCCAATCGGCGAAGTCTGCCATCCTTCCCTTCCCGCCCGACGGTAGGGAAAGCGGGCAGCGACACTGGCTGGTTAAAATGGAAAGGCGAAAATACCTTGGGTAAGAATGAGGGAACTGTCCGTAAGACTACCTTGTCCTTGAAAAAGGAGAGGAAGGGGGGGTGGGAAGACAGCGCTTGGAGCTCGGAAACGCGTCTGGCCGAGCAAATGGCGACCAGGAAGACCATCTTCAGCGTCAAGTCTTTAAGAGAGGCTTCCATTGCTGGTTCGAAAGGCTCTCTGGACAAGGCATTTAACACCAAGTTAAGGTCCCAGAGGGGGATCACTGATCTCTTCTGGGGGCGCAGGCGCCTAACCGCTCTCAGGAACCTGGCCACTTCCGGGTGGACTCCCAGGGGCTTTCCTCGGACCTTGCCTCTATAGCAAGCGATGGCTGCCACCTGGACTCATAGGGAGCTGGGAGCAAGACCCTTCTCAAAACCTGCTTGCAAGAATTCTAGGATTTCAGGGATAGAGGCTGAAAATGGCTTCTTCCGGCGCCCTGTACACCAGGCTTCGAAGATGCGCCATACTCTTACGTAGGAAAGACAGGTCGAATTCTTTCGCGCGCTCAGCAAGGTAGAAATCACTGAACCTGAATATCCCCGCTTCCGGAG
Source organism: Ichthyophis bannanicus (assembly GCA_033557465.1). NCBI lineage: Eukaryota > Metazoa > Chordata > Amphibia > Gymnophiona > Ichthyophiidae > Ichthyophis > Ichthyophis bannanicus. The sequence continues at coordinate 34,075,089 of CM066031.1, read as the reverse complement.
CCGCGCCCTTTCAATAGCCAGGCCGTAAGCGAGAATCGATCCACGTGAGGCATCTGGACAGGCCCCTGACTCAGAAGGCCTTTCCTGCAGGGGAGCCACCACGGCTTGTCGACCGTTAGCCTCACTAGATCCGCATACCAAGGACGACGAGGCCAATCTGGAGCAATGAGGATGACCAGCCCTTGGTGGGTTTCCACCTTCCGAAGAACTCTTCCGATCAAGGCCCAAGGCAGGAACACGTACAGGAGCCCCTCCGAGGGCCACCTCTGAGCGAGAGCATCCAGGCCTTCGGACAGTCTTTCCTTTCTTCGGCTGTAAAAACGATTTGCCTTGGCTGACGAATAACGGGCCATGAGGTCCATCACTGGGGGACCCCAAAGGGAGACAATCTGGTTGAAGACTTCCTGGTCCAGCTCCCACTCTCCGTGGTCGATCTTGAACCTGCTGAGGTAATCGGCTGTAACGTTGTCCGATCCGGCCATGTGCTGAGCTGACAGGGCCGACAACCGGGTCTCGGCCCATCGGAACAGGCTGTCCGCCTCTTTCTCTAGGGCGGGGCTGCTTGTTCCCCCCTGGCGGTTGATGTAGGCCACCATGGTGACATTGTCTGATAGGACGCGGATTGCGTTTTGCCTCACTAATGGCTCCAGCGTCTTGAGGGCCAACACTACTGCTCGTAACTCGTACCACTGCGACTCTATCAAGGACCAAAGACCCTGGGCGAAATGGCCCTGGCAATGAGCTCCCCAGCCCGACAGGCTGGCGTCCGTTGTCAGCAGGATCCACTGAGGAGTTTCGAGGGGCATCCCGCATTCCAGGTTCTTCGGACACCTCCACCACTGTAGAGCCTTCTTGGTTCGTGGCGCGCAGGGTAGTGGTACGGACAAAGGATGAATCTGCGGAGATCAACGACGTAATAAGGAGCGCTGTAGAGGCCGCATGTGGGCCCTGGCCCACGGGACTACCTCTATTGTCACCGCCATAGTACCCAGCAATTGAAGGTAAAGCCACGCTGAGGGGTTCCGCCTCTCCAGGAACTGTGCTACGAGAGCCCTTAGATCCTTTGCCTGCTTCCGGGGGAGAAACACCTTTCCTTCTCTGGTGTCGAATCTTGCTCCGAGGTACTCGAGCTCCTGAACGGGTACCAACTTGCTCTTCATCCGATTGATGATCCACCCTAACTCCTCAAGGACCTTTACCACTCGAGCTGTAGCCGAGAGGCTTTCCGCTTCTGATTTTGCCCTGATCAGCCAATCGTCGAGGTATGGGTGAACCAGGATCCCTTCCTTTCGTAGGGAGGCGGCTACCACCACCATAACTTTGGTGAAGGTCTGGGGAGCCGTAGCTAGACCGAAGGGTAGTGCCTGGAATTGGAAGTGTCCTCTTGGTACCGCGAATCTCAGGAACTGCTGATGAGACCTTCGCACCGGGATATGTAAATAGGCCTCTGTCAGGTCCAGAGATGTCAGAAACTCCCCTGTTCTTACGGCCATAATGACTGATCTCAGGGTTTCCATTCGGAAATGGGGTACCTTGAGGCAGTGATTGACCTGCTTTAAGTCTAGAATGGGACGAAAGGATCCTTCCTTCTTTGGAACTACAAAGTAAATGGAGTACCGACCGGAGCCGAATTGGTCTGGAGGGACCGGAACCACTGCCCCGAGTGCTAAAAGTCTTGAGAGAGTGACTTCTATCGCCCTCTTTTTTGCTGGAGAGCCGCAGGGGGATTGAATAAAGGCTGGAAGGATCTGCTTTCCAAATTCGAGAGCATAACCTTCTCTGATCACTTCCAGGACCCACTGGTCTGACGTGACCCGGGACCAGGCGGGAAGAAAGAGCCTTAGGCGGCCCCCCAAAGGTAAGTCGCCCGCCTGGACCCCCTCTATCTCATTGTGATTTTCTAGGTCCCGAGAAGGAGGTAGAGGCCCCAAAGCCTCTCCCTGCTCCTCCAACTTTTCCAAATCCTCGCCGAATAATAATCTCCCCTTAAAGGGGAGACGACCCAGCCGGGCCTTTGAAGACATATCGGCTGCCCAATTACGGAGCCACAAATAGCGCCTAGCTGCGACAACTGATGCCATGTTCTTAGCTAGGCTCCTGATGAGATCGTACTGGCTATCCGCCAGGTAGGCTGTACCTGACTCCAATTTAGCTGCAATGGGCTGTAAGTCTACTGCGGGGCCCTCTGTCAGCTGAAGTTGTTGGGACCACCTCAAGCAGGCCCGCGCCACCCAGGCCCCTGACACCGAGGCCTGCAAGGCAAGGGCACTAACATCAAAGGCCTGCTTTAGCAAGGTGTCCAACTTTCTATCCTGTGTGTCTCTCAAGGCCGTGCTACCTTCTACTGGGATAGTCGTCTTCTTAGTAACTGCGGAGACCACCGCATCCACTTTGGGTGACTGGATAGAGGCGTGTCATGGAACGCACACCCCTCAGGGAGCACTCGGGTTGGTCCCACTCTTCCTGAATCATTTGGCGGACAACCCTGTGGAGAGGAAAAACCTTTTGAGACTTTCGGACCGCTTGGATCAGGGGGTCCTCCAGCGCTTCTTCCTCAGCCGGAGTGTCCGAGGCCACCTTGAGGACTCTCAGGGATTCATTAATTAGCCCCGGGAGTTCTTCACGACGGAAGACTCGTACTATGCGAGATTGATCCTCCTCTGGGATCTCTCCTTCTTCGAGTTCGTCTTCTTCCTCCTCTCCTATCTCCTTATCGGAGAGCTCCTCCTCCTGCATGCACTGAGGAGGGGACGAGGGAGGCTCTTCGCTTCCTAGCCTTGCGCGTTTAGCCGGGATACCGGAATCATGGGGCATGGCCTTCAATGGTTTAACCCCCAGACCTTCCTTCCCTGTGCTCGAGCCTCCTGCCCCCCGCCCCTGCTTGCGCATGCAGTAGGCCTTGTGTAACAGGAGGATGAAATCAAGAGAGAATAGATCACACATATCCTCTTCACCCAGGGCCGATGGGAGGGGGGAGAGAGGGGGAGCTGGAATTCCGGATGTTGAGGGCGGAGGGAGGGGAGGTTCTCTTTCTCTGACCAAAGTCTCCGCTGAACCCTCATTAGCTTGAGAGATGGACAACTGGATGTCCTACTCCACAGAGGCAGCTTCTGCAGCGCAACCCCTGCAGATGCCTGAGTCTGAGGCAGTGCCCCTGCGAGTGCCACATGAAGGGCACCTTAGTTTGCCAGACATGGTGAAAATAATGTGAAACAAATAATGAACTCCGCTTCCCTGGCTCCCTGAATCAGACTCAAAGTAAAAGGAGGCAGAGAATGGAAAAAACAAAAATTCTTAAAATCCTTAAAAATTCTTAAAATTCTTAAAAATCATCTAGCTATCTAAAGATGCCGTCTCTAGGCTGAACAAAGTAACAATTTCTTGAACAGACCCCTGTCCCCACCCCTCTCCCCCCCCCCCCCCCGACAGAATGTAGCCTTCGGAGCAAAATAACGCTGTGTAAAAACAGACAAAAAGAATTCTTGGCTACAACAATTAGGCTTGAGGGAGATCCCCAGTACTTGCGGTTTGAAGATGATTAAATCGGCGGTCCCTCTGGGAAAGAAAATTGCCCTCCGGATTCTCCAGGACCAAGCAGGAAGTCAGTACTCACATATGGGTGAGGTCGGCGCCGACGGAGCCCTCGCGGAGCAATTTTCCCCAGCTTTCAAAGAAAGCCTTTGGGAATTGCAGCGCGCATGCGCGGTCCCCTTCCCGCCCAAGGGTGCCATCTTGCTCAGTCTTCTTTTTTCCGCGGAGCCCTACAGACGTTGTTTGTACTTCACCGCTAGAAAAGTTGATTTTATTTGTCTGTTTTCTCGGTTCGACGCCGGTTCTTTTCCCGCCCGGACCCGCGACGTCGGTTGCGAGTCCGTTCTTTATTTTTCGGTTTTTTGTCCTTCGTGACAGATTTTGCGCCTTTTTTTCTTTTTCACTGGCAGCCCTGTCTTTTGACCTCGCCGGGGCCCTTTTTCCCCCCATGGCTGCCAGCGGGTTTAAGAAGTGTGATCGGTGTAAGAAGCTCATGTCTCTTACCGACACACACGACTACTGCCTCCGCTGCCTCGGACCCGATCATGACCCGATGATCTGTGGTCCGTGTGGCAAGATGTCCTCAAAAGCGTTGAGGAGTCAGCAGCATCAGCGGGAGCGTATCTTCTCTGACTCCGGCCGGGCCCGGACCTCGTCAGAGGCTTCGACGTCTCGGGACTCTGGTCCTGAGCTTCGTCGAAGTTCCTCTGAAAGGGGGTCTCCTACCCGGGAACATCATTGGAAGAAGAAACCCGCGAGGGCGGGATCGGTGGACGCTCCTGGTTCCTCGAGGGCCAGGTCGCATAGCCCCGATAGCCGTCCCGGGTCCTCGGAGATGGAGAGGCCTTCCAAACATCCTCGTCTCGAGATGGACTCGCCCGCTCACGTGAGTACTGTAGTCCTCGTGGACTCGCCTCCGAAGGAGCCGACGTTGGGCCCGACGCCGTCGGGGCCCGAGTCGGGGGCTGCTGGGTCTCCTGAGCTCGGACTCAGGTTGACAGCCTTGGAGAGCAGTCTGACTGCCTTCATGGACCAGCAGCGGGCATTGATCGCTGGCCTCGCCGGTGCTTCTGCCCTAACCACCGGGACGTCGACGTCCAAGTCGACCCCGGAGACCGAGCCGATCCTCGAGTCCATGAGGGCTCGAGTCGATCCTCGGTCACGGTCTCCTTCGGCCTCCCGTTCGGGTCCGAGGTCGTCGACGCCGACTCCCTCAGCGTTGGGGCGGACGGCATCGATGCCCGCCCGACCGGAGCCACTCGACTCCTCCTCCGAGGAGTCAGCCTGGAAATCCGAGGAAGAAGAGTCACCTGGTTCTTTTCGGACTCGGTGTGTCCCTTCGGACTCCCCCGAGTCCGAACCTCGGAGACGGTCCCCCCCAGAGAATACACGGTTCTCGGACTTCGTGCGGGATATGGCCAAGGCCTTGGCCTTCCCCGCGGATCCCGAGGAGGAGTCTCGAGTCGAAGAGCTCGATGCCCTCCAGTATGACTCTCCCCCGAAGGAGGCCTTTATTGTACCGGTTCCTCCGATGCTGGAACGACTTCTCTTCCACATGTGGGAGAGCCCGGCGTCGTCGCCGGTGTTAAGAAAGCGGGTCGATTCCATTTATCGAGTCCACAAGAGCACCGGGTTCCAAAAGGCACAACTACCGCACCATTCCATGGTGGTGGAATCGGCCATGCATAGACTTAAGAGTCAGAAAATGCACTCCTCAGTGCCTCCCGGTCGGGAGGCTCGAAGCCTGGATGCCCTCGGTAGGAAGTGTTTCCAGGGCTCTATGCTTGCTTGTCGAGTCCAGACCTACCAGCTCTATATGGGCATGTATCTCCGAGACCTGGCTAAAGAAATAGCCGGGTTCTCTGCTGGTCTCTCCGAAGAACCTTTGCAGAGGTTCCAAGCCTTGTCAACTGGTATTCGGGAGTGCTCAAAGTTTATCTCTCGAGCAGCCTACGATGGCTTTGAAGCATCGGCTCGAGTAGCCGCAGCCGGCATCGGTGGCCGCCGACAGGCTTGGCTTCAGTCATCCGACCTCGAGCCATGGGTGCAGGACAAGTTGGTCGATGTCCCCTGCAGAGGTGAAAACCTCTTTGGCAAACCCATGGATGAGAAGGCTGCACAGATCGAGACCGAGACTCTCACCAGGACTCGGCTCTCAAGGAGGACCTCTGCCCCTTCTCAGAAGAAGAAGGGCTCGGGGAAAAAGCCCTTTTACCCGAGGAAGGTGGCTGCCTATCAACACTACCCTCATTATCAGGCCTCAGCAGCTCCCCAACAGGGTAAGCAAGCCAAGGGACGGGGTAATGGGTCCCATAGGCAGCAAGCCCCCAAGCCTGCACCACCGGCCCCTGCTCAGCAGGGTAGGGGTTTTTGACTTCATCAGCATAGCCTTTCCCCCTCAGCTGGTTTCTCTCAGCACAGGAGGCCGGCTGGTCTACTTTGCCCACAGGTGGTCCAACATCACTACAGATACCTGGGTGCTTCACATAGTCCAAGAGGGCTATCTTCTGCACTTCCACCAGGTACCTCCTTCCTACTTTCCAGGGGAGCCTCTCAGACTCCCTCTGCACAGGGACTTACTCCTTCAGGAGTTAGCAAGTCTTCTTCAGGAACAGGCTGTGGAACTGGTGCCCCACCACCTGAGAGGTCAAGGCTTTTACTCCAGGTACTTTCTAATACCAAAAAGAACAGGAGGCCTCAGACCCATCCTGGACTTGCGGAACCTCAACAAGTTCCTTGCAAAGGAAAAGTTCAAGATGCTTACCCTTGGAATCCTGCTGCCCTACCTCCAGCAGGGAGACTGGCTATGCTCCTTGGATCTAAAGGATGCCTACACTCACATCCTCATCCACCCCAGCCACAGACAATATCTCAGGTTTGTTGTGGGGGGCAATCATTACCAGTACAGAGTACTACCCTTTGGCCTATCCTCCGCACCAAGGGTGTTCACCAAATGTCTAGCAGTGGTGGCGGCTTATCTAAGACTTCAAGGCCTCTTTGTATTTCCATACCTGGACGACTGGCTCATCAGAGCACAGTCTTCCCAAGAGGCCACTCACGCCACGCACCGCACTGTGGCTCTGCTCCAGCACTTGGGCTTTGTCATAAACTTCGCAAAGTCCACTTTGCTCCCCTCTCAAGATCTCGAGTTCATCGGCGCAAGATTAAACATGCTTCAGGCGCGAGCTTTTCTGCCTCTCGACAGGGCAAACAGGCTCATGGATCTTGCCAGCCACTTTCACAGCAATTCCCTGGTCTCTGCCAGGCAATTTCTGAGACTGCTCGGCCATATGGCTTCCACAGTCCATGTGACCCCCAATGCCCGCCTGAACATGCGGCCTGCTCAATGGTGCCTTCGCACACAATGGCATCAGGCCACTGGGAGCCTAGCGGACTCCGTACAGATCTCCGACCTGCTGGTCTCTTCTCTGCAATTGTGGCTTCATCTGCCAAACCTAGTGCTCGGAATGGCTTTTCAGCCTCCTCCGCCTTCTCAGGTCCTAACGACCGATGCTTCTCTCCTGGGTTGGGGAGCACATTGCCAAGGGACATGTACTCAAGGCCTCTGGACTCCTTGGGAGTCTGCTCAGCAGATAAACTTCCTGGAGCTCAGAGCCATCCGCCTAGCTCTCAGAGCCTTCTCCCACCTCACTTCTCACCAGTCTGTGCTGGTCCAGACGGACAATCAAGTTGCAATGTTCTACGTGAACAAACAAGGTGGAACAGGCTCCTTCCTTCTCTGTCAGGAGGCACAAAAACTGTGCTCTTGGGCCGTCCACCACGGCATCCTCCTCAAAGCTGTCTATCTCCCAGGTCAGGAAAATTACCTGGCAGACAAGCTAAGCAGGATCCTCCAACCACACGAATGGAGATTGGATCCATTGGTGGTTCAGCGGATCTTTCTCAAGTGGGGCCTCCCCACCATGGATCTGTTTGCCAGTCCTCTGAACCAGCAACTTCCCAGATTCTGCTCTCGACAACCGCATCCTCTCAGAGTAGCGGCGGATGCTTTTCTGATTCCATGGTCCACAGGCCTCTTGTATGCCTTTCCTCCCATGCCGCTGGTGTCTCGGACACTCTTCAAAGTTCTCAGAGACAAAGCCTCGATGATCCTAGTGGCTCCCCGGTGGCCGAGACAACCTTGGTTCCCGCTTCTGATGCAGCTGGCGGTGGACACTCCTCTTCCTCTGGGGTTTCAACCCGATCTCCTGTCACAGGATCAGGGGACTCTCCTGCACCCCAACCTCCGGTCCCTTCATCTGATGGCCTGGCTGCTGAAAGGGTAGTCCTTGCTCCCCTCCTGCTGCCTCCAGATGTGGAGGAAGTCGTCTTGGCCTCCAGGCGACCCTCCACCCGGAAGTCCTACGCTCTTAAGTGGCGACGGTTCTCCGTCTGGTGTGCTCAGCAGTCTCAAGATCCCTTCTCCTGTTCGGTATCAATGGTCTTGCAGTACTTGCTTTGCCTCTCCGATCTTGGACTTAAGTCCAACTCGGTCAGGGTCCACCTCAGTGCTCTTTCTGCGCATCACATGCCGGTGGATGGCAGACCTCTTTCCAGCCACCCTCTAGTGGCTCGTTTTCTCAGAGGCCTCCTTCTCCTTAAACCACCTTTGTGCCCACCAGCCCCTGACTGGGATCTGAATGTGGTTTTGCAGCGGATTACCTGTCCGCCTTTTGAACCTATGGCTACCTGTCATCTTCGTTTTCTTTCTTGGAAAACCTTATTCTTGGTAGCCCTCACTTCTGCTAGACACGTTAGTGAGCTACAGGCCCTAGTATCTGATCCTCCTTACACTAGGTTCTACAAGAATAGGGTAGTCCTACGGACTCACCCTAAGTATCTTCCTAAAGTGGTTTCCCCTTTTCACATCAACCAGGAGGTGGTACTTCCGACCTTATTTCCCAGGCCACACTCCAGCCGAGCTGAAATGGTCCTGCATACCCTGGACTGTAGGAGGGCGTTAACCTTCTACCTTGACCGTACGCGGGAGCACCGAAGGGCTGTTCAGCTCTTCGTGTCTTATGACCCCAATAAGTTGGGGCTCCCTGTCTCCAAGCGTACTCTATCCATCTGGATTGCTGACTGTATCGCTTGGGCTTATGAGGCAGCCGGCCTCTCCTTGAAAAGTTGAGTCACGGCTCATCGTGTTAGGGCGAAGGCTGCGTCAGTGGCTTACCTCCGCTCTGTTCCATTGGCAGACATCTGCCGGGCCGCTACTTGGTCTTCAAGCCAGACTTTTGCAGCCCATTACTGCCTGGAGAGGGAGTCCCGCAGGGACAGTGCTTTCGGACAGGCAGTCCTCCGTAATCTCTTTGAGGTATAGGCAACTCCTGCCCTCCGTCCCGGATGTTGGGCTACCGGTTGGAGGCGTACTCAGAGAAAATTCCTTCCTTCTGTGCTGCTGAGCTTGAGGGAGCTCCTTTTTTGTGCTTAGGGTCTCCGGTAGCCTTAAGCTTGGGAGTCCCATATGTGAGGACTGACTTCCTGCTTGGTCCTGGAGAAAGAGTAGTTACTCACCTGTAACAGGTGTTCTCCAGAAGCAGCAGGAATCAGTCCTCACAACCCTCCCTCCTCCCCTTGGAGTTGCAGTCCTATCATTTCGTTTTTTGCTAATTTTTTGCTGTCTTTTAGCTATGTCATCAGACTGAGCAAGATGGCACCCTTGGGCGGGAAGGGGACCGCGCATGCGCACTGCAATTCCCAAAGGCTTTCTTTGAAAGCTGGGGAAAATTGCTCCGCGAGGGCTCCGTCGGCGCCGACGTCACCCATATGTGAGGACTGATTCCTGCTGCTCCTGGAGAACACCTGTTACAGGTGAGTAACTACTCTGTCCTGCACGTGGCTAGGCCTCAGTCACGTGGAGAGTAGGCCGGGTCCCGGTGTCTCCGCTCGCACCGCCGGACCCGCTACCCGTCAGCCGCGAGATCCCTCAGCCGTCTGCCACCTCCGGGCGCTCCCGAGCTGCTTTGTCAAGCCGGGAGCGAGGAGGGACGGCGCATTGGAGCCTCAAGCGCTCAGCTGCCTGAGGGCTTCGGCGCGAGGCGGAAGAGACTGCTGCCGAGGTCTGGGGCTGAGTGCCTTACTGTTTCGCGGTCCGCCCCTGCCGCCGGCAAAACCTCTACGGAGAGATGAACCTTCTCCCACCGGGCAAGGCTCTAGCGAGCAGAAGCTCGATCTCCGGAGGAGAGAGAGGGGGGGGGGAGGATGAAAAGAAATCAAGAAATCAACGAAAAACAAAGAAAACAAAGAAGTAAGTTTACAATTACAATAAATTACAATAAATTAAATTTAAATTTAAATTAATTTAAGATTCAGCAAGAATAAATCAGCAAGAATAAAAAGGAGACTCCAGTAAGCCCTTGGCTTACGGAACCCTCCAGCTGCTTGGAGGCTGAGAATACTGGGGCTTAGGGGTGGTGCCAGGGGTATTTATACCTAACCAACCTCAAAAGGGTTTGACTCAGCTTCCAAGCTGCTGGAAGGGTTACGCAACCCAGAAGTAAAGGGACTGGACTGGAGTGACGATAAGGAATAAATGGGTTCAGGCAAGTTACAACACTATACACTGAGACACTCACTCCACCTCGAGATATCCTTTTGTAATACCTTCTCTGCCTTGGTAAATGAGGATTGTCCATTAATGGAAACTGAGGTGTGGTCTTAGACAAGAAGATTGACATACAGTGTAAGAGAAATGTTCAGAGTGCTGTCAAAGTATTTCAAAACAGAAAACTGATAATACTAGGTGATTCCATTACACTGGTCAACATTGAAATTGTTACTGACTTTAAAAGGCCCTAATCTGTAGTATCTTCATGAGCTGACCACGAATATAACATTTAAAAATTTTTATTGGCTCTCGTTTTGAAGGTAGTGCATGTAGTTCATTTTTGACGTTTCACCATGTAAATTTATCCAGTAGGACATCAACAACATCCCAAATAAGCCTTGAATGATGTAATATTGCATCACATTGCATAATAACAGCATGCACACATCATCCAGAGTTGATTGCATCTTTTTCTGGTGTAATGCAATACTACTGCCAGACGGCTGCTGAAGCCATCTGATGTCAGCAGTGTACTATACCCAGTCGGAAAGGTTGAGTATTTAAAATATTTCAGACTGTGTGTGAGACAGTTTAAGCTACTGTTACATGTAACTTTTATTAATCATAAAATTTTAGCCATTTAGGTACAATACAGAACAGTAATGCTGCAAAAGTGCATTAATACCGTTGACAATTTCTGATACATTTGTGGGGAAGTGACATTTGCCAACCAGAAGAAAAGTATCACTTCTCAACTGAAGAAAGCATATCATCTTTACTTCGGATGCAAGATTGGTGACCAAGACAAGCCTTGGGCCCCGCATATATGCTGCGCTACATGTACAACACAGCTTTCACAGTGGTTGAATTGCAAAAGACCATCAATGCCGTTTTCAGTCCCCATGGTGTGGAGAGAGCCAAGCAACCACATAAATGACTGTTACTTCTGCTTGGTTCCTCCTCTTTCCAGCGGAATAACGAAGTAAAAGAAGTCAAGCATAGTCTACCCAAACATTCCGTCTGCATTGAGACCAGTTCCATATGGTGAGGGACTTCCTATTCCAGAACCTCCATCAGAATATTCTCTTGATTCATCTGATGAGGACAAGGGTGATCCGACCTGTTCTTCTCCTGGTCCGTCAGCATGCAGTGACCCAGATTTTCACTGGGATGCATATCAACTCCACACAGAATAACACAGGAAGAACTAAATGACCTGGTTCGTGATTTGGACTTATCCAAGAACAAGGCAGAATTGCTAGGATCAAGACTCCAACAATGGAATCTTCTAGAAGAAGATGTCAACATTACTTAATATCGAAAGCGCCACCAGCAGTTGGAGCCTTTCTTCAGAAAGGAAAGTAATCTGGTATTCTGTTCCGATATTGAAAGCCTCATGAATGCCTTCAAAATCACTCATGACCCACAAGACTGGACACTATTTATAGACTCTTCGAAACTGAGTCTGAAGGCTGTGCTTTTGAACAATGGAAACCGTCTTCCATCTATTCCAGTAGCGCATGCCGTCCACATGAAAGCCACTGAAAATTAGGTCTTCTTATAGAGTGTGAAATAGCGAAAAATTACCCCCTGAAGAAACGCGAAATGAAATGCGGAAGCAGTACTCTATGGCGGCATTGGGGAAACCTGTTGCCGATATTACAGCAAAACATTAAGATAAGAAAACGTTCCATTTTATTGAATTTAGGTATAATTAAAGCACAGCGAGAAGGTCATTGATGCTATTATGACACCTTAGTTCCTATATGTGGCCCGGTGTCCGCAAGTCTGAGACCTTCCTTAGCAAGGCATTGTGTTTAATTTATTTAATGTATTGAAAAGCTGTGCTATATATGTGAAGAGTATAACTATCTTTGGTGAACTGCTCAAGTGTACCCATCATAATTGTCCACATGAAAGAGACATACGATAACTTAAAGCATCTACTGGCTTCCATTAACTATAACAAGTACAGCTGGCACCTCTGTGGTGACTTGAAGGTAGTTGGGTGGGGCCAGTGGTGGGGGCATGGTGGTGGGGCCGGCTCTCGCCCTCTCGCCATTGCAGACATATTCCAATTTTAAAAAAAAAAAGGATCCACTCAAGCCTCCATGACCCCAATAAAGCATGAGCGCTCGTGGTCACTTTGCCTCCACCTACTCAGTCCCCACACCACCATGTAAGCATACTTTACAGCATACTTTTATTTATCCCTGATGTAATGTACGCTATAATGCCCAGCCCATGTAACCCTGTCGTATTGTAATGTACTTTTGGTGTAATTGTACTCTATGTGTTATTGTAAGATATTAACTTATTTATATTGTGTGTATAGTAAATGCATAGTAGTATTAGTAGTAGTACTGGGAGACAGCCAATCTGGCTTTGCCCAAACTAGATTACTACTCTGTGTGTATTATGTTGTCGTGATTAGATTGTAAGTTCTGATGAGCAGGGACTGTCACTCTCTATATATTCAAGTCTGTACAGCGCTGCATGGTGGCGCTATATAAGTGTTAAATAATAGTAGTAGTAGTAGTAGTTGCCCTTTTAGTGGGACTGCAGCAGGGATATATAAAATACATGTGTTTCTTATGTGAGTGGGATAGCAGAGCAAGGGATTGGCACTACTTGCGGAAGGAATGGAATCACAGACAAAATGTAACAGTTGGAGAGAAGAATCTCCAGCACCCAGCTTTGGTTGAGGCTCACAAAATCCTGCTACCACCCCTTCACATCAAACTAGGTTTGATGAAAAACTTCGTGAAAGCCATGGACCGCACTTCGCCAGCTTTCCGATACCTGCATGAAAAATTCCGACTCAGCGAAAGAGGGAGTTTTTGTGGGTCCTCAGATTCGAGAGTTCTTCAAAGATGACCGGTTCAACGACTTGCTGAAGGCTGATGCGAAACAAGCATGGAATGCTTTTCACCTAGTGTCAACAAACTTTCTCGGGAATATTAGGGCAGAAAACTACAAGGAACTAGTAGAAGACATGCTGATGCAGTATCAGAAACTTAGATGCAATATGTCTCTAAAGATCCATTTCCTTGATTCCCATCTCGATTTCTTTCCTGACAACTGTGGTATGGTTAATGATGAACAGGGCGAACGTTTTCATCAGGATATTGCAACGATGGAGCAAAGATACCAGGGAAAATGGTCCACTACAATGCTGGCTGACTACTGCTGGACAATCCTCAGAGAAGCTCCCGAACAGCTGTACAAGAGACTGGCGAAAAAAATCTAAGAAGTAGTCTATGACTTGGTTTTTTACAGGTATTAACCGAAGGCCTATTATATTTACTATTGACATGCATTTCATGATGTAAACATTAATTCTTGTAGATTACAAAAAAACTAGAGCCAACTTTGCAATTTCACTGTTGCAAAGCGCAAACACTGCTCACCTCACTCATAAACACTCTGGGGGTCATTCTGTCCCATGAATAGCAGGAATGTCTATCCCAGCTGTTTGCTCCCCTGCTGGCCCCAACAAAAGTGTTTCCGTACAAACAACGTGTTTTACAGGGAGGCTTAGATGTGGGTATAAAGGGGCATCACTGAAGTGGAGCAAGGGTGGGCAGTGGGTGGTCTGCAACTCTGAAGATCGGCTGACAGAAATAGGAATAAACAGCACCCCCCTCTCCTGGTTCCAGTTTTACGTGACAGCATGCATGCAGCAAGTTAACATAAGGGACAAAACTTCCAAACCAATTAAACATCTAAGTGACATACCCCAAGGTTCCTCCCTGTACATACAACCAAATTTTTGCAAACTCATTCAGAGCCACAACATAAATTACCACTTCTACACCAATGACCTAATGCTATATGTCCCCTTCAACACCAAGAATTCAGAATATTCACCAATAAAATCATTCCGCAAGGCAGTCGTAGTTGGGTTAAAAGACTTCAACCTAATAATCAACTGTGACAAGACCAAGGTCCTGATCATCAAGCAGAGAGATATCCTATTCACTCACGAAACTTTCAAGGTCAATGATAGGAAGTGAAATACCTTGGAGTCACGTTAGACTAGTGACTGAATCTGCAAGCACACATTAAGAAAATGACAACCACTGCAAACTACAAATTGAAGATCCTCCACAACCTCCATCCGCTACTGGACCACAACCACTTCAGGACAGTATTCCAAGCCATTATCACCTCACTCTTGGATTACTGCAATTTGATTTTATAAGGGATCCACCATAACAAACACTACAAGAAGGTTGGGAGAAATAAGAAGAGAACCATGATAGCACAGAGCCCTTAAAAGCAAGCAAAGACAAAGTATTAAAGAGAAGGTTATGGTCAATAGTTTCAAAAGCAGCAGAAAGGTCAGGAAGAATGAGGACTGAGTAAAGGCCCTTGTATTTTGCCAGGAACAGGTCACTGGAGACTTTGGCAAGAGCTGTTTCAGTAGAATGTGAGTAAAGGACGAAAGCCAGATTGTAGAGGATCCAGAAGGGCTTGAGAGAAAATTGAGGTGATGATGGTGAACTGCACATTCATGCAGCTTAGAAATGAAAGGAAGATGGGTCGATAGAAGGTCAAGTTTATTTATTTATTTACATTCTCTTATATACTGCGCTATTCTGCATCAGTGTGGTTTACATTGAACAAACTGAAATTACATTGAACAGGGCATTATAACTTGGAGATAACTATTTTACGGGGAACATGGGCTATGGAGGGTTAAGTGGCTTGCCCAAGACCACAAGGAGCACCTGTGGGACTAGAAACCCCAGTCCTTCTGGCCCAAGGTTGCTGTCCTCTAGTGGGATTTGAACCCCCGACCTTCCGGCCTGAAGTACCTTGCCCCAACCACTAGGCTACTCCTCCACAAGTTGGTCTAGTGAGGGTATCTTGAAGAGAGGAATGACCACAGCATACTTGAAGGCTACAGAGAAAGTTGCAGTGGAGAGGGATAGGTTGAGAATAGGAGAGATGGAAGGGACTATAGTGGAGGAAATGGAGCTATGGAGATGGGTGGGAATAGGATCAGAGGAGCAGGTAGTGAGTTTGGATGAGGAAAGGAGGAGAGTGGTTTTCTCCTCAGAGGTCATAGAAAAGGAAGAAATGGTAGCAGAAGTAGGGGGGAAAGTTGGGAGTGAAGAAGTGGAGGAGGGGAAGTAGCTGATCTCCTGAGGAGTTTGGAAGTAGTCAGCCAGGGGTCATGCAGAAAGGGAGGAAGGAATCAGAGGTGGAGGCACCTTCAGGAGAGAGTTGTAAAGAGTCAGCGAGGATCAGAGGCAAGAGAGTTAGTCAGATGGACATAATAGCCTTGTTTGGTGAATGCTATGGCTGACTGCAAAAGACAAACCTGAATTTGAAGTTTAGAAAGTCCACAAGGGTGCGGAATTTCAGCCAAGCCCGCTCAGCTGAATGGGCGCAATAACGTAGGTAGCGGGTAGTGGAAGACAGCCAAGGGTGGGGTACAGTACTCTTCACAGGACTTGGCATGGGTGGAGCAAGAGCAGAGGAGAGTACAGTGTTATAGGAAGCTATTGCCTCATTAACAGACTCAGATGACATAGTGGAGGAAAGTGGCAATGAGACCATGGAGGAGAGGTTCAACGGGTCATTAGCATGCAGATCTCTAAAGAGGTTGGAGGAGACAGAGTGAGGTTGAGGTGGCAGGTGATTAAGAGTGAAGCTTAGCAGGTGATGGTCTGATAAGGGAAGAGTTGTGATACGGATGTTTGAGGGTAAGCAATTAGAGAAGAATACAAGGTCAAGGCAGTGGCTTTGCTGAGGAGTGGGGGCAGTACAAAGCTGGAGGTTGAATGATGAGGTAAGGGAAAGGAGCTTAAAGCATAAGGGTCAGAGGGGTGATCAACATGAATGTTAAAATCCCCGAGAATAAGGGAGGGGGAAGTGAATCCAGAAAGAAAGAAATTCATGAATCTAAGTCAGAGAGAAAGGTAGAAGCGGACCTGTCAGGGGGTTGATAAATAGCAGGTAATCAGAGGGGAAGTGGTGTTAAAAAGCTGGACCGAGTGGACTTCAGAGGAGGGAAAGGAGTGAGATTGAGGCAGCAGGAGGGTTTGAAATTGACAGGAAGGAGAAAGTAGAAGCCCAATACAACAACCATGGCCAGTGGGATGAGGTGTGTGGGAGAATTGAAATCCGCCATGACAGAGAGTAGCAAATAAAGACCTGTCTTCTGGGAGGAGCCAGGTCTCAGTTAGAGCAAGGAGATAGAGAGCATTAGAGATAAAGAGATCATGAGTGAAGGCAAGTTTATTTGAAATGGAGTGTGCATTCCAAAAGGTACATGAGAAAGGGAGAGAGGTGGGGGAGAGGGGAGGGATATGAATAAGATTTGAGATATTGCGTGATGATCTGTTCAATAAGTGTGACAAACGTTTGGGGGCCCAGGATTGGTTTTGATATCTCTGGAAGAGAGAAGGAGAAGGAGTAGAAGAGTGTGGGACAGAGAGGAGACTGCCTGGTGGTAACGAGGGTGAGATTGTTTTAGCGAGAGAAAGGAGATGGCTGAAATAGAGGGAGAAAGTGGTGAAATCCAAGAGCTGATAATAGGGTAGATGACAAGATGGGGGGGAGTGAGGATGGTAAAGGGGAGATGAGGGGTAGGGGCTTGATGGTATTGGTAGGAGGGGAGACAATTAGGGAGTATGAGTCGTAGGACGAGAAAGTGATGAGGAGCAATAAAAGGGAGAGATGGAGAGGAGAACAGAAGTCAGAAGAAATAAAAGGATATGTGGCAGAAATTGCAGGTGATGAGATGCACATGTGAGTGATCATGGTAAGAAGCACAGGACAGCTATAAGAGATTTTTAGCCATGGGTTGGGATAATAAGGAAGAGGAGATAGAGAGTTGAACAAGATCACAAACAAAAATATTGAAAAGTAAGGAACTCTAGCAATGCTAAGATAAATAAATAACATATACAGGCAGACAGACCTTCCAAGCAAGTGTTTAGCAAAAGCCAGAACCTAGCCAGAAGCCCTGCAGCAATTCTCCTGCCCCCTCCATAGCACCAGCTCCAGCCCTGGCTCCCTCCCACCCTGCCCAGCCCCCTGAGGGTAGCTTTGTCTTTTGCTGAATCAGTGCTAGAGTTTGGCTTCTCTTCTATTAGTGGAAAATAGATAAGGTTCCATCACTGAAGTCCATGAAGGTGCATTGAGTAAGAATGGTTGCCCGTCCCAGCAAAGAGAGAGGAAACATTAACCACATTCAGAGCCTGGAACAGGAACCAGAAGTTTCCAGGCGCTTGCACATAATCCCCGAGTTTGTTGTTGTTAAGTGCTGTCGAGTCAGTGTCCACTCACGGCGACCCTCTGGGTAGTTTCCCTAACTATGTTCGGTGGCTCATAGTTGATAAGAGTGGCATCCATATCTGCTTTTATTCCTCTTCTGCATTGACTTTCTACAGATATTCATAGTTTATGCAGAGAAAACTGTTGCAGAATGCACCAACAGGCAATTTTACTGCTACTCAAATTAATCAAGGGCATCAAAAAAACCCAAATCTGGCTTCATACTCATCATTCTAGACATAAAAGCAACATTTGACTCCATTCCACATGACCTCATAATTCAGCACCTTCAAACTCTTGGATTAGCACACACACTCCTCAGATGGTTCAAGTCCTACTTTACAGGCCACAAACTGCAATTAAGAATAGACCTGAGAAGATGAGAGTGCTGAAGGAATCTCTGCCTGCTTTCCCAGAATCCTCTCTGAAAACTCCATCTTGAAATAAGTGAATGAAAACAGTGTCTCTGTATCTCTGTGTGTGTATGTTATTTACCTTTGAAACTGCTGACAAGACTAACTGCAGACAGAATGTTTTAACCATGACTACATATAAACCAGAAAAAGACAGGAATTGGGGGATGTTAAAGGAGATGAGACATAGAGAAAAAACCCTGCAAAAAAACATACAAGAAGAGAAAAAGAAAGGAATGTATTTCCAAGGCTGTTGTAAGGAATAACCATATAAGGGAAAAGGTACAAATGGGTTAAAGAAAAAAAAACTGTGATGTAAATGTATAAAATAGTGCTTTGTAGAATGTAAAGTGGGCAGACAGTAACTGGAGTTCTGTATCGAGTGATGCCATTTTCTGCCTCACAGGACAACAGTATGGTGTTATATTTAAATTTGCTGCAGACCTGTGTATTCTAGTTCAATAAATTAGGTTGATTTTTACTTATAAGTTGTCCTGTCTTACAAATTTATACACAAAGTATAAGGATAAGATGTTGGGGTGCCACGCAGCACCAACACACAAAAGAAAATAGCCCCAATAGGCCATACAAATTCCACCCTATATCATACAAAGCCCCAATACACCAAACAAATACCACCCCCATCTCAAGGAATCCCATAAGGCTCAACCCTCTCATCATTACTATTTAACATCTTTGTACAACCAGTATGCTCTGTAATAAAGACTTGCAATATTCTATACTATATCTACGCTGATGATGTAATGATATACACATCTATCAACATATCAAATCCAGACATCATATCCATAACAACCTGCTTCTCCGCTGTCTGCAGCTGGCTCAAAATACACAATTTGAACATAGACCTCAAGACAGAGGTCATATTCATCACAACAGACTTTGGCTTAAAACCACCATCTTCCATAGCTTTTGATGGCACTCAAATCCAAATGAAATAAGATATATGATACCTTGGAGTCACATTGGACCAACGCCTCACTTTCTCAGCACACATACAAATTCTTACTCAGAGCATTTACTTCAAGCTTAAAATGATCAAGCATCTCAAACATTTACTGACCGACCATGATCAGTCCTTCAAGCAACCATTGTCCCCCACTTTGACTACTGTAATATTATCTTTCAAGGCATACAAAACTCAACCATCCACTCTCTCAAACTTGCACTCAACACTGCTGCATGAATCCTACTCAACGCAAATAAAACCTCAGAACACATTACACCTCTTCTAAAACAACTGCATTGGGTTCCAATAAAGGAACACATTAAATTCAAATCCATCTTCACAAACTTCAAGCTCCTCAACAACTCCTCATCACCACACCTCCAAAGGGGAGAGGGAATTCAGCAAGAAGGAGGTTGCAGTAGTCTAGATAGGGGGTAAAGCGAGGTTACTTACTTATAATGGGAGTTCTCCATGGACAGCAGAATAAGTCAGCTACACCTGGTGATGTCATCCGATTGCACCGAGATGGATATCTTTCCAATAGTCCAGAAGGGCTTTGCCCTTCTGAGCATGAGTCACTAGCCCAACCCTCCGATCCTCCCCTAGCTGGGCAGTGGCTCACTAGCCGAGGATCTTCAGCTAGGAACAGGAGAGGTCAACCCTTGGATAGGGGAGGAGAGTGGGATGGTGTGGCTGACTTATCCTGTTGTCCACGGAGAACCCCCCTTACAGGTAAGTACCTCACTTTCTCCTAGAACAAGCAGGATGAGTCAGCCACACCTGGTGCCTCCCAAGCTTAAGTTTGTTGTGGAAGGGAGTGGAGGAGTGGCCTAGTGGTTGGGGCAAGGTACTTCGGGCTGGAAGGTCAGGGGTTCAAATCCCACTGGAGGACAGCAACCTTGGGCCGGAAGGACTGGGGTTTCTAGTCCCACAGGTGCTCCTTGTGGTCTTGGGCAAGCCACTTAACCCTCCATAGCCCATGTTCCCTGTAAAATAGTTCTCTGTGTGCTGTGCTTTCCTGTCTAATCAATGTGTTTATACCTCAAAAATTTCCTGTCATGATTTGAGAATTTCCAATCTGTAATCAAACTGCTGCTGATTGCTGGAAGTAGCAGTATACAAAATGTATACTAAATAAATAAAGGGGGAGACCCACTGCTTTCAAAGTTTCTAATGAAATGATAGACGTAACAATGACTAAGTCCTGACAGGTGACTTTATTGGGAGTCAAGTTATCCTGATAGAACACAAGGTAGTGCAAACCGTAGTGCAAGTACAAGCGAATAGTGAGAGTGCAAACAATGTGACAGTGCAAATGTGTGAAAACAAGGATAAGTCACTTATGTGCAACAGAGAGCAAAGTCAGTACAGTGGATCTCGTAATGCTGTGGCTAGGTCCGCCTGACCAAAAGCAGAGCCCTGGGCAATGTCCATGTCCAGACAGTAGTGTGTCTGGAAGGTGTGGATTGAGGACCAAGTTGTGGCTTTACAGATGTCGGCTGCTGACACCGCGTGCAGGTTCACAATGGAGGAGGACAGTGCTCTGAAGTGGTGAGCGTTGACCCTCGAGGTTGTCTGCCCTCCTGCCTTCTCAGGCAGAAGATGATGCAGGCTGACATCCACAAGGAAAGCATCCTTTTTGCTGACTGGATGGCCGGGTTTGTTGGGGTTGTAAGAGACAAAACAGTTGAGAGCCTTTCTGGTGAGTTGCTGTGCATTGGAGGTAGGAGCGCAGCGCCCTTACGCAGTCAAGGGTGTGAAGGTGTTCCTCTCCCTCATGTCGGAAAGAGGGGAGTTCGATGACCTGGTTGATGTGGAAGGCAGATGACATTTTGGGAATGAACCTCGGGTGCATCCTTAGAGAAGCACAGTCCTGGGAGAGTACCGTGTATGGGAGGTGTGCCACCAGAGCTTTGAACTCGCTTATCCTTCTGGCTGAGGTAATAGCTATTAGGCATCTTCCAGGAAATATACTTGAGTTCTGCAGTGTGTAAGGGTTCAAACGGCAGCTGTGTGAGCTCATTCAGGGCCGCATTGAGATCCCATTGAGGTACGGGGGCCCAGGTGTGTGGGCATATATTGTTTAGCCCTCTCATAAACTTTGCAACCAGTGAGAGCTTGGCAATGGTGTCACCCTGTTCATAGGCATGGAAGGCAGCAATAGCTGATAGGTGCACCCTAATGGATTGAGTCTTCAGGCCACTGTGAAGGAGTGAGATGAGGTATTGCAGGATCCTTGGGACTGGGCAGGAGAAGGGATCGAGATGCTGGGCTGAGCACCATGAAGTGAAGCGCTTCCATTTCAATCGATACAATTTCTGAGTGGCTGGTCGCCGGGATGTGAGGATCACTTCTTGGACCTCTGTGGGGAGATTTAACGAGGATAACACTTCCCTTTCAGCTTCCAGGCAGTGAGCACTAGAGTCCATAGGAACTAGAGAAGTGTAGGTTCCCCTTCTCTGGGGAGGAGGTCGTCGCACAGCTTCACTGGTGCTTTGAGGGCCAGGCATTGGAGGTACGGGAACCACATCTGGCATAGCCAGTAGGGTAGAATGAGAATGGCTTCTTCCTTGTCCAATATGATCCATTGAATGGTCATCGGGCTGAGAGGTAGGGGTGGGAATGCATACACTGGTCACCACTCCTCACATGACACGACAAAGGCATCCAAGGCGACGCTGAGGCTGGATGGACATTTGGAGCAGAAGTGATCCCATTTTGTGTTGGTCTTTGAGGCAAATAGGTCAATTTGTGGTTGTCCCCACCTCTTGAAGAGTGACCTGGTAATGCGGTGGTTGAGGGACCATTCCTGTGGGTTTATTAGTCAGCTGAGTTTTTCTACCAACGGATTCTGTGTTCCCGGGAGGTAGGAGGCATGAGGGAGACAGTGTCTGGCCTGTGCAAATTTCCAGAGCTGTAGGGCTTCCTTGCACAATTTACTTGAGCTGGTCCCTCCTTGTTTATTTATGTAGAACATGGCCACCTGATTGTCTGTCTGTAAGAGGACTGTCTTTCCCCGGATCAGGGTCTGGAAACTCCTGAGAGCGAGACTTAATGCTCTGAGTTCCAGTAGGTTGATGTGCAGACTGCGCTCCCTCTGGCTCCAGATTCCTTCAGCACGGAGCTGACCACAGTGGGCCCCCCAATCTAATAGGGAGATATCGGAGGTGATGACTATCTTATGTGGGGATAATTGTAGGGGCCGGCCGCCCATGAGGTCAGCGGGTTGGACCACCAGGCTAGGAATTTTTGCACAGCTGCATCCAGGGGAATTACCGGTGACAGCGGTTGCGAGTATTGGTTCCAGTGGACACGCAGGTGCCATTGTATCCTACGCATGTGTAGTCTTGCCAGAGGGATTACCTGCATATTCACCGCCATGTGACCCAGGTGTCTATTGATGTTCCGATGAACTCCAGCTGTTGAGATGGGTGAAGTTTCGACTTCTGGAGGTTTACTAGGAACCCCAGCAGCGAGAGAGTATGGATGGTCTGTTGTATGGCAGCTTCTGTGCCTTGAGGGGACTGGCTTGAAATCAGCCAGTCATCCGGGTATGGATCCAGGTATGGAAAAACACAGATGTCCTGCTTCCTCAGGTGTGCGGCGATGATAGCCACGCATTTTGTGAAGACCAGCAGGGCAGAGGAAAGTCCTAATGGCAGTACCCTGTACTGGAAATGCTTGTCCTGGATCTGGAAGCGGAGGAACCTCTGGTGAGACACATGGATGGGAATGTGAGTGTAAGCATCGAGCAGGTCCATGGATACGAGCCATTCTCCTGGCTGGATGAGGGGGAGGATGGAACCCAGGGAGTACATTCTGAATTTCTCTTTGAGAATGAGTTTGTTGAGATACTGGAGGTGCAGGATGGGGCAGAACCCACCCAATTTCTTGGGAATCAGAAAACATCTGGAGTAGAAACCTGCAAAATGCTCCTGGGAGGGTACTGGTTCTATAGCTCTGGCTGCTAGCAGGAAGTGTATGGCATTGTTGAAATCAAGGAGCAAAGCCGCTGAGAAGTTGTTCCATGGCAGCTTGTGTTGGAAGGAAGTTGAGGTGAACTTTAAGCTGTAGCCTTCCTCGATGATGTGTAGGACACATCTGTCCGTGGTGATGGATTTCCATGCCTTTCTGAAGGTGGATATGTGTCCTCTGGTGGGCGGTGGAGAAGGCGAACTGGCATCAAAAGGAGGGGTTTACCTTCCCTGTGCCTGCCGGGGTAGACTTAAGTTGTTTCTGATCTCGCTGGCAAGGCTTGTTGCA
The DNA here is from genome assembly GCA_033557465.1 of Ichthyophis bannanicus. Taxonomy (NCBI): domain Eukaryota; kingdom Metazoa; phylum Chordata; class Amphibia; order Gymnophiona; family Ichthyophiidae; genus Ichthyophis; species Ichthyophis bannanicus. The sequence continues at coordinate 34,052,072 of CM066031.1, read as the reverse complement.
GTATGGATTTTGATGGGTCTGTTGTTTGTACTGAGGCGCTTGCCACTTTTGGTAGGAGCTGTAGGAGGGGTAGCGCTTAGTTTTTGAGTAAGATTTATGGTAAGATCCTTTTCAGTTGGTAGCCGAGAAACGTTCGAGGCCCTGGCGTATTTCACTTTATCGCTGAACAAGGAGCCTCCCAGAAAGGGTGCATTCGCGATGTGATTGTGGGTATTGTCCAGGAGGCTGGAGGTGCATTGACATGCTAATCAGCGAGCTGAGATAGCTATCCCTGCTGTGTGTGTGATAGTATCGAAGGAGTCGAAGGCTACTCTGATCTTTTGTTTAGTGCTTTCAAGCAGGTCAGTCAGGGCTTTGGTGGCAGATATCCGCATCTCTTCCGAGAGGGATGATGTTATAGATTTGAGGTCCTGTATGATGATATCTTGATAAAGGGTGTGCTGGAGCTGATGTGCTGCTACCTTTGCAGAAAGAATTGCTCCCTGGAAGACTTTCTTTCCGACTTTATCCATGAGTTTTAGGTCCTTTCCTAGTGGGCAGTTGGCATGGTTGCGGGCAGATTTGACCTGCTTGAGGGCGGATTCCATGGCGAGTGAGTTGTGGGGTAGTTGAGGCTTTTCAAACCCTGGCGATGGTTGAATCAGGTATATTCCGCGAAGAAGTGGCACCGATGGCCGGGTTCTGCCATATTTTAAGGAGATTCTCCTTCATTAAGGGGTGCAGTAGCAGGATTGCGGAGATCTTGGGAGTTTCAAGGAACTTTAGGGCTGCTTGGGTTTCCAGACGTTGATCTGTTATGTCAGGGGCTGGGATCTCTAGAGTCGAGGAGATCTTCCGCAGGAATTTGGGGTATGTTAAGTTCTTAGGATTGGAGTTACTGTCCAGGTTAGATCCAGTAGATAGTGTCTCAAGAGGAGGAGGCAGCTCATCCTTGCTGAGGGAGGTTCCCATGGAGGGGACCTCCCCATCCCCACTGGGAGCATCAGAGGTAGTCCGGGGGGGAGAGGACTGCTGTGGAGTCCATAGAGGAGGTAGATGTGTGGGAGACAGGCTGGTCAGGAGGGTTAGTGTGACTTGCAGGGCTTCGTGCCGAAGGTAGCTGTGCTTCTGTAGGAACAGGAGTCCGTGAGGAAGACCAGTGCTAGAAGAAGTCTGAAAATAGCTGGAAAAGCTGTGTAGGCCCCAGGGGGCCCAAAGCACGTAGCTGAGTAGGAGAAGGAGTGTGGAGAACATGGGCTATGTCTGGTTCTGGAGCCCAGAGGGGTTGAGGTTCCAGGGTCTCAGGATGAGCAGAAGCGCCGGGAGAAAGCTTAGGGTTTCTGTGTCCCGAGAAGAAGGAGGCCGGAGAGGAGGGGGAACTGGAGGAGTACCTGACTCTTTTGTCCTGTGGTGAAAGGTGTTTCCTCCTGCCTCCATGCTTCCCCTTACGTGTGTGTCCGCTGTGCTCCCATCTGCTTCGGTGGTGCCTGTGATGTCCCAAGGTGTTCTGGTGGTGCCTTCACTGTTCCGAGCTGCTCCAGCAGTGTCTGAGATGCTCTGACAATCTTTCAGAGCAGCAGTGCCATTTTCTGCTGGCTCCTGGGCTGTTGGGGGATCATCTGCGCCGAGGAGAGAGGGATTCCCTGCATTCTCGGGGTTGATCCAGTTGCTGCTGGGAGATTAGAGGACATCCAACAGCAAAGGAGGGGGTGGCGGCCTGCAACACCACGTGTTCAGAGGCAAGATGGCCGCCCCCAGAGTCCCCATGTGTTGATGAGAGCTCTGTAGCATCGGGGTAGGAAGACCGTACGGGGGCCTGGCAGGAGACGGAGGCCCTCTGAGGCGCGTCTTAGGCCGCCGCTGGGGAGGAAGCATCTGGGGGCCACAGGAGCGGGCTTAGAGGCAGAGGTCCTCTTTTTGGTGCCATTCCTGATGAGGGGATCCAGCGTGCCTGAGCCACGAATAGAAGAGAGAAAATCCTCCAGGGCATAGCTGTGAGCTCTTCTGGCCCTTGGGGACGTGTGGGCACAGTCGGTACAGTCCTGCAGATGCATTTGTGGTGGTTGTCTGAGTTGATCATCTTTCTGGAGCAGGACGCACACTTCTTAAAAACAGACATGGTGAGTGATGCTTGTTCTATTTTCCTTTCTTCTTCTTATCTTCTTTGTATATTCCTTTTTTTTGTTTATGTAGACTGTAAATAAGGAGGAGAGAAGAAATCCGCCTTGCGTCCAAGGCAGAAGAAGTAAAACTGGCCAGCTAGGGGCGGGATCGGAGGGTTAGGCTAGTGAGTCATGCTCAGAAGGGCAAAGCCCTTCTGGGCTATTTGGAGAGATATCCATCTCAGAGCCGTCAGATGACATCAGCAGGTGTGGATGACTCATCCTGCTTGTCCTAGGAGAACTAAAGAGTGGATAAATTGTTATAGCAAACGCTGTGAAAAGCTCTTGTTCAATCACTCACCCACAGAGGGAAAACTCACAGACAGGCTGGAATGCAAACAGGATCTTTAATGTGCACAGGTTCAGACAGAGAGCCGGTACCCTCCACAAAAGAGTCTGAGCCCCGAGGGACGTCCTTCAATGCCTTAAATACAGTATAATTTCAAACTCATTCTATAATCCCATTTGCCACAGGTATTTCCTGTCCACCAATCAGCAGCCCCTGGGGAAGGTACCTGGGTGACCTGTCCAAACCGGTGTGCTCTGGTCTGTTGGTTTCTGGGCTAGGGGATACTGTGCTCAGACCTGGAGTGGGGGAAGGGTGTCTACTGAAATAGCAGGCTGATTACTTTATGTAAGAGCCTCATGGCTTGGGGGAAGGGTCAGACACTTGTGTAAGAGCCTCATGGCTTGGGGGAAGGGTCAGGCACTTGTGTAAGAGCCTCATGGCTGCCTCACTCCCCCCTTTTTAAGTGAGACCTCAACCGCTAGAGGCGGTTGAGGGCTGTATTACTGGAGGCAAGCCGCAGAGGGGTGTATTGGATCAGGGCCATGACAGTGGTAATCGCCTTGCGTTCTACCAGGGTATCAAGGGTGGTGGTAATGAAGCGGTAAAGAATGGGGATACAACATGGCAGAATGGCACATAGCAGTAAATAAAAAGAACCCCTACCACTGGGATTTTTAGTCCCCCTGGCCAACTGAACCACTTCATTAACCACCCAGGACCCATGGACGGGTCAGTAATATGATTAACTAGATCACTTAGATCTTGGATAGAGTGTTCAATGGAAACACTTGCATCAGTGAGTTTAAAACGACACATACCCTATACCCTCTATAGCAACTCCTGCACAAACGTTTTTGTTCCGCGTGCAAAAGTTGCTGTTCTGACTGTAAAAGGTTGCAGGGTCTGCAGAGGCCTCTTTCCTTTGGGACAAAGGAGGGCCATGTGCAAAACGTCTGCAGAGGCTTCTTTCCTTTGGGGCAAAGGCTCTTTCCCTGGGATCCACCCTTATCAGCATATTAATGGCTTTAATTCTTGCTAGTGTTGAGTCATTCTGGCTGCACCCTGCCATTCCCTTTGCTTCATTAAACACTGGCACTGTAGTCTTCAGGGCATATGAGTACTTTGTATCACCAGCTTTGTTTGGCCTGTTTAACTTGTCCAGGCTTGCCCAGCTTGCTCAGGCCTGTTTAACCTATTCAGGCCTGGCATGTCTTTTCTTGTGCTGGGTCCATTTTCTGTGCACTTTCAGGCCTGACCTGTTTCTTAGCTAGGTCCATTCTCTGTGCACTTCTGTTCAGAGTATGGTTCCCCCTGGCTTTACTCTTGTTGTGCTGGGCTCTGGGTACTCATTTTCTTAGCCCACATGCTTTTTTCCGTGCCATCATAATGTATTACAGCCTCAGGCAAGGATGCAGCCATACTAGACATACCTATCAGCCAATTTCCCTTCATTCCCAATTTTTCTTTTTCTTTTCTTGTTTATGGGGTAAAGGTAATCCCACTAAGGGCAATGGACAAGCAACCATTTGAGACAGATATTGAGACAGATAGGGGTCATCAGAAAAGCAGCTTCTGGTACTGTTCCCTAGAGACAACATACATTGTAACATCATTTTCTTGCAGCTGGTCAATAATATTGAAATCACATAACATGAAAGTATGTCAAAAGCAGCAGTGCTTAATAATGTGATAAAGAAAGTTCTGAGAATAGTACAGCAAAAACTTGAGCTGGTGTGGGTATTGCAGTTGCTGAAGCCGAAATGACTTGTAGATTTCAGTTACTTTCTAAGAAAACAATATTAAAAGGATAACAATACAATCATTCACAGAAGCCCCCAAAACCCCCCCAGTCAGTCCAACAGTTCTTTTTCCTACCTCTCAGCAGTTCCCCAGGTCCTCGCAGTGTGCTTCACCTTTCTCTGAAGTTCAAGTTCTGTCTCTCTCAAAATTTGAACCTCTCATTCTCATAGGCAGACACCCTGGCCCATTTTCAATGTGACACACTGATCCGGATAGGGACTCCTTCACACATCTCAGCGGTGGTCAGCTCTGAGTTCTCGGGATGGTCTGCTCCATCTGGACCCCGGCCACCTCCCTCCGCTGGGCTCCCTGGATTGCAATTGGTGACATGACTCCAGGCCTTATTCAGAAAAGCAGCACCAATATTGAATGAAAAAAAACTAAATATGCTGGATTAGATTTCACAATGAAATAAACTTAACTTCCTCCACATTTACCAAGATCACATCCTACAAATATTGCTGTTTAGACTTTCAATGGTCTATCAGTAACTATCTCGTATGGTGTCAATTTTTATCTGGCAGTTTGATTAACTTCTTGTCTCTCTGTCACTGGAGATTCACTTGCTGGTAGTGAACATTCCATTATGCCCTTGACTGACCTTTACATGCTCCCCCTTTGCCCATGCATGCCTGGCCAGGACATGCAGAGGCAAAAAGGAGGCAAAAAAAGCATCTGGAAGTACCACATGGCCAGTGTAGGTCCTCCAAAACCCATCAGGGTGCACCTAGCCTGTCTCCAGGTGTCCATTTCCAATTATTGAGTATGTGTTGGGGCCTAGATGAATTCCTAAATTGAATATTCTGGAGATGGCATAGGTGAATAAAGTGCTCATCATTTTTTTTTTGTTTACATATTCATTAGCCAGATACATCACTTCACATCATTGAATTACCTTCATCAGTTTACTGTCTATCAGAGTCCTTCCTCTTAATATCCCACTTCATCCCTCAGAACACTCCCCCATCACCTGCATCATTCCACCAACCACATACTCCCCCATTACATGCATCATTCCACCAACCACATACGTAGGTCCCTTTCATGTTTTTATACCATACTAATGTATCCTTATTTGGCAAGGCTGCTAAGAACATTAAACAATTGTTTAAAAACTTAGTATTGTTTCTTTTCTCTCTCATTCTTTTTCTTAAACCTCTCCTGGATCATTACTGACAAGCAAGATTTGGTTTTGTCCAATCAACTCATGTTAATGTTATTGTTACATTTGTAAATAACTTTACAAATATTTCCATATTTTTCTGGGAACTCAGTTCCATCTTCCCAATAAATTTGAAAATTGGAAAGGGCAGTGTAATTGGCAGCCATGGTGCCACTGTCCTGTTCAGCAATCATCAGCACTGAGCTTAACAATGCAAAGTAATTACCTTAAATCTTACAGTTCATTGGTGGATATCTGGAATGCAAACACTTCCCTTTTACATTTTTTTTAACCTAAATGTACTTTTCACATTTAATTTAAAACCTAATAATACCTGAGACTGGCATCAAACTGATCTGAAAACCCTCTATGAGGTGCTTGCCACAGGATATAAAATCCCTTTTAATTTTTAATTGTGTATATGCAGTCAAAACCAAATATATGTACCAGAGATAAAATTCAGGCTTTAAAAGACAAGTAAAAAAATCTTCATTTCTTCATAATCTTATAAGGATTTTCTCTCCCCATCAGCTTTGCCCTACAGATATTGCTAACAGTAATTTGACAGTCCTTCTTCAGCCTTACACAGTCAAGATGCTGCTCAAACATTTGAGGATGCTCAAAGGAGGCACCCCCCATGGTTCCAGAAGCTTAAAACTCTACAATCTAAATTGATGAGAGGATTGTTTGGAGACTAGGTGTGGCGTTTGCTAGGAGAAAGACTCCTAGGTGATTTTTTTTTCTTTTGTCCTCTCTAATGTGCCTCCATTTATCTGCTAGAAGAAGGAACTCCTCCCAGTATCTTTCTATAGCTATGCAAACCATCTCTGCAGTTTTCAACCACCCCTTACTCACTGCTGAAAGGTGTGATCAAAAATGTGGTTCTTTGACTATGCATGAAACTGGATATGCATTAAATAAAGCAATTGTCTTCCTTCACTCTCTAATGGGCCTCCATTCATCTTCTAGAAGAGGGAACTCCTCCCAGTATCTTTCTATAGCTATGGAAACTATCTCAGCAGTTTTCAACTATCCCCCAGTTCAGTGTAAATTTTCTAATCTCACTTCTGGGAATACAATATACAATATAATCCAGGTAACAGGCAGAGTTTGGTTGCACATAACACACAGGACCACAAAAGGAAAAAGAAAGAGGGAAAACAGAAAACAGAGACGTCTCAGCAGCGAATACGTTACAAATACACATTACACATTACACACACTAGCATAGGATTTAACTTTTTCCATGAGGATAATAGCAACGAGAAATATAGCTAGCTATTTTTCTAATGTCCACTAGATGGAGCTCCAGGATCACTAGCACAAAAGGAACCCCCAACACTAAAAGCACATGGCAACATGTTCATTGTTTATTGTAAACCGCGCTGATGCTGAATAGCGCGGTATAAAAGAGACTTTAAATAAATAAATAAATAAATAAATAAACACAAAAAAGCCCCCAACACTATAGGAGCACATGGGGCAAAGGCTCTAAATAAATTGCCCCGATCATCGGAGAATTGCGATCAGCGCAATTATTCTTGAAAGGCACACTTAAGGGAGTTAATACTAATATCCTAGGCAATTTTTCTTCAATAGCTTTGGCAGCGCTGCACTTTAAATACTTTTAAGGGGCCCAAGGTAGCAAAATTAATTCATACTGCAGTTATCTTACTGGTACTCTGATTTCTACTCAAAACTGGACGAACGGTGGCTTCAGAACCCCCCCCCCCCCCGGGGTCCCTACTAGGACCATTCGTTGTGGGTGATCGGGCCGCTACAGGTTCACAGAATTTACTACCCAAAACAGTAAGGAAGTACTTACCAGACCTCTGATCAGGAAGAGTTTGGATGCCAGTCTATCCAGCCGGTTTTCAATCGGGGATTCAGCCGCAGGGACCGACTGACCACACAAGTCAAAGAGTCCTTCGGAGCACAAAGGGGCCCCGTGGCGCCAAGGATCGTTAATCACCTGGAGGGGTCGGTCCCTGACCGGTGGAGGCCCTGATCCTGCAAAAAGCAGTAGTCTTCCCACCGTGGCTGTGATGAGAGAGGCTTTTCTTTAAAGTTTCCCGGCCAATGCACCAGAAATGTTATAGTAAACGCTATGAAAAGCTCTTGTTCAATCACTCACCCACAGAAGGAAAACTCACAGACAGGCTGGAATGCAAACAGGATCTTTAATGTGCACAGGTTCAGACAGAGAGCCGGTACCCTCCACAAAAGAGTCTGAGCCCCGAGGGACGTCCTTCAATGCCTTAAATACAGTATAATTTCAAACTCATTCTGTAATCCCATTTGCCACAGGTATTTCCTGTCCACCAATCAGCAGCCCCTGGGGAAGGTACCTGGGTGACCTGTCCAAACCGGTGTGCTCTGGTCTGTTGGTTTCTGGGCTAGGGGATACTGTGCTCAGACCTGGAGTGGGGGAAGGGTGTAGCAGGCTGATTACTTTATGTAAGAGCCTCATGGCTTGGGGGAAGGGTCAGGCACTTGTGTAAGAGCCTCATGGCTTGGGGGAAGGGTCAGGCACTTGTGTAAGAGCCTCATGGCTTGGGGGAAGGGTCAAGCACTTGTGTAAGAGCCTCATGGCTGCCTCACTCCCCCCTTTTTAAGTGAGACCTCAACTGCTAGAGGCGGTAGAGTGCAGTATTACTGGAGGCAAGCCGCAGAGGAGTGTATTGGGTCAGGGCCATAACAGTGGTAGCAGCCTTGCATTCTACCAGGGTGTCAAGGGTGGTGGTAATGGAGCGGTGGAGAATGGGGATACAACATGGTATGAGGGCACATACTAGGAAGAGAAGGAAAACTCCTATAGCTAGGGTATTAAGGCCCCCCAACCAACCAAACAATTTGAAGAACCACCCTGTCCCCAGTCCCATGGACGGGTCTGAGATTTGCTTCGCTAAGTCACGTAGGTCTTGGATTGAGCGTTCAATGGACACACTTTCATCTGTGAGGTTAAAACAACACATTCCTTCGAATTCCTCACACCCATGGTTGAGGCGTAACAGCAGGAAATCTATGGTCATTCTATTCTGTAGAATTGCTGTACGTAGGCTGGACAGCTCGTAATTTATGGAAGCTAGTATGGTTGAGGTGAGGTTAATGGTCTTGGCTAGGGAGCAAGCGAGTCGGCTTACCTCCAGGGAGTTGTGTAGGGCCAACCCAGGTGTCCCAAGGATTGATACTGACAGTCCAAGAGCTGTCTCATCACTGTAAGGCTCTACGTTTGAGTTACAGGTCGAGGGCATGGGGGCAGAGCGGGGATAACTGGGGGGCCGGACGAAGGCAGCAGTTGTAAGCTTAGCAAAAGTGCACGGACCACCAGTGGCATTTGCAGGGACGTAAGTGTACGTCATTTTGCCACATACTAAAAACCAGCCTAAGGGAAGATACATTTCTGAGTGTGAATAGGATACATTTGTAACAGAGCTGCATGATAACACAATATTTGATACATTGTTTTCTCCCCTCTTGACAATGACAAAAAAGAAACAATCAGTAGCATTTAGAGTGGAAACTACCTGTAAGGAAAAAGGCACTTGGTTGAAAAGTGTAGAAGTCGGTCGGGTAACCCCAATATGGTAGAAATATATTCCAGGTTGTTTACAGTTTAAATTAGCAAGCATAGTGAAGTTGTGCATCTCACACAAACTAGACGGTACAGCAATAAGAGAGGTTTGTAGAGAGTTACGTATACAAACGTTTGTCATGTTCAGAGCAATTTGGGCGAGTAATACTGCTGTGTTAGTAGTCTCTGCACTTGTTGGAAAACGGGCCCATGTCAGGGAAACGAGTAAGGCTAGGGCAACGCTTCTCATTCTGCTCCCGGTTCTGGAAAAGGGGGTCTCGTAGATCAGTCTCTCCGGGGGTCTCGTCGGCAGTCTGTTAGAGCCCTTTACTGGGCAGAAAGGTCCCTCTTCAGTTTCAAACGCAGGGGTTGATCTGGAATCGGGACTGCGGTCCAGGCTGGAACAACTTCTGGTGCAGCGGCCTTGACACGAGAGTGATGGATCCACGGAGCGACTTCAGCCACCTTAACAGCCGTGGGGGTGGTCAGCAGAACAGTATACTGGCCGCGCCACTGGGGGGTCAATGGATCTTTCTTCCACTCCTTGACCCACACTTGGGAACCAGGCTGGTGCGTATGGAGCGCTTCAGTCAGGTTGATGGGGAGTCGCTCCTGGATCCACCGGTGCAATTTCTGCAATACAGAACTGAGAGCCGACAGTTCCTGCCGGGTTATTTCTGAACCTATCTGCATTAAATCTCCATGGACGCCCTGTATGAGGGGTGCAGGGCGACCATATACAGCTTCAAAGGGGGAAACACCGATACTCTTTCGTGGGGCTGACCGTATGCGGAGCAGAGCTATAGGGAGCAATTGGGGCCACTTCAGTGAGGTTTCCTGACACAATTTTGCTAACTGGCTCTTTATGGTGTGATTCATGCGTTCTACTTTCCCTGAGCTCTGCGGGCGGTAAGCTGTGTGTAGCTTCCAATCGATCTGTAAGGCCTTTACTACCTGCTGTATCACTTGGGCCACAAATGCAGGTCCATTATCAGATCCCACTACTACTGGAAGCCCAAACTGGGGGATGATTTCATGCAGCAGCACCTTAGTCACTTCTCTGGCTTTTTCTGTGCGGACTGGGAAGGCCTCCACCCACCCCGTGAAAGTACAGACCAATACCAGCAGATACCGGTACCCATTTGCTCGGGGCATTTCTGAAAAGTCAACCTGGATGTTTCCCATAGGGGTGACCCCATAAGACTGGACCCCTGGGGGTTGGCTTGGGCCTTGACGGGCATTGTTTTTAGCACATGTGGTGCATTGTCTAGCAATTGCAGCTGTCAACGAGGATAAGCAGGAAATGAAGAAATATGGGCGGAGGGCAGTTTCCATTGCTGTCTTGCCCATATGAGTGGCCTGATGAAAGGATGATAGGAATGCTGGGGCAAGGCTGTCTGGGATGACTATCACTGGAGCTGTCCCTGTTCTAGGTAACCTTATCCAACCATCTGTGTGTAACACCCCACCCTCCTCCTGACAGAAAAAATCTAGCTCTCGTGTAGTGTACCTCTTGGCCCAATGGCTTAGTGGGACTGGAAACAGGGGGGCTTGTAGATCCTGGGAGCTCTGCGGGAAAGACTGGGACAAGTATGTGGTTGCTACTCGCCGGGCTTCTACATCAGCCCGTCTATTTCCCTTAGCTATTTCACTGTTCCCTTTCTGGTGGCCTCTGCAGTGCATTACGGCTACTGTTTTTGGATGCCAGACTGCTTCTAACAGGGCCAATATCTGGGGGCCATTCTTTATCTCAGAGCCAGCTGCAGTAACTAACCCTCTTTCTTTGTACAGGGCCCCGTGGGCATGGAGAATGGAAAAGGCATATCTGGAATCTGTGTATATATTTACACGACTGTTAGTCCCAAGGATTAAGGCACGGGTAAGGGCAATGAGTTCCGCCTTCTGTGCGGAGGTTCCAGGGGGCAAAGGCTGTGCTTCAACTATTTCTTCCATCGTCACCACCACATACCCCGCACACCTGCGGCCCTCCAGCACCAGACTGCTTCCATCTACGTAGTAGGTCTCATCCGGATTGCTTAATAGCACATCCGTCCGATCAGGGCGACTGGAGAAGACTGTATCCATCACTTCCAGACAGTCGTGATCAGGTGGTCCCGGGCCAACAGGCAGGAAAGTAGCAAGGTTCAAGGCTTGGCTGGTAGTTGTCTGCACCCTGGGATTTCCCCATAACATGCTCTGGTATTTCAACATTCGGGAGCTGGTGAACCAGTAACTTCCTTTATGCACTAGCAATGTTTGGACTGAATGCGGGACGGTGACTAGAAGGCCTTGGCCCATGGACAGTTTATCAGATTCTTCCACCAACAAGGCTGTTGCTGCTATTGCTCTCAGGCAAGGTGGCCATCCCTTGGCCACTGGATCCAGCAGTTTTGACAGGTAGGCGACTGGTCGTGGCCAAGACCCCAGTTGTTGGGTCAAGACCCCCAAAGCTGTTCCTGCTGCTTCGTGCACATAGAGGGTGAAAGGCTTGGTGACATCCAGAAGGCCTAGGGCCAGTGATGACAGTAATGCCCTTTTCAAATGTTCGAAGGCCTCCTGTTGGTCACGACCCCATTCAAGGGGGCTCTTCTCTGGGCCCTTTGTAGACTCATAGAGGGGCTTTGCGATCTTTGCGAAGTTGGGAATCCAGATACGACAGTACCCAGCGGCCCCGAGAAAAGCACGTACTTGCTTGCGGGTTGTTGGCACTGGAATCCGGCACACTGCTTCCTTCCTCTCGCTCCCCAACCGTCGGCTTCCTTTTGACAGATGGAATCCCAGATACTTCACTTCCGACTGACATAGCTGAGCCTTTTTTCTGGAGACTCGGTATCCCGCATCATACAGAAGTTGGAGAAGCTCTGTGGTTGCCAGTACACATTCAGCCTCAGAGTCAGCAGCGATTAGTAGGTCATCAACATACTGCAGAAGTACTCGTCTGCCGGGCTCCCCCGGAGGGAAACTAGCGAGATCTTGGGCCAATGCTGTGCTGAAGATGGTGGGGGAGTTCTTGAATCCCTGTGGTAAACGAGTCCAGGTAACTTGTGACTTTCTGCCAGTAGCAGGGTCCTCTTTCTCGAAAGCAAACAGGTGCTGGCTTGCAGTAGCCAGGCGTATACAAAAGAAGGCATCTTTTAGGTCCAGTACTGAGAAGTGAGAAGCAGTCGCCGGGATGAGGCCCAACAGTGTATAAGGGTTTGGTACTACTGGATGCAGAGTCACAGTGGCCTCATTGACACGACGGAGATCCTGAACAGGTCGATAGTCGGTGGTTCCAGGTTTTCGAACTGGCAGTAAAGGAGTGTTCCATGCCGATTGGCAGGGCCGCAGGATACCATGCTGTAGTAGCTGCACCAGATGATGATGAATTCCTTCTACAGCTGCCCGCGGCAGCGGGTATTGTCGCACATGCACCGGGGAGGCTCCCGGCTTCATTTCAACACATACGGGAGGGATGTTAATGGCCATTCCAGGGGGGTTTCCTTCTGCCCATACTCCAGGGGGCACTGATTCCCACGTAACCAGGGTAGCCACATCAGATTTGGGCCTGTTCTCATATAACCGCCATTCTTCTTCTCGGGGGACGGACAGTACCAAAACTGTTGTGCCCAGGCTGGGTATTTCGAGCTCAGCCTGGCCGTCAGACCCGAATGAGATTTGGGCCTGGAGTTTTGCCAGAACATCCCGACCCAGCAAGGGTATGGGACATTCAGGCATATACAGGAACTGGTGAGTGATGGTCCGTCCCCCCAACTGGCACATGCGGTTTTGCAGGAAAGGTCTCTGGGCCCTCTCCCCCGTAGCTCCCACAGTTACTGACTGGGAGGAGATCGGGGCTACTTGTTGGGTGACCACTGAGTGTGTTGCTCCGGTATCGACCATGAATTGCATTTTCCGGTCCCCTAAATTCATGCTGACCATAGGCTCCTGGGGACACAACAGAAACTTGGAGCCCGGTCCGGCCTAGTAGTCATCCGAGTCATAATGTTCCATAGCTGCAAGGCCTTCGAGAGCTGGAACCGGTGGAGGCGGGTAAGCATCATGCTGATCTTGCTCCCGTGTAGTTCGTACGGGTGCTCTTACACCCCTCGTGGATGGATATCTCCCTCGCCTTGTGTTACGATTTGGACAGTCATTCTTCCAGTGTCCCTCCTCTTTGCAGTAGGCACATTGAGTGGGGCTTAGGGAAATCCTCGGCCCCCCATATCCGCGTCCTCATCCCCTATTTCCTCCTTTGGCCCAGGCTAGAACTGGTGGTCGCTCGGCTAAGGCGGCTGCTAGGAAGTCTGCCTTTTTCTTCATCCGGCGCTCCGACTCTCGCTTCTGCTCCTGGTCACGATTTACATATACTTTTTGTGCCACTTCCATCAATTGTGTTGTATTCATGCCCGCAAACCCTTCCAGTTTCTGCAGCTTCCGCCGTATGTCACCTTGTGCCTGAGTCACAAAGGCATTATTCACCATCTGAAGATTCTCAGGGGCCGCTTGATCATAGGGGGTGTATAATCGGTATGCTTCAGTCAGACGCTCATAAAATACCGCCGGACTTTCATCAGGAAGCTGGAGAACTTCTGCGATTTTACTGATGTTCATAGCTCGTTGCCCCCCTTTCTTAAGGCCTTCAAGGAGCGCAGTCTGGAAACGAGTGAGAGCCACTGCTCCAACAGGGTCATTCGGGTCCCAGCGGGGGTCTTTATTCGGGAAATCTGCCTCTGCCTGCTGCCGTGGATTTATAACTCCCTCATGGGCAGGATGTGTCTCCAGCCACTCGAGGGTGGCCCGTACAATGCGCGCCCGTTCTTCTGTATTGAATAAGGTGGAAAGCAATTGTTTAGTGTCCGACCAGGTAGGCTGGTGTGTTTGCATAATACTGGTCATAAGCTCTGTCAGTTCTTGGGGCTTTTCAGTATATGAGGCATAGTGGGTTTTCCAGTTGAGCAGGTCCGTAGTGGAGAAAGGGACATAAATCAGGCTTGATGGTCCCACTGCCACCTTTCCAGTAGCATCAATATATGGGAGCCCCTGTACTTGTCGTAGTGGTAATTGGAGATCTTGCGACTGCAGGCGGTGGGCTACCGGGGGTGACGATTCAAGCCCAGCCCCTGTGCTCTCAGGGGAGGAGATGGTGGCACTGGAGGTGGCACCAGATGTGGGAGGGGAATCTGAAGATGAGGGGCCAGAGTCTGTAGAATCTTCCCTAAATCTGGCATCACCCACCCCAGGAAGAGGTCTTCCTGAACTTTCTGCTGTGGGCGGATCCCGCAGTGGTGCGGACAGGACACGGGGTTGAAGTAGAGGGGAGGGGGCGTGGAGGAATATCAGGAGAGTCCCGTCCCTGGTAGATAGGGGCGGGTGTCCGTCCCTTTTGGCGACAGATGGCCGCCACCATTACTCTACACTGATCCTCGTGACAGCGCTGGAGCCACCTTGGTCTGAGTTGGCATATGGTCAGCCATGAGTCAATATATGGGAACTGGTCAGGGTGCCCTTTTGCTACAATTTGATGGACCAAGGACACAGTGGCCAGGTCAATAGACCCCTGGGGAGGCCATAGCTTAACTAAGGCTGGCCATTCCCTCTCACACAAAAAGGATAATCTGGAGGCGGAGAGAGGTACCCCATAATCCTCTCTAAACCCAGATTTAAAATTGTGAAGCATGCACTGTAGGGGCGTTTTCACTTTTGACTTTCCCGACCCCATGCTCTAATTCTAGTTCAATAACTAAGTACAGTATACAATGTGGATCAGATCTTCTAACCTAATCCCAATTCAGGGGGAAAAAATGCAATTTACAGTAAGAAAAAAATGCAATTTACAATACAGATCCTATCTAGACTTAATCCAGGAAAAATAATACAATTTACAATGCAGACCCTATCTAGTCCTAATTCAGGAGGGGAGAGAGAGACAAAAAACACAAAATTTTTACAATATAGGTCTTGGCAATTTACAAAATATACACTCAGATTTAATTTAGATAAGAGTAAGCTAGCTATTCTTAAATGTCCACCAGATGGAGCTCCAGGATCACTTTAACCATGAGGAATAGTAGTAAATACAGCTAATGTCCACTAGATGGAGCTCCAGAATCGCTTTAAGTATATTGGAGTGTAGCTTACACGTGGTCTTTTCAAGATGGCTGCCTCCTCGTGCGTTCCACACCGGATTCTATCTCTGCACACCTCCGGACACGACTCAGCTGTTCCTGAACCCCTAAAAAGGAAACAAGGGAACAGACATCGGGCCAAACAGCTTCGGATCGCAAAGGGAAGCAAGGGAACACAGATCGGGACCCCCCGGCGCAACCAAAAGGGGCCAGCAGGGACAAGCGGCAGCAGGCCCGAAACGGACGCCCCGGCACGCCCAGCCCTCACTCGTGGACAGGCAAAGGACCAAATCAGTGGAGGAGAGCCAGCCGGGCTGCGGCGCACAAACCACACATGCAGGGGAGAGAATAAAAGCAATTTAAATGTCGGAGAGCTAGCCGGGCCGCGGCGCACAGACCGCACAAGCAGGGGAATAAAAAAAGCAATTTAAATGTCGGAGAGTCAGCCGGGCCACGGCGCACAGACCACATAAGCAGGAGAGAGGAAAAAGGCACTTTTAAACATCTGAGAGCCAGCCGGGCCGCGACGCACAGACCACACAAGCAAGAGAGAGGAAAAAGGCACTTTTAAACATCGGAGAGCCAGCCGGGCCGCGGCGCACAGAAGAAGCAAATCTCGAGGGGAGAATCAGCCAGCCCGCGGCACACATTGCGGTCAGTACAACATTTTAATAATTAGCTTGGGGCAAATTTTTATTAATAGCTTTGGCAGCGCTGCACTTTAAATACCCTTAAGGGGCCCGAAGTGACAAAGTTAAATTTTTACTGCAGTTATTTACTGGTACTCGCAAGCGCCCCCCCTTTTTTATTTTACCAGATTTACCAGATTTTACAGATTTACCAGATACAGACAGGATGAGCAATGGTTTCAGGGCCACAAAAGCCCCTATTAGGACTGCTCGTGCGGGTGATCGGGCCACTACAGGCTTACAGGATTTACAGATAGAGTACAGAACTAGCCCCAAACAGTAAGGTAGCAGTACTCACCAGAACTCTGATCAGACAGGTAGTTTGGATGCCAGTATATCCAGCCGGTTTTCAATCGGGGATTCAGCCGCAGGGACCAACTGACCAGACAAATCAAGGTGTCCTTCCGAGCACAAAGTGGCCCGGGGCGCCAAGGACCATTAATCACCTGGAGGGGCCGGTCCCTGACCGGTGGAGGCCCTGATCCTGCAAAAAGCAGTAGTCTTCCCACCGTGGGTGTGATGAGAGAGGCTTTTCTTTAAAGTTTCCTGGCCAATGCACCAGAAATGTCATAGCAAACTGTGAAAAGCTGTGAAAAGCTCTTATTCAATCACTTACCCACAGAAGGAAAACTCACAGACAGGCTGGAATGCAAACAGGATCTTTAATGTGCACAGGGAGAGCTGGTACCCTCCACAAGAGTCTGAGCCCCGAGGGACGTCCTCCAATGCCTTATATACAGTACAATTTTAAACTCATTCTATAATCCCATTTGCCACAGGTATTTCCTGTCCACCAATCAGCAGCCCCTGGGGAAGGTACCTGGGTGACCCGTCCAAACCGGTGTGCTCTGGTCTGTTGATTTCTGGGCTAGGGGATATTGTGCTCAGACCTGGAGTGGGGGAAGGGTGTCTACTGAAATCTTAATGTCTTCTCTTAGCAGGCTGATTAGTTTATGTAAGAGCCTCATGGCTTGGGGGGAAGGGTCAGGCTGATCACTTGTGTAAGAGCCTCATGGCTGCCTCACTCCCCCCTTTTTAAGTGAGACCTCAACCGCTAGAAGCGGTTGAGGGCTGTATTACTGGAGGCAAGCCGCAGAGGGGTGTATTGGGTCAGGGCCATGACAGTGGTAATCACCTTGCGTTCTACCAGGGTATCAAGGGTGGTGGTAATGAAGCGGTAAAGAATGGGGATACAACATGGCAGAATGGCACATAGCAGTAAATAAAAAGAACCCCTACCACTGGGATTTTTAGTCCCCCTGGCCAACTGAACCACTTCATAAACCACCCAGGACCCATGGACGGGTCAGTAATATGATTAACTAGATCACTTAGATCTTGGATAGAGTGTTCAATGGAAACACTTGCATCAGTGAGTTTAAAACAACACATACCCTATACCCTCTATAGCAACTCCTGCACAAACATTTTTGTTCCGTGTGCAAAAGTTGCTGTTCTGACTGTATAAGGTTGCAGGGCCTGCAGAGGCCTCTTTCCTTTGGGACAAAGGAGGGCCATGTGCAAAAAGTCTGCAGAGGCTTCTTTCCTTTGGGGCAAAGGCTCTTTCCCTGGGATCCACCCTTATCAGCATATTAATGGCTTTTATTCTTGCTAGTGTTGAGTCATTCTGGCTGCACCCTGCCATTCCCTTTGCTTCATTAATCACTGGCACTGTAGTCTTCAGGGCATATGAGTACTTTGTATCACTGGCTTTGTTTGGCCTGTTTAACTTGTCCAGGCTTGCCCAGCTTGCTCAGGCCTGTTCAATCTGTTCAGGCCTGGGCTGTCTTTTGTTAGCTGGGTCCATTTTCTGTGCACTTCTGCTCAGAGTATGGTTCCCCCTGGCTTTACTTTTGTTGTGCTGGGCTCTGGGTACTCATTTTCTTAGCCCACATGCTTTTTTTCCGTGCCATCATAATGTATTACAGCCTCAGGCAAGGATGCAGCCATACTAGACATACCTATCAGCCAATTTCCCTTCATTCCCAATTTTTCTTTTTCTTTTCTTGTTTATGGGGCAAGGTAATCCCACTAAGGGCAATGGACAAGCAACCATTTGAGACAGATAGGGGTCATCAGAAAAGCAGCTTCTGGTACTGTTCCCTAGAGACAACATACATTGTAACATCATTTTCTTGCAGCTGGTCAATAATATTGAAAACACATAACATGAAAGTATGTCAAAAGCAGCAGTGCTTAATAATGTGATAAAGAAAGCTCTGAGAATAGTACAGCAAAAACGAGCTGGTGTGGGTATTGCAGTTGCTGAAGCCGAAATGGCTTGTAGATTTCAGTTACTTTCTAAGAAAACAATATTAAAAGGAAAACAATACAATCGTTCACAGAAGCCCCCAACCCCCCCCCCCCCCAGTCAGTCCAACAGTTCTTTTTCCTGCCTCTCAGCAGTTCCCCAGGACCTCGCAGGGTGCTTCACCTTTCTCTGAAGTTCAAGTTCTGTCTCTCTCAAAATTTGAACCTCTCATTCTCATAGGCAGACACCCTGGCCCGTTTTCAATGTGACACACTGATCCAGATAGGGACTCCTTCACACATCTCAGCGGTGGGCAGCTCTGAGTTCTCGGGATGGTCTGCTCCATCTGGACCCCGGCCACCTCCCTCCGCTGGGCTCCCTGGATTGCAATTGGTGACATGACTCCAGGCCTTATTCAGAAAAGCAGCACCAATATTGAATGAAAAAAAACTAAATATGCTGGATTAGATTTCACAATGAAATAAACTTAACTTCCTCCACATTTACCAAGATCACATACTACAAATATTGCTATTTAAACTTTCAATGGTCTATCAGTAACTATCTCGTATGGTGTCAATTTTTATCTGGCAGTTTGATTAACTTCTTGTCTCTCTGTCACTGGAGATTCACTTGCTGGTAGTGAACATTCCATTATGCCCTTGACTGACTTTTACATGCTCCCCCTTTGCCCATGCATGCCTGGTCAGGACATACAGAGGCAAAAAGGAGGCAAAAAAGCATCTGGAAGTACCACATGGCCAGTGTAGGTCCTCCAAAACCCATCAGGGTGCACCTAGCCTGTCTCCAGGTGTCCATTTCCAATTATTGAGTATGTGTTGGGGCCTAGATGAATTCCTAAATTGAATATTCTGGAGATGGCATAGTTGAATAAAGTGCTCATCATTTTTTTTTTGTTTACATATTCATTAGCCAGATACATCACTTCACATCATTGAATTACCTTCATCAGTTTACTGTCTATCAGAGTCCTTCCTCTTAATATCCCACTTTATCCCTCAGAACACTCCCCCATCACCTGCATCATTCCACCAACCACATACTCCCCCATTACATGCATCATTCCACCAACCACATACGTAGGTCCCTTTCATGTTTTTATACCATACTAATGTATCCTTATTTGGCAAGGCTGCTAAGAACATTAAACAATTGTTTAAAAACTTAGTATTGTTTCTTTTCTCTCATTCTTTTTCTTAAACTTCTCCTGGATCATTGCTGACAAGCAAGATTTGGTTTTGTCCAATCAACTCATGTTAATGTTATTGTTACATTTGTAAATAACTTTACAAATATTTCCATATTTTTCTGGGAACTCAGTTCCATCTTCCCACTAAATTTGAAAATTGGAAAGGGCAGTGTAATTGGCAGCCATGGTGCCACTGTCCTGTTCAGCAATCATCAGCACTGAGCTTAACAATGCAAAGTAATTACCTTAAATCTTACAGTTCAGAAAATAGGCATTCAAATGATGAAACTGATACTTTTGCATGAAAAGGTTGGTGGATATCTGGAATGCAAACACTTCCCTTTTATATTTTTTTTAACCTAAATGTACTTTTCACATTTAATTTAAAACCTAATAATACCTGAGACTGGCATCAAACTGATCTGAAAACCCTCTATGAGGTGCTTGCCACAGGATATAAAATCCCTTTTAATTTTTAATTTTGTATATGCAGTCAAAACCAAATATATGTACCAGAGATAAAATTCAGGCTTTAAAAAGACAAGTAAAAAAATCTTCATTTCTTCATAATCTTATAAGTATTTTCTCTCCCCTTTTTTTAAGTTCTAACAAATGTGTTGCAGCTAATTTTCACACATCAGCTTTGCCCTACAGATATTGCTAACAGTAATTTGACAGTCCTTCTTCAGCCTTACACAGTCAAGATGCTGCTCAGACATTTGAGGATGCTCAAAGGAGGCACCCCCCATAGTTCCAGAAGCTTAAAACTCTACAATCTAAATTGATGACGAGAGGATTGTTTGGAGACTAGGTGTGGCGTTTGCTAGGAGAAAGACTCCTAGGTGATTTTTTTTTCTTTTGTCCTCTCTAATGTGCCTCCATTTATCTGCTAGAAGAAGGAACTCCTCCCAGTATCTTTCTATAGCTATGCAAACTATCTCAGCAGTTTCAATCACCCCTTATTCACTGCTGAGAGGTGTCAAAAAAACCTGGCTCCCTGACTATTGACTATGCATGAAACATAGCAATGAAACTGGATATGCATTAAATAAAGCAATTGTCTTCCTTCACTCTCTAATGGGCCTCCATTCATCTGCTAGAAGAAGGAACTCCTCCCTGTATCTTTCTATAGCTATGCAAACTATCTCAGCAGTTTCAATCACCCCTTATTCACTGCTGAGAGGTGTCAAAAAAACCTGGCTCCCTGACTATTGACTATGCATGAAACATAGCAATGAAACTGGATATGCATTAAATAAAGCAATTGTCTTCCTTCACTCTCTAATGGGCCTCCATTCATCTGCTAGAAGAAGGAACTCCTCCCTGTATCTTTCTATAGCTATGCAAACTATCTCAGCAGTTTCAATCATCCCCCACTCACCGCTGAGAGGCATGACCAAAACACCTGGTTCCCTGACCACTGATCATGCATGAAACATAGCAATGAAACTGGATATGCATTAAACAAAGCAATTGTCTTCCTTCACTGCTATACCAGTACAACAGTCTACATACTGTTCCCTTTTATTTACAGGGAACAGTCCCTTTCCTGCAATCAGTAGACCTGGTATTTTTCACTGTTTGGGGACACAGGGGCGATTTGTTAATAACTTCACCTTTTACTGCTAGAGTATCAAAATCAATCCTGAAATATAAAGATCTAATGTCTAGATAAAAACTTTCTTTCCCTAATCTTTCCCTAATGTCAGAACTAAACACAGAGACACTAACAGTTTCTACATAACAGCACATTAACTATATGGGCCAGCCATGAATCTATATAGGGGAGCTGGTCCGGATACTCCTTCACTACAATTTAGCCTCCGGACCCCATGCTCTAATCACAATTTGCAAAATCACAATTTACAGTGCAAATCTTGTAATCTCAATTCTAGGAATGCAATGTTCAGTGTAAATTTTCTAATCTCACTTCTGGGAATACAATATACAATATAATCCAGGTAACAGGCAGAGTTTGGTTGCACAAAACACACAGGACCACAAAGGGAAAAAGAAAGAGGGAAAACAGAAAACAGAGACGTCTCAGCAGCGAATACATTACAAATACACATTACACATTACACACACTAGCATAGGATTTAACTTTTACCATGAGGATAATAGCAACGAGAAATATAGCTAGCTATTTTTCTAATGTCCACTAGATGGAGCTCCAGGATCACTAGCACAAAAGGAACCCCCAACACTAAAAGCACATGGCAACACAAAAAAGCCCCCAACACTATAGGAGCACATGGGGCAAAGGCTCTAAATAAATCGCCCCGATCATCGGAGAATTGCGATCAGCGCAATTATTCTTGAAAGGCACACTTAAGGGGGTTAAGTACTAATATTTTAGGCAATTTTTAATAGCTTTGGCAGCGCTGCACTTTAAATACCTTTAAGGGGCCCGAGGTGGCAAAGTTAAATTTATACTGCAGTCATTTACTGGCGCTCGCAAGCAAGCGCCCCCCCCCATTCCTACCAGATTTCAACCAGATTTACCAGATACCAGATACAGACAGGACGAGCAATGGTTTCAGAGCCCCCCCAGGACCCCTACTCGGAATGCTCGCTGCGGGTGATCGGGCCGCGACAGGTTCACAGAATTTTACCAGGATTTCCAGATACAGAAACAGAGGACTACCTAAAACAGTAAAACAGTAAAGTAGTAGTACTCACCAGAACTTCTGATCAGACAGAGAGTTTGGATGCCAGTCTATCCAGCCGGTTTTCAATCGGGGATTCAGCCGCAGGGACCAACTGACCAGACAAATCAAGGTGTCCTTCCGAGCACAAAGTGGCCCGGGGCGCCAAGGACCATTAATCACCTGGAGGGGCCGGTCCCTGACTGGTGGAGGCCCCGATCCTGCAAAAAAGCAGTAGTCTTCCCACCGTGGGTGTGATGAGAGAGGCTTTTCTTTTAATTTTTCCCAGCCAGTGCACCAGAAATGTTATGGCAAACGCTGTGAAAAGCTCTTATTCAATCACTCACCCACAGAAGGAAAACTCACAGACAGGCTAGAATGCAAACAGGAACTTTTAATGTGCGCACAGGCCCAGACAGAGATACCAGCAACCTCCACAAGAGTCTGAGCCCCGCGGGACGTCCTCCAATGCCTTATATACAGTACAATTTTAAACTCATTCTATAATCCCATTTGCCACAGGTATTTCCTGTCCACCAATCAGCAGCCCCTGGGGAAGGTACCTGGGTGACCCGTCCAAACCGGTGTGCTCTGGTCTGTTGATTTCTGGGCTAGGGGATATTGTGCTCAGACCTGGAGTGGGGGAAGGGTGTCTACTGAAATCTTAATGTCTTCTCTTAGCAGGCTGATTACTTTATGTAAGAGCCTCATGGCTTGGGGGGACAGGTCAGGCTGATCACTTGTGTAAGAGCCTCATGGCTGCCTATCAGCAGGTGTGGATGACTCATCCTGCTTGTCCTAGGAGAACTAAAGAGTGGATAAATGTCTTAGTAGTGTGTGTAGTAAAGAAGGGACAAATTTTGCCAATCTTATAGAGAAAGAAGAGACAGGATGTAGCTGTCTGTTGGAAGTGCGCAGAGAATGAAGTGTAAATGTCTGAATGTCCACCTGTGTGCATGTGTATCTGGGTCTTATTTTCTGCAAACTGACACAAAAGAAATTGTGCAAAAGAAAGAGCGAGAGAGGAAAACAGAATCCAAAGACATTGCAGGAAACAGAAACTGAGAGCATCATGGGAGTGGAATGAGGAGGAAGAGCCTCAGAGGCTTGCAAGGAATAAAGAGCAGAACTTTCTTTTCTGGACTGAGCATTGCCGGATTCATTCCCCCTTCTGCTTGCCCCATGCAGCGTGTGTGTGTCTCCGAGGCTGGATCGTGGCACTGCCTCCCCTGCTGCCCGCCTCCTGCCAGTCTCCTACCTGCTGAGCTGAAAACCCTGTGGCCATTCTCCTGCCCTTCTCTGGAACACGCCTTGGTTCCCTCTTTGCAAAGCTGGTGATGTGAATTTTGCTGGTGTTATTATGAAGCATCTTTCCTGGTGGCTTCAGTGTGAGGAAGTGTAAACAGAGACCAAGGGAGGGAGGCTGGAGACCGAGTGCCCTCCCCCAGCCCTGGGAAGTCTGTGAAAGGGGCTGTACTAATGCTGGGTCATCTCATAGATCCACTTCCTGAGATATTCCGACTGCAGGGAAGGAGAGAGGAGTTGCAATGCAATGTGCGACCCAGAAGCTCCTGGGTTTTCTTGGCAGTGTCACCGGAAGTAGATTGCCAGGCCTTTCTTCCGAGGCAATGGAGGGTTAAGTGAGGAGTTACTAACAACCAAATGCCCTGGAGGATTTCACCTGTCTGATCTATAGAAACAAAGACATTATATGCGCTGAACAAGTTCCAGCCACAAAGCCCTACAGTTTCTCAATGGGCGTATCACAGTGCACTCTGGGAGCTGCAGTCCTCCCTAGGAGGGATTACTGTGTGGGAGAGTCACAGTGCACTCTGGGAGCTGTAGTTCTTCCTAGGAGGGATTACTGTGTGGAAGTGATATTGAAGAGCACCGAATAAAAAAGCTTTTAAATAAATAAATAAAGTGTAACAGTGCACTCTGGGAGGTGTAGTCCTTCCTAGGGGGTATTATTGTGGGAGTGTCACAATGCACTCTGTGAGCTGTACCATTTACTAGGATAGATTACTGTGTGCAAGTGTAACAGTGCACTCTGGTAGCTGTAGTTCTTCCTAGGAGGGATTACTGTGTGAAAGTGTCATAGTGTGTTCTGGGAGCTGTAGTTCTTCCTAGGAGGGATTACTGTGTGAAAGTGTCATAGTGCACTCTGGTAGCTGTAGTTCTTCCTAGGAGGGATTACTGTGTGAAAGTGTCATAGTGTGTTCTGGGAGCTGTGTTCATTCCTCGGAGGGATTACTGTGTGGGAGTGTCACTGTGCACTCTGAGAGCTATAGTCCTTCCTGGGAGAGATTACATGTGGGAGAGTTAAAGACAGGGGCGGCTCAAGGCAATCTGCTCCCTGAGGCGAGAGTATGAGATGGTGCCCCCCCCACCCCGGAGTGGGCGGGGGGGGGGGGATCTTTCTAAAACCTCCAATGAGGGACTGAACCAAAACAAAAAGCCATTTAGATAATGTGAAGGAAATGCAAGATGTTCACACACTAAGAAGATAAAAGCACAGTTTATTGCACCAAATTATAAATCATTTTTATTTTGCTGTTATAAACTGCATCATGGTTCTTGCTATTTCTTTTTGAACATTTATTTTACATCCACAGAACCCCCTCCTCAAGAATGGGTGCAGAGCAGAACTAGGACATTCATCCACAGAACTCAATATCTAAAATAAAAAAAATCTCATTCTGATCATCTCACTAGCAAACATTTCTCCAGTACAAGGCATACTATGAACTAATACAAAACCCTACAACAAAGCCATTAAGGATCTATAGAGCAAACCTACCATACCATACCAGCACCAAGTTCGAAAAATTACATAAGGGTCCTACCCCCAAAAAAAGCATCACTGTAAATCCTGCAAGTGGCCCTGGAACATTCAACATCTATTTGAAAAGCTGAACAATTCAGATTACTATAGTACAGATCCCTAAGTACAAACTCCATGTTAACAGAATACCTGACCTTGGTCACACATTCAGAACACAGACCCTCAGCAAGAACTGAATAAGTGACCACAACCTAAAAATAAACATACAGATAAAAACTAAACTGCATCCCCAAAAAGCCAGATTCTGCATTCAGTGCAGCACCAGAGAAATAAAAAGAGATGCATTTCCCTGTACTGTATGAAATATAAAGATTGCACCAACTCCAATCATTAAATTGAAAATAAAATTCTCTTCTACCTTTGTTGCCTGATCATTTCATTCTCTGATCATGCTGGTCCCAATCTGAGGTTTCTGCTTTCCTCCCCTCCCAGTACCCCCCCACCTAAAAATACCCCCCCCCCCAAAAAAAAAAAAAAAACATTCCAGACCGGGTGCATGCAGGACACCTCCCCAACTTCATCTTAGATGGGGTGCATGCAGGATACACTCCTATTTCAGACCCATTGCTTGCAAGACATATCCCTATTGCATACCCAAGGCATACAGGAAATCAGGACCCATTCCCATAGCAGACATGGTGCAGGCAGGTGACATCCTTCATACAGACTGGGTGATATATTATATATATATATATATATTGTGTATGTGTGTGTATGTATATGTATATATATTGTGATAAGGAAGCTTATCATAGCTCAGGAAGGAGCTATAGGAAAGGTGAAGTGACTCTGAACAAGCAACCTGTCAGTTCTGGTAGAAATAAGAAAACAGAATTTTCCCATAAAAGACTACCAGTCCCAGAATGCACCAGGTTTCCAACAGCCATTAGAAGAGCTGAAGTGGAGAAACGTGTGTTCAATCAGGAGGGCTATGAGATAATCCCTAAGCACTCATCTCAAAGGGCAGGGCCTGATTCAGCGCAGCTGCGCTGTGTTAGGGAGGAGCACTCATCTAAGCAGAATAAAGGTAGAGTTTATTCTACAGAGAATCAGCTTGAGCTTGATCATCTTCATCATCAGGAGGATCATCAGAAGCAGAAGCCAAACTGGACGGACAGAGAGGGAAAGAAACCCTTTGGAAGAAAGAGGAGAAAAGCCTTTGAGAGGTCTAGAAGAGTCTGGAGCAGTACGTATACTGGGAGGCATTCCAAGGGCCAGCAAACACCATTGGACTGGGGAAAGCCAGAGGAATGGTGCTGCAGAGTTAGGAATCTCCAGACGGTACCTGTGAGGGAGATGGCTGCACGTGGAAGGGACCCTAAGACCCGTGCCAGAAGGTATGTGAAGAGAGATCCAGTGTCCAGGGATCTGGATTGGAAGGCTGGACATAAGAACTGGACTACATACTGGCCAGGCTATATAGAGAGGAACTCTAACAGCAATGGAAGCTCAGGTATGAACACTGATCTATGCCCTAGCTATAACCTTGAAAGACAGCAGGGAAACAAGTATTCTCCTGAAAGTGCTCCATTGGGAGATTCATCTGTGCCAATCCATAATATTGAACCCATGCTTGTTGAAGAAGAGGGTGTGATAGCAGATGAAGAATCTGTTTACATGGACTGCTCTCTGTCTAAACTCCTTGGGTGCTTTTCTGTTATAAAGTACAGCAACCATCACAAAGAAATACAAACTTGTTCTTTAATCTACTCAGAAAAGCTCCTGAGTAGGATTTTTAGCCACGCAGTAGAAAGCAAGCCAGCTAAGGGGTTTCAGCTGGATAACTGCTAGCAATTGAGCCTTACCTAATTGCTTGTGAGCTCTGTGAGAATCACTTCTGAATCTATGTGGGAAGATATAAGAAGTTTACCTGAAAAGAACAGTTTTTTTCTTTCTTTGTGGCTTTTGGTTTGTTGTTTGATACCTTGCTAAGAGAATATTAGCTAAAGCCTACAGAAAAGACCAGTTTGTTGCCAACCAGGTCTTATTTCTTTTGCTTTGATGGCCTGACAAGTTCAAATGTTGTTTTTCTTATTTTGTTTTCCAAGTTTAACACTGAAAGCAAGTAACCTGATTTATGTGCTACCAAGCATATCTGTGTTGGGAGAAATAACCCCATAAATAAATATTTTATTGGCTTTACCCAAAAGCACAACTAATTATTGTGAGCAGCTGTGTCTGGTGGGAATGAACTGCATTGCCCACAATCCCTTGCAAATCATATAGATATATGCACTTGCCAAGACTGTGAAGATTCTCACCCAGGCAGCCGTCTGACAATATACATTCACACACATATATATACATACACACACACACATACACTATATATATATATATATACACCCACTTAAAACAATGCTAATATTACAATAAAATCAAATTAACATAACCCAGAATATAATAGAATGATGACCTTACTAAAACAAAAGATTAAAAATTAAGCACAAAACATAAGTTGGCCATATGCACCGTGCAGTTATCATAATGTGTAACTCCCCCCACAACTAGCCTATAAATATAATGTGATCAATGAAAACATACTAAAAACCTGACATAAAATTAATTAAAAACAAGAGCTGAAAGTCAATAAACATTTTTCCAAAAGAAGATCAGACATTGGATGTGGATGCAAGTCCTACCTTGGGTGGAGATCGAGAGTGCAAAGACTGTAGGCAGGACTCTATCATATGTAAAAGAGGAATTAATGATGAATGAATTCCAAAAGACAACGACACCGGTGAATACTATAAATAATAAAACCACTAACAAACAAAAATTAAAACGTAAATAGTTAAAGCCAATCACCCCCTTAAAATAAAGCCCAAACTCCTCCCCATTTCTGTACATGCAGAAGCACATATTTACAATGGTGAGAGTCCACGAGTATCCCAGAGTCAGCAGTCTTTTGCATGTCCTCGCCCTCCCCAAAGGTCTTACCACTCTGACTGATCCAACTTCATTGTTTGGCCTCCGCCGCCTTCCATCATGTGCCCAGATCATGATTCCTCAGTGCTGCTCCATTGCTCTGGATGCTGGAAGTGGCGGAGGAGGTAGGGGCCTCAAAGGTGTCTGTGCGGGAATGACGGTTGCAGGGGCAGATTTATCGGGGGAAGGCAATTTGTGGCAAAAGCAAATAAACAAAGTTGCGGCTGCCGGAGTGCCTCCCTTTCCCCCCTCCCCAGCCACCGCTGCTTTTTTTTCTGCTCAAATTCTTTGGCTATTGGTTTGTAGCAGCAAAGCGCAGACAAACCAATGATACCAGGAGTCTGTTCAGAAGGTCCAAATCATTTATTTGTGCACAAGTCTCAAGCAAGGCAATTTCAAAATGGCTGAGCAAAGTTTTCAAGCATTACAACAACTTTTATAGACTTCTGTTCCATTCTAGGTATAGAAAAACATTTCATTGGTCCCGGTACGCTCCCGTACCTCCCGTAGCCCTTCTATTGGTCCCGGTACTGATAAGTTTCTCCAATTATGTTCCTTCTGTGGGCTTCTGTAGGCATGACACCTGCCTGCCCCCCTTCTAGTCCCAATTACAATGGTCAGTTCATCAACTTGTTACTTTCACACTTTCAAGGCTATGGGACCATTTGTGCGTGCAGAAGAGCAAGGTTCTGTAACTCATCTGTCAGCACTCCTCAATATTTCTCTGCAAATGTACTCTTTCTTATCAGTAACTTTAAAACACATCTTTTCTGTATTTTTCCATTTCTTAATTCTGCAATTCTGCTTATCTAAGCTAATTCAATATTTCTACTGAGTTCTTTCTTACAATAGCAGCATATTGGGGGATGTGCAATCCTATATGCCTCTCCACAGGCCTCATTTGCAGGTCAAGCTAGCCATGCTGGCCTGCCTATGTCAGACACCGTGGGTCACAGGCCTGCACCTGCCACATTCCCCCCTTTGATTAATCTCACCCTATTACTTAATAAGGTGTGAGAATTAAATCACTTTCTGAAGAATCACATCATGATTGAAGGATTTCTACTAGGACTAGCTTTGTATAAAGCCATTATTTTAGTTGCGGTCTTCCGCTCTACTGTACTATCAATAGCACTATGAAGGGAACGCATACAACATGGGATTAAACATGGTAAGCAGAGGACAACAGCAACAAGGATTAGTACTAAGATAACGAAAGTCTTAAATCCTCCCAGCCAAGAGAAAAGGTTAGCAAACCAATTAGGAAATTTCAAGGCGTGCCAAGTCTGTACTGGCACATAAGCATGTCTTTGCATATCTTTAGCAATTTCTTCAACTACTTGACCTTTATCATCTATTTTCAAACAGCAATTAGTTAAGTTCAGTTTACCACATACTCCTCCTTCAGCTGCTAGTAAATAATCAAGGGCTAAGCGATTCTGGTATATGGCAGTGCGCATCTGAGTACTTTGTCTAGCTAAGAGAGTGAGAGCATGACTAGTTTCATTGGTTATTATTTCAACTACTGCTTGTAAGCGAATAATACGATTAATCATATAAATTGGGGTACGATAACCATACATACCATCATCATTCCAAGTGGCAGGTCCATAATACTCAATAATTCTTTCTGGTGGCCAATCATCACCTTGCCACTTCTCCCACTTGCCTATCTGTAAGGCCTCTCTTTTCTGTCTAGATGCTCCTTTGTGTTTGTGGGTTGTGTATACAGGGTATCCTAATTGTTCTCCATGTTCAGTATTTAACAGGAAGAAAGAAGGTCTGATGGTTCCTAAGACACATGCTCCTCCCCATTGTGGTGGGAGTTGCGCATATGCTCGGTTTCCACAGATCCAATATAGGCCAGGTGGGGCTTGCCAGGCTTGGACTTTGGCAAGGTTAGTCCATAGACCTGCAAGTTCAGGAAATCTGGCTAATGGGTTAGGAGGTTCAGGATGTCTGATTCCTGACCACCATGCTGTCTTTTTGGTCGTGGCATTATAGTACTTCTGGCTAAGACAGACCAGCTGTCCTACCTTTTGGGTGAACTGGGGTCCAGTTCTGGCAAAGCAAAGACGTCCAACGATCGAGTGCGCTAACACCCATTCACTGGTTGTCTTGTGTAATTCAGTCTGATTGTAAATCATGGAATAATTCAATTCCTGGGCTTCCCAGGGCCATTGGTCTCCCATTTGGGTTCCGCCACAGAAATAACAATCTGTGATCTTAAGACTAGATACTACTGCTCCGGCTAATTCTAGAAACAAATTCTGTGAAGGGTGAGGGATCTCAAACTTATTTACATGCATAGCTTCATAAAAGGTATTATGAATATGATATTTAGATGACTTGTGGGCTTGGGTATTCAATCTAACATACACAATGGTCCCTGGATCTGTTCCTCCTCCTGCAATACGTAAACCAAACTTATATCCTTGTTTCCATGCATGGGGATTATGTACACGCAAATGTAAGGGGTTACAAGCATTTTTCTGACATTTATCATTTGTGGTTGGCTTGGTTAGAGTAGCCATCCGTTTATCTATTTTCTCATCAGTTATACCAGTGTTCCAGGTAGCATAAAAAACACATTCCCAATACGGGCAATAGTAATCTGCCGCTGTAGCAGTACTATACCCTGGTTCCTTTTTACCTGTACACTTCCTCCATCCTGTGGCTCCTTCTGGACACATATACTTATGGTCATTCCGATACGCTTTCTCCCATGTACCACAGGTGGACTGACTATCTCTATTAATAGCATTACATGCATCAAAATTCAAAACAGCAGGTTTAGTAATGTCCTTAAGTGGTGGTGTAGCAGCTAATATAGGTCCATCTGCATCCTTCCATCTTATTTCCAACGTGTAATAGGATGGATTCTGATGCGGATTATAGCATGCTTTAATTTTTCCATGAGTGCAAACATTTAGTTCAGTGGTGTTATAGATACACCGAGTTATTGTTCCCTTGCAGGTATAGTAAGAATGGTAAAGCAAAGTCTGAGTTACTTTCAGTCCAGTTCTAGTAGAAGTAATGCAAGCGGTGCATGGAGGTAGAGCATAAGTCTGTTCAAAACCTCCGAAGAAGGCAACCAAGGCAAAGCAGAAGCAAAGATACATGTTGATGTTGATTGGAGTTCTTCTGAATCCTCAGCTTGCTGATCTTGATCACGACGGTCTATTATTCTTCGTCCCGTTTGCTAATGAAGCAATTTAACGGGTGCTGAGTGTTGATTGAAGATCCTCAAGGTGTCCAGCACACATTAACCAACTTAGCAATTCAGTTGGCTTGTGAAGTCTGGCTTAGTCAATGTAGTCTCAAAGTAGTGTGTCAAATCACACATACAAATTGGGTTCGTTGAAACAAAACTGTTGCTGCATGGAAAACAGCAATCCTCTTCGAAAGACTTGGCTACTGCAAAGCACTTGTGATGAAGTGTCTATGCTGCTGGTTGCCGTCTCAGAGTAACTCGCAAGGGTACATCAGGGTGCTGCTCTGCTGTCCACCGCTCTGGTTCAGGATCGGCGGCGGGCTTGACTCGGCTGTGGTGAATCCAGGCGTCGATCTCGGCTACCTTTACTGCAGTTGGGGTAGACAGGATGACGGTGTACGGTCCCTTCCAATGGGGTTCCAACGGTATCTTCTTCCAATCTTTGATCCACACCGAAGTTCCAGGCTGGTAGGGATGCAAGGGTTCCGTCAAGTTGATAGGCAACTGGTCTTGGATCCACGTATGGAGAGTCTGCAGAACAAAACTAAGAGCTAGGAGTTCTTGTCTGGTTACTTCTGAACCAATCTGGGCTAGATTTCCTTTGACTCCCTGCACTATTGGTGGGGGTTTACCATACAAAACTTCAAAAGGGGAAAATCCTGTTGACTTTACAGGGGCTGAGCGTATTCTGAGTAAAGCTATGGGGAGCACTTGGGGCCATTTCAAGTGTGTCTCCTGACAAAGCTTAGATATTTGGGCTTTCAATGTACGATTCATTCGCTCAACTTTCCCTGAACTCTGGGGTCTGTATGCAGTGTGGAGCTTCCACTGTATCTGCAAAGCTTTTGCTAACTGCTGAGTAACTTGAGAGACAAATGAGGGTCCATTGTCTGACCCTATTACTGCTGGGATTCCAAATCTGGGGACAATCTCTCTCATTAAGGCTTTGGTAACTTCTCGGGCTTTCTCAGTTCTGGTTGGGAATGCTTCTACCCACCCAGAGAAAGTACAAACTAATACTAGTAGGTAATGGTATCCATTGGCTTTTGGCATTTCGGTGAAATCAACTTGGAGGTTGTGCATGGGGGTCACACCTCTTGACTGAACTCGGGGTGCTGTAATAAGGCCTTGCTTGGCATTATTCTTGGCACAGATCTGACATTGTCGTGCTACTGAGGCTGATATGGTTGTCATCAGAGGAATGTAGAAATGTGGTCTGAGTGCTTTCTCCATAGCACTCTTTCCATAGTGGGTAGCTTCGTGGAAAGCTTTGACAAAGGATGGTCCTAACAGTTCTGGAATTACTATTCTTCCCGGAGGTTGACTGCCTTCTTCTGGTGGCAGCTCAATCCATCCGTCTTTCAATACTCCATTTTCTTTGTCACAATAGTAATCCAATTCTTTGGTGGTATATCGTGGGGTCCATAGATTCAAAGGTACTGGAAACAATGCTGCTTGCATTGGCATAGCTTGTGGGGCAATTTGTCCTGTCATAGCTGCTTGTCGTGCTGAGGCATCTGCGAATCTATTTCCTCGAGCAACTTCTCCTTTTCCTGCTTGATGTCCTCTACAATGCATGACAGCTACACGTGTTGGGGCCCAGACTGCATCAAGTAACATCAATATCTCGGGACCATATTTGACTGATTTTCCTCCGGATGTGATGAGTCCTCTTTCTTTGTAGAGAGCTCCATGGGCATGCAAGGTAGTGAAAGCATATTTGGAATCTGTATATACATTCAGCACAAGTTTTTCTCCTAACAACAATGCTCTGGTGAGTGCTATCAATTCGGCTTTCTGGGCTGATGTGCCTGAGGCTAGGGCTGATGATTCAACTACTTCATGTTGAGTGACGACTGCATATCCGGCACAGCGTCGTCCGTCAAGGATGAGACTGCTCCCATCAACATAATAGATCTGGTCAGGATTGTCTATGGGCACATCTGTTAGGTCAGGTCGACTAGAGAACACAGTTTCCATGACTTCGATACAGTCATGTTCTGGGAGTTCTTCACTGATGGGTATCAAGGTGGCTGGATTCAGGGCATGGCTCACTTCGAGTTGTATCTGTGGGTTTTCACATAACATGCTCTGGTACTTCAACATTCGGGAATTGGTGAGCCAATAATTTGCTTTCTGTTCCATAAGGGCTAGGACTGCATGTGGCACAGTGACTCGTATGTTCTGTCCTAATGTGAGTTTGTCTGCTTCACTCACTAATAGTGCTGTAGCTGCAACTGCTCTCAAGCAGGGTGGCCATCCTTTGGCCACAGGGTCCAATTGTTTCGATAGGTAGGCTACAGGTCGTTCCCAATTTCCTAATTTCTGAGTCAACATGCCTAGGGCATTTCCCTGTGCTTCATGTACAAACAAGTGGAAAGGTTTGTGGACATCTGGTAGTCCAAGTGCTGGTGATGACATCAATTCTTCTTTAACTTCTGAACGGCTGTATCCTGCTCAAGTCCCCACTCCAGTGGTGACTTCTCTTCTCCTTTTGTGGCTTCATACAGTGGTTTGGCAATTTGGGCAAAGTTGGGTATCCAGATTCGGCAATATCCTGCCGCTCCCAGAAAGGCTCTGACTTGCTTTCTGGTTGTTGGAGTTGGAATTCTACATACTGCTTCTTTTCTTTCTCTGCCTAATCTTCTGCTTCCTTGGGTAATACGAAAACCCAAGTATTTCACTTCTGTTTGGCATAGTTGTGCTTTGGCTCTGGAAACTTTATATCCAGCTTCATTTAGTAACTGCAAGAGATCTTTGGTGGCTAATATACATTCTCTTTCTGATACGGCAGCTATCAACAGATCATCCACGTACTGGAGAAGTACTCTCTTCCCCGGGGCTACTGGATAGCTTGAAAGGTCTTGATTTAGTGCAGCACTAAAGATGGTAGGTGAATTTTTGAATCCTTGGGGTAATCTTGTCCAGGTGAGTTGGCCCCCTCTTCCAGAGATGGGGTCCTGCCATTCGAATGCAAACAATATTTGGCTTACAGGGGCTAATCTTATGCAAAAGAATGCATCTTTCAAATCCAGTACAGTGAAATGGGTAGCTTCAGCGGGTATCAATCCTAGTAGAGTGTAAGGATTGGGCACAACTGGATGTATAGTTTCAACTGCATCATTTACTCTTCTCAAATCTTGCACTGGGCGATAATCATCTGTCTCAGGTTTCTTCACTGGCAAAAGTGGGGTGTTCCATGGGGATTGACATACTTCTAGTAGGCCATACTCAAGTAATCTCTGTAGGTGGCGATGAATGCCTTCAATTGCGGCTCTTGGGAGAGGGTACTGTTTGACGTGCACTGGTGTAGCGCTAGGCTTGAGGGTTACAATCACTGGTGCTATATGCTTGGCTAGGCCTGGGGGACTGCCTTCTGCCCACACTTCAAGTGGTGCATGAATGTTCTTTAAAGTTTGTTCAAAATAGGTATCTTGAATCGAATCATCAATGTAGTATCTCCATTCTTCTTCTCGGGGTACTGTCAGCAGCATTACTCCTGCTGGTTTGGCTTGAGAATTCACTGTCATTTGCATTTCTCCTTGTTCGGAGAAAGATATTTGTGCTTGAAGCTTGGCTAGCATATCTCGTCCCAGTAGGGGTACTGGACATTCGGGCATGTAAAGGAATTGATGAGTTACTTGCTGTCCTCCTAGACTGCATATTCGGTTTTGTAGAAAAGACTTTGTGGCTTTGGCACCAGTTGCTCCTATAATGGTGACTGCTTTCTTGGTGAATGGGGCTATCTTTTTGTCTATTACTGAATGTTCTGCTCCAGTATCAACCATAAAGTTCATAAATTGGTCTCCTATTTGTATTTCGACCATAGGCTCCTGGAGACCTAAAGCAAACTTGGAGCCCGGTCTGTCCTAATCCACGTCATCCTCATCATGGGCCTGTGTGGCCAATGCTTGGATGGCTCCTCCTCCCCTCTCTCTCTGGAATTGTTCTCGATTGGCTCCTCCTCGGCCTCGGGGACGGCCTCGTCTTTCTTCTCGCCACTGATGATCGTATTCGTCATCTTGCTGGGCGTCTTCGAGTTGCGGGCAAGTATCTCTCCAATGTCCTTCTTCTTTGCAATAGGCGCATTGGTTCACGCCTAGTCTCTGGGTCCGGCCTCCGCCTTGACCCCGCCCTCTTCCTCTGCTCCTTCGATTAGGGACACCTCCCCTTTTCTTTTCAACTATGGCCGCAGCCAAAAATCAGCTTTCTTCTTCATCTTTCTATCACATTCTCTCTGTCTTTCAGTATCACGATTCACATACACTTTATGAGCGACTTCCAATAACTGTGTTGCATTCATGCACGCAAACCCTTCTAATTTCTGTAATTTACGTCTAATGTCTGGTTGAGACTGGTTTACAAAAGCAGAATTCACCATGCATAAACTTCCTGGTGCCTCGGGATCATAGGGAGTATACATTCTATAAGCTTCAGTTAATCTTTCATAATAATCTGCTGGGCTCTCATCTATTCCTTGGATAACTCCTGCGACTTTGGAAAGGTTCATAGCTTTTTGGCCTCCCCTTTTCAGGCCTTGTAAAAAGCCTTGGCGAAAACGGGCTAGGGCTGTGGATCCTTCATCTGTATTTGGATCCCATTGGGGGTCTTCATTCGGGAATTCTCTCTGAGCTGCTTCTCTACGATCTATTATATTCTGCCCCTGCGCTGGAGCTGCAGGGTTTTCTGCCATCCATTCAATAGCTGCTTTTCTAATTCTCGCTCGTTCTTCTGTAGTGAATAGGGTGGTCAGGAGCTGACGGCAATCTGGCCAAGTGGGTTGGTGAGTTTCCATAATACTAGTTACTAATTCTGTCAGCTCCTGGGGCTTGCTAGTATAGGAGGCATAGTGCGACCTCCAATTTAATAAATCAGTTGT
The DNA here is from genome assembly GCA_033557465.1 of Ichthyophis bannanicus. Lineage (NCBI taxonomy): Eukaryota > Metazoa > Chordata > Amphibia > Gymnophiona > Ichthyophiidae > Ichthyophis > Ichthyophis bannanicus. Next base: position 34,016,335 of record CM066031.1, on the reverse strand, counting down.
AGAGAAGGGAATATACACATAAGTTAGGGGTCCCGCTACCACTTCATCATTATCATTCTTTACGGGCACCCCCGGGACCTGCCTTAAGGGAAACAGTTTGGCTGTCGTCCCAGGCGTCATTTGGGTCTGGGATCTAAGGGCTATTGTCGTTGTCTTTGCAGGAGTTGCTTTCTTTTTCTCAACTGGTTTTGCTTTGGGTTTTTCTTTCACTGGCTTGCTAGTGCTAGCGCTGGCTTTCTCAATTATTTGTACACTGTCCTCTTCTTCTTCTTCTGGGGGATTCCTTCCTACTTCTTCTAGCTCCGCTTCTGGCTCACCTTTTACATCCTCCTCTTCTCTTCCCGCTAATTCTGTCTCTTCCTCTCCTCCAGGAGGAGGGGGGTCAGGGGTTGGGTCTCGCCTCGGCTCCGGCGGTCTCTGGGGATCTGGGGCAGGACGCCGCCGGGCTATTCTTACTGGACCTGGGGTTCGGGGCTGCCTGAGGACTACTTCTGGGGAATCGGGATCTGCCAAGATGGGTTTCTTCTTGGCTTTCTTATCCTGCTCTTTCATTCTAGGCTGTTCCTTTTTCTGTCTAGAATCTGTTTTAGCTAACATTATTCTGCACTGTTCCTCATAACAGCGCTGCGCCCAGGAGGGCGGATCTTCACAAATACTTAACCAGGAATCTATATAGGGGTACTGATCTGGGTGCGCTACCCGCACTCTACGATGTATTGACTGGATAATCTCTACGGTGAACGTTCCCTCTCGGGGCCAGATGGGGTCTAGATCGGGCCACTCCCTAGTACACAAAATCTGCAAACGGGCTGCTGTCATTTTAATACCATAATCTCCTGAATATCCCTCTTTAAAATGTGCGATCATACATTCTAATGGAGTGTTCCTAGTAGACTCCGCCCCTCCCATTTCGATGTGTGCGCGCAACAACAGACAGAAGGGAAAAGGTGGGCGGACCGTGGGTAAGGGGTCCTCACGGCCCTGGAAACGTATAGGGAATACAAATAACAAGACAAGACGACAATCGCTTCCCCCTTTTCGCGACCTGAGCGCGGTCGCCCGGTCAGGAAATGCGCTAATCAGGGGTCCGCTTTCACTTGGTCCGTGCTGCCAGACCTCTCAATCACACTTCGTTCACACAATCATGCTAGCAACGTATTCCCAGAATGCATTCGTTTCTATCTGTTCTGACTAGTCTTTTTTTCCCAAATTACAAAAAGGATGAGGGTTTCACCTAGCGCATTCCCAGGCTACTCGGCTCTTCCTTGAGAGTTGATCAGGCTCTCTTACCAATTCCCAATATCTCGAGATTACAAATTCCAAATTCCAAGTTCCAATGGCAGTACTGCTCTTTCTATTTCTGTCTAGACCCAAAATCAAAACTATACTCACCGGATCCGGTCCTCAAAACTTCCCAAGCAGGCGCATGAGTTGGACCTCGGACTCCCCTCACTCGGGTTCGAGGCGTTGACTCCAGCCGGGCTCGTCACCCGCCGAGGTCCGACCAGCTCCCTCCGATACAAGGGACCGGTGGCGCCAGGGAGCGGCCCTCGTCGGAAGGGCGCGATCCCGGCAGGACCAAGCCTATAGAGGCGGAAAGTCGTGGTATATTGCCCTATATACACTTTGATTCCACAACTTCCCGGCCAACGCACCAAGGAATATGTAGCAGCAAAGCGCAGACAAACCAATGATACCAGGAGTCTGTTCAGAAGGTCCAAATCATTTATTTGTGCACAAGTCTCAAGCAAGGCAATTTCAAAATGGCTGAGCAAAGTTTTCAAGCATTACAACAACTTTTATAGACTTCTGTTCCATTCTAGGTATAGAAAAACATTTCATTGGTCCCGGTACGCTCCCGTACCTCCCGTAGCCCTTCTATTGGTCCCGGTACTGATAAGTTTCTCCAATTATGTTCCTTCTGTGGGCTTCTGTAGGCATGACACCTGCCTGCCCCCCTTCTAGTCCCAATTACAATGGTCAGTTCATCAACTTGTTACTTTCACACTTTCAAGGCTATGGGACCATTTGTGCGTGCAGAAGAGCAAGGTTCTGTAACTCATCTGTCAGCACTCCTCAATATTTCTCTGCAAATGTACTCTTTCTTATCAGTAACTTTAAAACACATCTTTTCTGTATTTTTCCATTTCTTAATTCTGCAATTCTGCTTATCTAAGCTAATTCAATATTTCTACTGAGTTCTTTCTTACAATAGCAGCATATTGGGGGATGTGCAATCCTATATGCCTCTCCACAGGCCTCATTTACAGGTCAAGCTAGCCATGCTGGCCTGCCTATGTCAGACACCGTGGGTCACAGGCCTGCACCTGCCACAGGTTCCTCCAAGGATTGGCTGTGCTTATTTCTGATTTTTCCGCCTCTGGCTTGCCCCTGCCTTCCCCCTGCTTTTTTTCTTGCTCGGACAATCTTGAGCGGGAAAAAAAGCAGGGGAAGGCAGTGGCAGGCCAACGGTGGCAAAATCAGAAATAAGCACAGCCGCAACTGCCGGAGTGCCACCCTCTTGAAACTGCCGCCTGAGGTGGCCTAATGATAGAACCGCCCCTGGTCAAAGGGCACTCTGGGAGCTGTACTCCTTCCTAGGAGAGAGTACTGTGTGGGAGAGTCACAGTGCTCTCTGGGAGCTGTAGTCCTTCCTAGGAGGGATTACTGTATGCAAGTGTCATAGTGCACTCTGGTAGATGTAGTCCTTCCTAGGAGGGATTACTGTGTGGAAGTGTCATAGTGCGTTCTGGGAGCTGTGTTCATTCCTAGGAGGAATTACTGTTTGGGAGTGTCACTGTACACTCTGAGAGCTGTAGTACTTCCTAGGAGAGATTACATGTGGGAGAGTCAAAGTGCACTCTGGGAGCTGTAGTCCTTCCTAGGAGAGATTACTGTGTGGGAGAGTCACAGTACTCTCTGGGAGCTGTAGTCCTTCCTAGGAGGGATTACTGTATGTGAGTGTGATAGTGCACTCTGGTAGATGTAGTCCTTCCTAGGAGGGATTACTGTGTGGAAGTGTCACAGTGTGCTCTAGGAGTTGTGTTCATTCCTCGGAGGGGTTACTGTATGAGATGTCACGGTGCATTCTCCACTTACCATTGGGCTTTTTAATAGGAAACAGAGGTGTATTAAATTGAGACGTGCTGGGTTCTATAATACCATTTAGCATTAACATATCAATTTCCTCACTTGCTCCTACTACAGCTTCTGGCTGTAGGGGATATTGAGCAACTTTTGTACCCTGACAATTTTCTTTTAATGTAATTCGGACAGGTGATGCAGACCTTATTAGGTCAAAAGGGTTTTCTGGGGTAGCCCAAACTTCAGGTGGGATATTAGCAAAATTTGGCTGACTGTCTGCAGGAGCAAAACAGATGGTGTGCTGATAAAGGTCATCTGTACCTCAAAGGCGGATAGTAGATCCCGTCCCATCAAATTAACTGGACAGTGTGGGGCATACAATAGGGGTTTACAGGTATGTTGCCCAATGAGTTCTACCTCAATGGGTACTGTCAGTTTGGTAGTAATTGGGTCTCCATTAAACCCTGTTGTCACAGTAGTTTGATGAGAGAGGTTTACGCCTGGGGGTAGGGAATTCAGTACTGATGTTGTGGCTCTGGAATCCAACAACATCTGCACTTTATACCCATTTAGACGGACTTCAATGATCGGCTCATGATCATTGAGCATGGCCGGCATTACCATAGAGATTCATTGTGGTCCCCCTTGAGGAGGCTGCCACTGGGGAAACTTGCTCTGAGGACCCTGGTAAGCATTGGGTGGCCCTTGTGGTTTTGCTGATCCTCGGGCTGGGGGGCTTCGGCATTCATGCTGAAGATGTCCCCTTCTGCCACAGTTCCAGCAACTAAGGCCGCTTCTCTGAAAATGCTGTGACTGAGGTGGTCCTGCCCATCCCCCTTTCCAAGTACCCCCACTGTTTGGTCCTGTCTGGTTCCAAGCCTGAGCATATAAACCAAAATTCTCCCAGGGGTCTTCTTCATTGACATACTGTTCCAAATCTCTAATAATTTCATTTTCCTGTTTTATAATGACTCTAAGGGGTATGTTTACTAATGGGCGCTATTTGCGCTGCTGTCACGTTATCACATGATAAGGCGCCTTATTGCACGATAATGGCGCTTTACTGGGCGATAAGGCGCCTTATCGCGTGTTAACGTGTGCAGCGACGCAAATGAGCGCTGAAGGCGAAGAAAGGCTCCTGGAGGGCGAAGGAAGGCTCCCCAGGGGCGGAGAGAGAGGATCAATGGGTGGAGAGTGAACATAAGAACATAAGAACATAAGATATGCCATACTGGGTCAGACCAAGGTCCATCAAGCCCAGTATCCTGTTTCCAACAGTGGCCAATCTAGGTCATACGGTCATACGGTTTCCCCAAGGGACACAGGTTCCACAATGCTTGTATTGGTTCAAACATTGATATCCTGGGTCCCTTCTTAATAATGGTTTATGGACCTTTCCTCCAGGAACTGTGGGAGTAGAGAGGCTCCCTGCACACTAACGCTGTGGATTCCTGGGCTGAAAACTAATGCGAGTGAAACCCTCGCGTTAGAGCAGATTTAAAGGGAAGAGAAACCAGTTCCGTCAGCAATGTGTACAGCAAAGCCAGGGAAACCAACAAAAAGTGATAAGTATGATACATGTGCATGGAACAAAAGAGCAAATAAACATTGAAAATGACTGAACAAACTGGAAAAAACCATAACCAAACTGGGCAATAGTGATATTAATGGGAAACATCAAAAAACACTACTGGGAAAGCTCCAAAAAAAGGATATCAATTTTGGAAGGGGCTATGCTCTGTCCCCATACAAGGTGAATGATCCCACAGTGAAATAGCACTGATCAGGGTTTTCCCTTTCTATTAGACAGGTTTCCTATGGCGTGCACATGTCCCGCAACAGCAGGGTGGGCATGTTGGAACGGGCAACTAGACAGATGCTGGAAAAGGGGACACAGAGGGCTGCAGGCGGCACATGTTGTGGTGCAGCTGGGCCACAGTGCGGACTAGGGTGATGCCTAGGGGGCCCATAGGAATGCTGAAACAGTAGAGCAAAAAAGCTTGTTGGTCACAATTCAGAGTGTAAGATCCAATACAGCAAAAAGACTCACTCTAATAAAACAGAAACTGCTCCATAACTGTTAGCAACAACAAAATGAATGTTTCCACTTTTTTAAATATATAGCGTGGTTAGCAAGGTCTCAGCTTTCAGGGGCAATGGCAAAAACAATTTGGAATCAAGTCAAGATCAGGCCACAAACACAAGCCCAATAACATCAAGTACCTGCTGCCACTTATTCTTCTGTGGTATGCCGTTCATATGATTTCCCCTGATGCAGCGAGATTACTCCCAAAACGTATTAGAGCTCAGCGGGGAAGCAGCCTGCGATCAACCCTTCTAATTTTCTAAGTTAAGTGTTACCTTGGGTGTTGATGCAGTTTGCTTTGTAACAATAAGTGGCAGCAGGTCCTTGATGTTATTGGGCTTGTGTTTGTGGCATGATCTTGACTTGATTCCAGATCGTTTTTGCCATTGCCCCTGGAAGCTGAGACCTTGCTAACCACGCTATATATTTAAAAATGTGGAAACATTCATTTTGTTGTTGCTAACAGTTATGGAGCAGTTTTTGTTTTATTAGAGTGAGTCTTTTTGCTGTATTGAAACAGTAGAGCAGCCAAACAGCAACTGATGAGGGCCCAAAATGGGCACGAGTGTATTTCCCACAGTGTCACTGGGGATAGTACCCAGCAGGTACACCCAAGGGCACAGAACATTGGCAGGCGGTGCTGGGGGGAAGCGTGGACAGCTATGCAGGCACCCCTACCCCAGAACCTGCACCATAGGCAGCTGCCTACCCACACAATGGATGGCCTGAGTCTGCACACCACCAGCATCACCAGCAGAAGGGCATGTCAGCATGGTGGCAGAGGGGTACTGGTGATGGAGGGGGCAGTGGCAGCTGCCCACAGCAGACCATGGCCTAGCCCTATGTAGGTGGGTGCCATGCACTGCAACAGACAGGCCCTGTCTGACGAACAGTCATGCTATCCCCAGGGAATGCCCTATCTTTGTAGCAACACAGTGGTGAAGTACACATAGCCAGTGTGTTCAGGAGCAGAAAGTCACAGGTTCAAGTCCCAGCTGTGGCTCCCACCAACCCAGTCCCCTTATTTTACCCAGTGCTAAACTGTGGTAATAGAGAGGGAACCTTTATTTAAGATAACATAAATATGCTTGAAATGCCTATATTTTACCCTACAGAGCACAGACACCACAGACATGTGCAATACCTAGAGCAGAGTTTCCCAAATGCAGTCCTGGAGGGACAAACTCCATTCAGGCATCATACTGTCCCTAATAAAGATGCCTGTGCTGCATTTCTATGCGCCGCCCCCATGGTATGCAGATGTATCTCATGCATATTCATTAGGGACAGCATGAAAACCCGAACAGTGTTTGACCCTCCAGGACTGGAGTTGGGAACCTCTGCCCTAGAGCAGCAGCTAACAGGGGCAGACATACCCACCCCACAGGCTCCATTATCCAAAGCCTCCTGGAGAGGCAGGATGTTGGGGCCTGCATGCATCTCCCAATACTAGCACTTGCATACCTTAGCAATGCCACCTTAAACCTGGGAATACGGTACACATCTATCAAAAGGTTGCTATAATTACTGGCAGATAGCAATTTCTAAGTTAAGCACAATTTGCTGATTGAGCTGCATCATAGCAACCTTTCTAATGTCTGTGGAGTGTGCTACAGGTCTTGTGTCTGACAGTGTTTACCACCCTGGGGAGTGACTCCAACAGGATTGCGTACCATAGCCATGCCTGCACTGTGCCCAGGACTGGTGCGGTGGCCAGGGCTGCCAAACACCTCTATAGTTGCACAATGCTGGCATGGGTGTGGGAGTGTGTGTCTGTCTACCCAGTGTGTGGTGGCTGCCAACACCTTCCTCAGCCAACACTGCTTGCATTGTTGCCAGTGTCAGCCTGCCAATGTGCATAATGAGGAGCAAGGTACCATGGGTATAGCCCGGACAGGGTGGCCTGCCCAGGATGCATCTGCACAGGGCATAGGGCAATGGCTCAGACATTGTAGTGGCCGGCCACCACCTGCACGGACAGGGTGGCCAGAGCATGTCCTGCTGGGAGGTCACTGTCATCCTGACAGACCAGTGACCATGCCATGGCTGGGCTCCCCCATAGTGCTATATTGTGTTTCTCTCAAGTGAAATGTATGGGATCTCTCTTCTGAGGCCCAATCACTGACCTATCTGCTTAGTGGGTGTGCTCACATCCCAGTTTTGGGTGCACACATCTTCTCCGGGAACATGCACTGTGGATTAGCTATCAGACTGTCTGCAGTTATATGTGTATGGCTGGAACACCTTGCAGGGTGCAGTAGCTGGTGACTCACTGTGCTTGCTGCTAGAGAATGTCAGATGGTGGTGTGGGGGCAGCTGAGCATTCCCAGGCCTACTGTCTGTTTGCCATTGCCTTATGGATGTGTACAGCTCTGCATTGGCTGCCCTGTAGGGTGTCTGTTCCCCAGCAGGACTGGGGTTGATGGCTCCCCTCCACTGCCACCATTGCAGAGAGGTAGAATGTGGATCTGTTGGTGGGGGATCCTGTCTCCCCCCCTGAGCCACAGAGGTTGGGTTAGGTGGTGGTACATAATCTGCCTATGGGTCCAAACGCCACCCCTCCCCCTCCTCTGCCCTTCCTCCCCCCTTCCTCCCCTCCTCCCCCCTTCCTCCCCTCCTCCCCCCTTCCTCCCCCTCCCTCCTCCCCTCCTCCTCCCTCTCCCTCTCCTCCCCTCCCCCTCCCCCTCCCCTCCCTCTTCCCTCCCCCTCCTCCCTCCCCTCCCACTTCCCTCCCCCCTCCCCCCTCCCCCCTCTCCCCCTCCTTCATGTACATCATGTTATCATGTTACCATGGCACCCACACAGAATATGCACTATTCTGGGTGCATCATAGCCCAAAAGGGCTACAGTCGTATGGTGGACTACCCACGTGAGGTAAGTGTATGGGGACAGGTCAGTATATCCATATACATATCCGGTGTTGATTGTAGCTGTGCATGCTGCTCTGTGTAGGTAGTCCATCTCATTTATGTTTATTAGTTAAACCCACATGATATATTATCTATGTATCACATCTCAGTGGTTTGCCCTATACCCAAGAGGCTAAGGACCTGATCACAGAGTTCCAGATGCCATCCTGGTGTCATGGCAGCTGCTGCTGTTGATGTGCTAAAACACACTGTGACACAAGGAGCCCATAGAGCTGCCTAAGGAGGTTTTGTAAACATCATGCTGATATGGTAGGTTCCGCATTTGCAGGGTCACACATCTGCCCCACCCCCAGGGGTCCTGAGAGGTGCTCCAAATGGTCTGTCAGTCCCCCTGGTGATATGGTTGTGTGTGCCCTTGCAGTTTAAAACATCTGCCCTATCCTCAGTTGCCCTGAGAGTCCATTAAAATGGGCTCCCAGTCACCCTGGTGGTATGGATTATGCCGCTGTTGCTGTTTTCTAATTCCTCCTACCCCCAGGAGTCCTGAGAGCCCATTAAAGTGTGCTCCCAGTCATCCTGGTGGTATGGATTATGCCTCTGTTGCTGTACTATCTTCCAACCTACCCCCAGGAGTCCTGAGACCTGCTGAAAGTGTCCGGTCAGTCACCCTGGAGATATGGTGTATGTTGCTGATGATGTGTGCTAAGGCACCCTACCCCCAGGAGGCCTGAGACCTGAGTGCAAAGGTGGGTATGGCATCTAGATATTGTGGTAGGTGATGCCGGGTTGGGACACACATTGGCCTTATTCCTCAGAGGTGCAGACCCCAGTACACATGTCTGTTATCGCTCATGATTGTATGGTAGGTGCAGCTGTGTATGTGCTGTATACCATCACACCCCCAGAACCCATGAGACCTGCTTACGAACGTCTGAAACAAATCCATATATCATTGATGTGTATGCAGTTTTAGGTCACACATCTGCCCAATCCCCAGGAGCCCCGTAACTGATCGCAGAGGAACATCATAGATGCTGGTGTAAGGGTACAACACCTCACAATGCCCACACCACAAAAACAAAACATACCGGTCCAAAACCGTTCGATAATCATCATCGTTCAATATCCAAGTATATATATCAATGTTCATTATATGTTGTTAAACACACAATACTCACGGGCCTACAACACGCATACAACAGATTAAACTGTCATAATGCACAAGCCCTTATAACATCACTGACCTTCCGTGCAGACCCTGACAAGCCACCCAAACTCAATCAATGAGACAGCACTTAACTGTCAGAAACATGCTTTGTGTCTCAAAGGGTGGCCGTCCTGCTTACCCCTCCCCAGTGCCACAACCCAGAGCTGAAAGTTTTCTGCATGCATCCTTGCCCCACCAGGGGAAAAGCACCTGTCCAACAAAACATATAACCAACAGGAAAGGCACAAGCAATGAAGAACAACAGCACAAGCCAGCACACCCAACTCATGCCCCACACTCACCCAGAGATGTGTGATATGTGTTTGCCATCCACCAGAGATATATGGTCATTAATGTACCATCGCATTGTCTTCCCCCCCCTAGGTGGAGGACCTACGGAAAAAGGGCCGGGAGATGCGGCTGAAATGCCCTGGCCTCCTGGAGCGGCTGCAAAGGCGGGCAATATCCCAACATGGCGGTGAGTGACGCGACCTCTACAGCTCTGTAGATAATGTCACAGTGGCTCACCAGCCTCTGCAGCGCCAAACTATTTATATGTGTTATGTGACTCACATACTAGTGTGCTAATGACTGTCATCCCCCACAGAGGAGGACCATGATGGCGAGGGGACAGCAATGTCTGAGCGCCCAGGTAGAAGGCCCACTCCCCAACGCAGAGCGGAGGAGGAGCAGGAGGAGGAGGCAGAGGAGGAGCAGGAGGAGGAGGAGGAGGGGCAGTGGAGGTGGTGGAGGCTATGGAGGAGGAGGTGCCAGGGGAGGAGGCATCAGAGGCCCCTGAGGCTGATGAGGGCAATGGGGGACTGTAGAGGGTGGAGGGTGGGGTGGGAGGGGAAGGTGAGTGTGTGTGGGTCATGTCGGGGGGGAGGAGGAGGAGGGGAGTGTGTAGTGTGCTGAGGGTGGGTGGAAGGTGCCAGAGGGGGAGGGGGTAGGGGTGGGGGAGGGGGATGTGGCTGCTGTTGAGGGTGGGGAGGGAGGCATGGAACACAGGACAGCACAGGACACTGTGGGTCCCTGCCAGCCCCCGCATGTGTGCGGAAATGGTGCCCGTGTGGGTGTGTCTATGCCACCCCTTGCCACAGATAGGGCCCATGCACATGCCACCACATACACACCTGGCACCATCTGTGTATGTGGTGGTAGGTGCATCCAGGACCTGTCTGTGGCAATGGACGGCGTGGTGCAATGCCTGGGGGCCCTGAAACGCACCGTGCAGGTGCTGGCAGGTACCATTCAGTGGGTGGCTGTCGAGATGCAGCGTGTGGTGGGTAGGGATGCTGCAGCTCAACAGCCATCCACTGATGGGCATCCCAGGAGCATTTGATGGCCCCTGTGGCGCCCACACATGTGCCCTGTGCTGTCCTGTTTTCCGGGATACAACAGTACAGCTGTGTGCCTACAGTGTGGATTGGGGAATGTTGTGCAGTGGACACTGGGCTTGATGGACCGTGTTCTCACACAGTATGGCTTATGTTATGCCCAAAAGTGTTAATGTACATATTTTAATGTACCTGTTGTACATACCCTGTAAATACATTTTTGATACCAAATCATAATGGTCATGTGTCTCCCTTATACACAGACTATGGACGTAAGCATGGAACATGTGTGTAGATAGGTATGTGTATGCAAGGTTGACATGGGTATCATACATGGACCATCTCCACATGCAGTTGTGGGGGCTGGCCATGTGCGTAGGCGTGTGAGTCCAAGGTGAACCCTGAGATGTGGCAATGTGGAGCATGTCCTAAAATACCTAGGGGCCTGTTTACAAAGCCGCGGTAGCGGTTTGAGATTGTTATCGGAGCCGCGGCCCCAGTGAAATCAATGGGGCCGCGGCCCTGACAACGCTCGCGAACTGCTACCGTGGCTTTGTAAACAGGCCCCCTAGTCACGTGCATGCTGTGTGCAATGTGTGGGAACCATATCTGATGCACCATGCATGTGTGCCAATAGCAGAACCGGCAAACAGCAAATTCTTTGCATGGAGGGTAAGATGTACTGCTGAACCCAGGAGCTGCTCAGGGGGATAGCTGCTGAGGGCGGCCTGGGACACTGCATGTCACAGGGATGGGCAGTGGGTGACTATAAGTGCATGCAAGAATGAGCAGCCGACCTACGCAAGACACCCTTTTCTGCCTGTGCCGCATGCAAGTCTGTGTGGGAGGATAGCCACGTAGGCCATGGTGCGGGCAGGGGGAATGGTCACACATGTGTGTCCAATGTTGGGGGGTATAAGGGGTGGGAGACGGTGACAGATCCCAACACCAGACATGTACCATCATGGAATTCTCCCTGTGCAACAAGGGGGGATAGGTATTGTGGCAAGGAGGCCTATCCGGAGTCTGGGAGAGGACAAAGAGCCAGGGAATTCACCTTAGTAAAGGGCCCCCTTTCACCAAGTCAGGGTAGGAAAGCCATAAACACCTCCAGGAATCAGAAAACGTCCACGTGGACCACATTTCATGCTCCCCCTAGTGGAATGAAGGGGAGAGGATACAGGGCTCAGAACCCCTTAGGCAGTGAATGTTCCAAGCACTCAGGTGCCCGAAGTCAGGCTGATTGCAGTCACCTGAGTAGGGAGGGGTTGGAGCTAGAGCCCTGGAAGTATAAACCCAGGCCAGAGTATGATTTAGGGGAGGAGAGGAGAAGCAGGAAGCCAGGCTGTCACGAGCAGAGGCACCAACATGAGCAAGGGAAGCTTCACTGGTGCTGAGCAGAGCAGAGGAACTGAGCTTCCAGGAGTAGAGAGTGCTATTTGACATATAGCACGGCTGCAGGAAAGAAAGTCTTCCAGGAAAAAGGTACCCTTGGAATGAGGACACTGGGGTAAGCTGAAGTAGCTATTAGAACATAGTTTGCTTTTGCCCCTGAATTATATTTGTTACTTGGAAGGTAACCAAGAAGGGTTGGAAGCTGAAAGGAAGCTAAACTACCTCAGACTCTAAATGTGATTTTGTTTTTTGTGCTTTAGCCAGCAAGACTAAGAAGGGAATACAATATCCTTGCTGGTAAAGACTGTGTATCCTGACAGTCTGCTGTGGTCACCAGGATAGGGTTAGCCCACCCGTACCCATGATGCACTGCACATGCAAATCAGCTGTCCACAGATGAACACAAGATGGGGAATGCACCCCCACAGCACCTCGGCCTGGTAGGGGGAAGTGACCGTGTGCACCCCAACAGCACCTCGGCCTGGTAGGGGGTACTGACCGTGTGTTTTACTGGCACAGAGTAGCTACACACCGTCACATTTTTCGGGTACTGTGCTCACCCTGAAGGTGCGATGAGGCGCCCAGGACCAGGTCCACAACACCATCCATGGCTGAAAGAGGCCATGCCGGAGGTTGAAAGCAGTGTTAATGTGTGAGATATGTAGTTTTTACAGAAACACCTTGGATATCTCTGTCTGTCTCAGTCAAGTGTAGCCATTATGGACCTCTAGGTGGGCTATGCACCACCCTTCTCCAGGTGAGGGTGGCAGACATGGTCTCTTATCAATAGATCCACATTCTACCTCTCTGCAAAGGTAGCAGTAGAGAGGAACATCAACCTCAGTCCTGCTGAGGAACAGACACCCCACAGGGCAGTCAATGCAGCTCTATACACATCCATAACACAATATCAGACAGACATTAGGCCTGGATATGCTAAGCTGCACCCCACCTCTATCTGATATTCTCCTGCAGCAAGCCATCAGCCACTGCACCAAGACACATACCAGCTGCAAACAGTCAGCTAGCTAGTTCATAGTGCATGTTCCCAGTGGAGATGCATGCACCCATAACTGGGATGTCAGCATACACAGCAAGCAGATAAATCAGTGACTGGGCCCCAAAAGGAAACCCATATATATCACATGATAGAAATACTATATAGCACTATCGGGGTGCCTAGACATGCTGTCATCACTGCGCAGTCAGGGTGAGAGTGATTCCCCAGCAGGACCATACAGAGGTCACCCTGTCTGTGTAAGTGGTGACCAGGCACTACAATGCCTCAGCCAGTGCCCTATGCCCTGTGCAGATGCATCCTGGTCAGCCCACCCTGTCCAGGCTATACCCATGGTACCTTGCTCCTCATTATGCACATTGGCAGGCCAATACTGGCAACAGTGCTGGCAGTGTGGGCTGTGGAAGGTGTTTGCAGCCACCACACACTGTATAGACCAGAGCTACTCAATTCCAGTCCTGGAGGTCTGCAACCCTGCAGGTTTTCGGGATATCCCTAATGATATGCATGAGATATATATGCATTAGAGATAGCCTGCCAACCTGACTGGTTTGTGGCCCTCCAGGGCTGGATTTGGAGACTCCTGCCTTACACCTCTGTCATTTAAGATTGTGAGTGGGCAAGGTACAGATGTTCTAGACATCAAAAGGGTAGATAGAATGTGTCACATTCCTCCTAGATTCTCAACACCACCAAAAAGTTGTCTAATAGACAATATTTTGGTGGTGGTGAGAAGCAAGGAGGAATGTGACAAATTCTAACCTTTTTGATGTCTTGGACATCTGCACCTTGTCCACTTACAATCTTAAATGACAGAGGTGTAAGGCAGGGGTCTCCAAATCCAGCCCTGGAGGGCCAAAAACCAGTCAGGTTGGCAGGCTATCTCTAATGCATTTATATCTCATGCATATCATTAGGGATATCCCAAAAACCTGCAGGGTTGCGGACCTCCAGGACTGGAATTGAGTAGCTCTGGTATAGACAGACACACACTCCCACATCTGTGCCAGCATTGTGCTACTATAGAGGAGTATATCAGCCTTGCCCACCACACCAGTCCTGGGCACAGTACAGGCATGGATATGCTACGCAATACTGTTGGAGGTCACTCCCCAGGGTGGTAAACACTGTCAGAGACCAGACCTGAGGCACACACCACAGACATTAGAAAGATTGTTATGATGGAACTCAAAGAGCAAACTGTGCTTAACGTAGGACTTGCTATCTGCCAGTAATCATAGGAAACGTTTGATAGGTGTGTACCGTTTACCCAGGTGTCGGGTGGCATTGCTAAGGTATGCAAGTGCTAGTATTGGGAGATGCACGCAGGGCCCAATGTCCCGCCTCTCCAGAAGGCATTGGCCAATGGGGCCTGTGGGTGTGTGTGTGGGTGTGTCTGGCCCTGTTGGCTGCTGCTTTACGGCAGAGTTTCCCAACTCCAGTCCTGGTGTTCCAAACGCTGTTTGGGTTTTCATGCTATCCCTCATAAATATGCATGAGCTACATCTGCATACCATGGGGGTGGTGCATAGATATGCAGCACAGGCATCTTTATTAGAGGCAGCATGGAACCTGAATGGTGTGGGGACCTCCAGGACTGCATTTGGGAGACTCTGCTCTAGGTAATGCGCCTGTTTATGGTGTCTGTGTTTGGTGTGGTAAAATATAGGCGTATTAACCATGCGTATGTTCTCAGCAATAAAGGTTTGTCCTTACTATCACGGTTTAGTTGTGGGAAAAATATGTGGACTGGATTAGCAGTAGCCTCAGCTGGGCTCTGAACCTGTGACCTTCTGTTCTTGCACACACTGTCTGTGTGCACTGCACCACCATGTTGCCACAGATATGCTGCATTCCCTGGGGAGTCCATGACTGTACATCTAACAGAGCCTGTCTGTTGCGGTGGATGGTGCCAGCCTGCACAGGCCTAGGCCACTGTCTGCTGTGGCTTGCAGCCACTTCCCCCTCCACCACCTGTACCCTTCCGCCAACATGCAGAAATTTCCTTATCTTGGAAAAAGCATATGACCAGATTGAGTTATGGCACTCCAGGACTGAATTTGGGGGACTCGGCTGTAGGTAATGCCCATTGTTATGGTTTGTGTGTGGTGTAGGCTAAAATGTAGGTGTTTGAACCATGCTTATGTTCTCTGCAATAAAGGAGTGTCTTTACTATCACTGTTTAGTGGTGGGTAAAACTATGAGGACTGGGTTGGCAGGAGTCCCAGCTGGGATTTGAACCTGTGACTCTCTGGTTCCACAGGCACTGTCTGTGTCTGCTGCACCACACTGTGGCCACGGAAACAGTGCAGTCCCTGGAGATAGGAAACCTGGCTGGACGAGTCAGAAACTCTGCTCTGCACAATTTTACTGTGGGCTCATTTACCTTGTATGGGGACAAAAGGGCAAATAAACCTCAAAAATGACCTCGAAAAAAGGGGATAAAACCCATAATCAAGCTGGGCAACAGCGATATCAATGGGCAACATTACAAAACACTCCCAGGACAGCTCCAATAAAATGAAATGATTTTTGGAAGGATCTTCGGAGCGTAGACCCTTCCAAAGATCATTTCTTTTTTTTGGAGCTTTCCTGGGAGTGTTTTTTATTGTTGCCCATTGCTATCACTGTTGCCCAGCTGAATTATAATTTTTAAATTTTTTGTTGTGGTCATTTTCATGTTTTATTTGCAATTTTGTTCTGTGCACATGTATCACACTGCTCACGTTTTGTAGGTTTGCCCGGTTTTGCTGTACATTGCTGACGGAAATGGTTTCTCTTCCCTTTAAATCGGCTCTAACGCGAGGTTTTCACTCACGGTATTTTTTATCTAGAATTTCAGCCCCGCTCCTGTGCGGGGAGCCTCTCCCCTCCCACTCTCCACCCATTGACCCCATCCCTCCGCCCCTCGGGAGCCTTCCTCCGCCCTCGGGATGTCTTTCCACGCCCCTATCACACATCAGCGCGCCGCGCACTTGTGCGGGCCCGTTAGTGTGACACGCACGTATGCAGGGCACAAAAATGCACTATTAGCATGCGCTAAGGTACCTTAGCACACGCTCAAGTGCGCCCCGCACAATTGTGCGGTTTAGTAAACATTCCCCATAGGATATCATAGGTCAAAATGTTTTTCATTTGTAGAATTATTTGATGTTTAATTTATACCGCCCTATTTGCAATCAGTGCGGTGTACATATCAGATATGTCCACTGCAGGCAAGACTGCAAAGGATTTACATGTCAACAGGCCTCCCAAAGAGCTCGTTTAAACCCCTACAGCTCACGATGAATACCGCAGCTAGAACCCTCTACGGAGCGTCAAGGGGAGACCATATTACCCCCATCTTGAAGGATCTGCGCTGGCTCCCTGTCCACAGCAGGATCACCTTCAATGCTCTAACAATGACATTTAAAGCAATTAACAGATGCACATCCACCTCCCTCTCAGACCTTGTACACCCTAACCACCCCCCCTAACAGAGTGAGAAGATCAATAGCCTGCAACCCCTTACTTCTACCAAAAGCCATCATCAAGTGCTCAAAGACAATGAGTAAGCGTGCTTTTGCTCTTTTTGCACCTTCCTGCTGGAACTCCCTCCCTGCAGATATCTGTGCCATAACCAACCTCCCCCAGTTCAGGAAGGCAATCAAACACTATCTCTTCTTACAATACTTCTCCATTACTGACAACATCACCTAACCCTCCTTATTCTGAGCCATTGCGACTCCCGCAGAGTAACGTACCCCATGCCATAATTAATGCGTTTTAACTATCCCCACGTCAACCTGTCCTAAAGATAAACATGTCGACTATTATTCTAATTTGTACATAGGGGTATGTTTACTAAACCGCGCTCAAGTGCGTGGCGCACAATAGCGTGCGCTAAGGTACCTTAGCGCATGCTAATGATGCGTTTTTGTGCCCCGCACATGTGCGTGCCACACTAACGGGCCTGCACATGTGCGCGGCGCGCAAATGAGCGATAGAGGTGTGGAAACGCTCCCGGAGGGCGGAGGAAGGCTCCCCAGGGGCGGAGGGAAGGGGTCAATGGGTGGAGAGTGGGAGGGGAGAGGCTCCCCGCACAGGAGCGGGGCTGAAATTCAGGTAAAAAAATACCGCAAGTGAAAACCTCGCGGTAGAGCCGATTTAAAGGGAAGAGAAACCATTTCTGTCAGCAATGTACAGCAAAACCAGGGAAACCTACAAAAAGTGAGCAGTGTGATACATGTGCATGGAACAAAAGGGCAAATAAACAGTAAAACTGACCCCAACAAAATATAAAAAAATTATAATCAAGATGGGCAATAGTGATAGTAATGGAGAACATCAAAAAACACTCCCGAAAAAGCCCCAAAAAATAAATATGAATTTTAGAAGGGTCTACGCTCCGTCCCCATATAAGATGAATGATCCCACAGTGAAATAGCACTGATCAGGGTTTCCCTCTCCATTGGACAGGTTACCTATGGCATGCACATTTCCACAACAGCAGGGCGGGCAGGTCGGAATGGGCAATTGGACAGATGCTGGGAAAGGGGATACAGAGGGCTGCAGGCGGCACATGCTGTGGTGCAGCTGGGGCACAGTGCGGACTAGGCAGATGCCTAGATGGCACCTAGGAATGCTGAAACTGAACAGCAGCCAGACAGCAACTGATGAGTGCCCAACATGGGCACGAGAGTGTTTAGCACAGTGTTACAGGGGATAGTACCCAGCAGGTACCCCCAAGGGCACGGAACATTGGCAGGTGGTGATTGGGGGACGTGCGGACAGATATGCAGGCAGCCCTACCCCAGAACCTGCACCATAGGCAGCCGCCTACCCGTACACAGGATGGCCTGAGACTGCGTACCCCCAGCAACACCAGCAGAAGGGCATGTCAGCATGGTGGCACAGGGGTACTGGAGGTGGAGGGGGGCAGTGGCAGCTGCCCAGAGCAGACCATGGCCTAGCCCTGTGTAGGTGGGTACAATGCACTGCAACAGACAGGCCCTGCTGGACAAACAGTCATGGTATCATCAGGGAATGCATTGTTTCTGTGGCAACATGGTGGTGCAGTGCACACAAGCAGTGTGTTTGGAGACAGAAGGTCACAGGTTCAAGCCCCAGCTGGGGCTCATGCCAATCCAGTCCCCATATTTTACCCACAACTATATCATGATAGTAAAGATGAACCTTTATTGCAGAGAACATAAGCATGGCTCAAACACCTCTATTTTACCCTACAGAGAACAGACACCAGAAACATGCACATTACCTAGAGCAGATTACCCCAAATGCAGTCCTGGAGGGCCACAAATCCTTCAGGGTTTATGCTGTCTCCAATCTAAGGATGGAGCTGTGTACCATATACCCAGGTGTAGGGTGGCATTGCTAAGGTATGCAAGTGCTAGTATTGGGAGATGCACGCAGGGCCCAATGTCCTGCCTCTCCAGGAGGCATTGGCCAATGGGGCCTGTGGGTGTGGGTGTGGGTGTGTCTGCCCCTGTTGGCTGCTGCTTTACGGCAGAGGTTCCCAACTCCAGTCCTGGTGTGCCAAACACTGTTCGGGTTTTCATGCTGTCCCTCATGTGCATAATGAGGAGCAAGGTACCATGGGTATAGCCCAGACAGGGTGGCCTGGAAGGGATGCATCTGCACAGGGCATAGGGCACTGGCTGGGACATTTTAGTGCCCGGCCACCACCTACACAGACAGGGTGACCTCAGTATGTCCTGCTGGGAGATCACTCTCACCCAGACTGTGCAGTGATGACAGCATGGCTAGGCACCCCCATAGTGCTATATAGTATTTCTGTCATGTGATATTTATGGGTTTCCTTTTGGGGCCCAGTCACTGATTTATCTGCTTGTTGTGTATGCTAACATTCCAGGTCTGGGTGCATGCATTTCCACCAGGAACATGCACTATGGACTAGCTAGCAGACTGTTTGCAGCTGGTATGTGTCTTGATGGAGTGGCTTGCAGGGTGCAGTGGCTGAAGGCTTGCTGCAGGAGAATATCAGATAGTGGTGGGGTGCAGCTTAGCATATCCAGGCCTAATGTCTGTCTGCTTTTGTGTTATGGATGTGTACAGAGCTACATTGACTGTGCTGTAGGGTGTCTGTTCCCCAGCAGGACTGGGGTTGATGGTCCCCTCTACTGCCACCATTGCAGGCAGGTAGAATGTGGATCTGTTGATGGGAGACCCTGTTTGCCACCCTCAGCCCTAGAGAAGGAGGGTGGTGGTGGTGCATGATCCTCCTAGGGGTCCATGGGGGCTATGCCTGACTGAGACAGACAGATATATCCAAGGTGTTTCTGCAGAAACTATCTATCTCACACATTAACACTGCTTTGGACCTCCAGCATGGCCTATTTCTGCTATGGAAGGTGCTGTGGACCTGGTGCTGGGTGCCTCACCACACCCTCAGGGTGAGCACAGTACCCGCACAATGTGACGGTGTGTAGCTACTCTGTGCCAGTAAAACACATGGTCAGTACCCCCTACCAGGCCGAGGTGCTGTGGGGGTGCACATGGCCAGTTCCCCCTACCAGGCCGAGGTGCTGTGGGGGTGCACATGGTCAGTTCCCCCTACCAGGCCGAGGTGCTGTGGGGGGTGCATACCCCATCTTGTGTTTATCTGTGGACAGCTGATTTGGATGTGTAGTGCATCATGGGTATGGGTGGGCTAACCCTATCCTGGTGACCACAGCAGACTGTCTGTGTGGTGACGTGCACTCCCTCTGCAGCCAGCCAGGCACTTATTAGCAGCTATAGAGCTGTAGCACAATGGTTGCTTCACTGCCTGTGCAGCCAGAGGTTGTGGGTTCAAACCCACAGTGGGGTTATTTGATAGGGCTGCCCAAAGCATTATCTATTTTTAATGTACATTATTGCTGCCAGCAAAAACACCCTCATCCTACTGTACCCATAAGGTGCCTCAGAGGGCGCTTTATAGGGCGCCCTATAGGTCACCTTATGGTTACCGTCCATATAAGGTGCACTATACGTTATCCTGTGGAGCAACTTATAGGGTGCCCTATAGGGGATATTTTAGGGTGCCGTGGCGGACAGTGAGCTGAAATATTTCAAATGTAGCTCAATACCAAGAACAGAGAAATATCTACCAATGAATTTATTAAAATATCCTCACTGCTCTCTCTGTACCTTAACTCAATGTGCTCTTATAGAGCTCACAGTACAAATCTGTCACCATATTGTTGAGCTAAGCTGTAAGGAAGAGCTGTAAACTCACACTCTCAGCCTGGAGCTCTTCCACTGCTAACCAAGACATGCATGTATTGAAATTGTGCTCTAGTTTTAAAAAGTCTCATTTGTTCATCAGTGGACTTATTGCTATATTCATCAAATATCTTCCTTACCATTGCTGCTGGCTTTGCAAAGTTGCTCAACATTAGTAAGACCAGTAAATAATAAAATTCTATATTTAGTAGCTTAAAACTTGTAACCAAATATTTACTGAAGGGGCCATTTGTTTAATTTGTAAACTGAATAGTAACAGAGAAAGAAGGCACCCTGCTTAGTCCTACTGCATAGTTACACAGGTTCCTGCTTTCTCATCTAGGTCTTTATTACACGCACACATTCCAACGCACGTACACCTATGTCATAAGGGAGATTATGTGCTCACTCACTTATGACATTAATGCATTCTAAGCATCTACCTCCCTGTGGCCATACAGTACCACCATTAATGTTTCCTTTAATTTTGCTACAGGGTGAATTTTGAAACTGTCAGATGTACCAGAAAATGTCAGTTGAATTTCTGAATCCTGTGCTAAATTTAGATTTAACTAGTGTGGGAAGGGGACATTTACTTTGGCTTGTGCAGTTGGACTTGAAAGCTCAGGCCCTGGTTTTATTGCACGCTGATTTATCCAGGCAGTGACATTTGATATTCTATTTGTCCTGTATTTGAGGCGTTTTTATAGTTATAGTATATTAGCAAACCTGGGAGCCGAAGGGGGAAATGGATTCCAGGACCACACACAGGGGGACACACGTCCAAAACATCCACTAAGCTGCATGGGTCCTGCACCCACATTCCTGGTGGTGGAGATGGTGCATCAATGTCACATTTTCAGTCAGAAGGGACAGGCAGTTCCACGGGAGTCCCACAGATCCTGCCTGTGGCTCCCCCTGCAATGGAAAATGTAACACTGAAGCACCATCCTTTCCAGCTGAAATCTAAGGCATTCTGAGCACCTTCTCTTGCTCCTGAGTGTTTCTGGTTTGTGTTTCAGCTGCAGGTGACATTTGAGGACATCGCTGTCTCTTTCTCCCAGGAGGAGTGGAGGTATTTGCATGAAGGACAGAAAGAGTTGTACAGGGAGGTGATGAAGGAGAATTATGAGACCCTGATTTCCCTAGGTAAGGACTGGATCTGTATTTCTAGCAGACACAAGAATAGGAGACTTGCAGATATGAGCAGGATTCTGTCTCAGTCCTACTGACTGTCTTAAGATGGCAGGATGAGATCCAGATCTGAGGGATCATAAGGCCATCCTATATGTCCTACGAGTTTCCCCCTTCCTGTTTTAGCTCAAGGGAACTTACAGCATTTTTATAATTGAGACACATTCTGTCCTTGCCCCAGTGAGCTTACAATCCAAGTGGGCACTTGAGGTGAGGGGAGATGGGGAGGGTAATTTTCCAAGCTAATTCCTTGGATTCAGCAGTGCTTTTACTGTGGAAATGGGTTTTATATACAGTGATTGTGCCCCCTTTGTAAAGTTACATCTGTATGGTTTGTATGTACCTAAATTAAGTTGCTGTTTGAGGAGGGATTTCTGAGGGAGGAGTTTGCGCTTAAGTGATACTTTTGAAAAGCAAAGCATACATTTCTCACTAATGTCAGCAGTTATAAAATTACTCCCAAAGGGACTTCCCTGAAGTCAGAAGGAATGATGGGGGAGAGTAAAATTTGAACCCTGCCCTCATTAGGCCACAATTTCCCTTTCATCAGCAGGTGTTTCTCCTCTTTAATTCTCATAGAATTTCATACTCTCACAGTGATGGGGTGTAAAATCTTGTATCTGATTCTGAGGGGTGAAGGTGACGAAGATCTCAGCAGTCATCCCACAACACAATCACTGGGGCTTCCTAAATCAACTGTTAATACCAAGGGACCTCATAACGTGCAGTTTCTTGAAAATCTATTTAGTCAGTATCAAACGATCACAGCCTCCCTTTCTTCAGTGATTCAAGTTATTTATTATACAAATATATGTTCCACTACCAGAATACTCGAAGTGAGGAATAATAACCTCCCCAGATTCTTCTGCTTTATGTGGACGCCAGTAGTAGACCTTTCCTCCTCTCCCCCATCACGTGCTGCTCCCTGAGAGCTACTGCTGTATATTTTTCAGTGACTATAAGGGAAACATAACTCACTTTTCATATTAATTCCTGGAAACAGGCTTTGAAGGAATCAATCCTGATATATTATCAAGGATTAAACAAGAGGAAGAGCCGAATGTCTGGGATCTTCAGGAATCAAGAGAAAGAGCAGTTACTGACTCATACCCAGGTAAGTTATAATAAATTCTGTTCTGGGTAATAGGAAATATTACAGAGTACAGCTGAGTAATGCACTCTATTTACCTGTACTCTGTATTCTCACATATGTAACATATAAGTCCTCACAGGTAAGTGATGCTATTCATAGGAGCCCAGGGGAATAAGCATGTTCATGTCAGGACCTGGAGAATTCCCATAGGACCCAATTCTGTCCCACAAGTCCCTCCCTTCTGTGCATCCGGTGTGAACTGGATGCACAGAGGGGATCGCGATTCAAATCCCGCTGGGCACGTCTAGCCCCCCCAAGATCAGAATCGCGGACAGTCCTGCATGTGCAACCTGGGACAGCGATTCTGTCCAACCTGCAGGTGCAGGACTGCACCCGGTAACTCAAGTCAGGGCATTTAAATGGAGTCAAGGTGCCATGGCGTCATTTAAAAGCCGCAATGCTGGCCACCAACTAAAACTGCAAATTCCCCACAGTCCTACCCACGATCTGGCCTCCAAAGTCCAGGGTCGGGCTGCGGGGAATGTCCCCTGGCCCTCCCAGCCTCTTCCGCACCCCAAATTAAAAAAAAAATCAAACAAACATCCAGGGGAGTTATTCCACCTCAGAGGCTGACATTAGAATTGGCCGGTATGTCCAGGGCCGGCAACCGCCCGCTGCCTGCCCACTCTCTGACCCCAGGCCGCCCAGTCCCCCCCTCTGACTAACTTCCCCGCACAACTGGCAGGGAAGTTAGTCGGGGGCTGAAGCTGGCACGAATAGCTATTTGTGGTTCAGAATGACCCCCATAGTGTTTTACAGGAGGCTGTGCCAAGTAGAGAGCCTCTTGTAGAATCGGTGCAGGACTGCATGTGTATATCTCTCCACATCCAGTGGGAGCAGTGATTTTAGAAAACTGCACATGAGCAAAAAAACCATAGAAATAGCCCTCAGATACTATATATGTGGGAGTAGCTTGCAAAATTACTGCTCCTCCTGTAGACAGGCAACCAGTCCTGCAACACCAGTACCCCTGTCATCTGAATCCCTCGGACACTCCCTTAGACTGTCTGATCTTCTCTAGATAAGGGGAAAATGCAACCTTAGACCTAGTATAGGAGTGGCCTAGTGGTTGGGGCAAGGTACTTCAGGCTGGAAGGTCCGGGGTTCAAATCTCACTAGAGGACAGCAACCTTGGGTTGGAAGGACTGGGGTTTCTAGTCTTACAGGTGCTCCTTGTGGTCTTGGGCAAGCCACTTAACCCTCCATAGCCCATGTTCCCTGTAAAATAGTTATCTCCAAGTTATAATGCCCTGTTCAGTGTAATTTCAGTTTGTTCAATGTAAACCACACTGATGCAGAATAGCACGGTATATAAGAGAATGTAAATAAATAAATAAACCAGAGACCCCAACTTTACTCCCCCTTCCCCTCCCTCTCCCCCTTCACATGTCAGTGTCAAGGAAGCTGACTTACAAACCAAAGAAACAATAAGATACCTTGGAGTTACATTGGATCAACGTCTGGATATGAAACACCACATAAGCAACATAGTCAAAGCTGTATACTTCAAAATCCGCACGCTCAGGCATCTGCGCTCCCTGTTGGACCCAGACGACTTCCATATACCAAGCGCTAATCCTGCCTCACTTTGATTTTGCAAATGCCATCTTACAAGGTCTCCCTCAATCCACTGTGGCCCCATTACAGCTCGCTATGAATGCCGCAGCAAGGGTCCTATATGGAGCCTCCAGAAGTGACCACGTGACTCCCATCCTTAAACAGCTTCACTGGTTACCCATCCATGGGAGAATCATCTTCAAAACCCTACTTCTATCATTCAAGGCAATCAAGGGTATTTCATCCTCCTCCCTCACAGAACTTATTCACATGGTGCCCCCCAACAGATCCAGAAGAGCAATAGCTGTAAACCTACTAATAACACCAAAGGCATTGACGAAGTGCAACGTAGCAACCACAAACAGGGCGTTCAGTTGCTTTGTACCTAAATGCTGGAATGCTCTACCCTCTTACATTAGGGCTATTGCCGACCTATCGCAGTTCAGGAAGGCACTCAAATACCACCTTTTCCTCCAATACTACCCAACCAGCAATGGCACCTAGGCATTCCCTCTGAAGAAATGACCCTCTAGCAAACGACCCTACTTTCAGTATGATATTGTTATTTAATTCTAGCCGTGTAAATATCTCATGTATATAGTTTCCCCTGTTATCCAAGTTTGTACCCCTGTTCGATGTAAAACCAAACAGCTTGTTGTTATGGTCGTTGTGTGATAATGTGAACCGCGCTGATGCCGAATAGTGCGATATATAAGAAATTGTAATAAATAAAATTAATTAAAAAATAGTAGTAAAACCATGAGATTATGTCTGGGGGTCCTGGTACCAAGATCAGGAGCGTCTGGGGGGTTCTCCTGCTCTACTTGGTATGAGGGACACCCAGTAAGGCCCAGGTTGGGATTGGAGGGTGGGGAGCTTCCAGCGGGTGATTCTTTCCACAGTGAGATCGGCTAGGAAGATTGGATCTAAGGGTGGAGGGGGGGGATGCTGACTGAGGTGGTCAGGGCAGTTGCATCTCAAGAAGGGTCCAGAGGGAATTGTATGTTGGCAGTGGTAATTGGGGGATGGTGGACTTCCAGTACGCACTTATACGTGCTTTGGGGCAACTATAAATGCCAACGTCTATGCTTTTTCCTAGAGATATCAATTCCCTATTTGACGTGGGGAATCCACATCTATATTTTAGGCCTGCCGAAGCACTCTCTCTCCCTGCCCTGGCCACACCCCTTGACATCTAAACATACTAAGCATTCCCAGGTTTACATAGCTCCTGTTGTAAAATGGCATGTACACATGTGTGCCAGTCTCTACATGTAAATGCTGCCATTTACACATGAGGTGTTTCTAAAATACCCCCCAATTACCCGCTCAGCATCCAGGCCGTGAGGACCATGGTCCTGATGCTGGGAAGTAGCAGAGCTCCCTGAAGCTGCATGATGAGGGTTAGAGAACTTTCCTGTTCAGAGGAGATGGGAAGAAATTCTTCACTCCAGTATGTGGTTGTAGAACACGATTCAGTGTGTCTGCGAGGACGTTGTCTTTTCCAGCCAGATACATGACTCTGAGAGTTATCTCATGTGAGATGACCCAGTTCCCCATTCTGACAGTCTCTGACACAGGAAAGTAGAATCCCGTTCTTTCTCGCTTGTCACATGGTACATAGCTGCTTGATATGAGCAGAGATACCAAGGCTGAACCATCCCAGAGAGTGAACTGCAAAGAGTGAGATTTTTTCTAATGGTGTATCCACTGTATAAATCTAGAAAGAATTAAATGTAATATTGCTTTCCAAATGTAAAAGAAAAACAGCATAAAATATTTGCTTGTCTTTGGAGCCTCTGAAAGGATATAGACATAGGGGCGGCAATATGGGTAAATTCTCTGGGCTGAAAATTGCTCTTCACTGAATGGCTAAAGCTTTGTGCCGAGGTTTCACAGCACCTGGACTGGCACTGGGGGGGGGGGGGGGGGGAAGGGGGGGGGGGAGACGGTACACAGGAAGCTGGGCTCGGATTTCTTCTCACTGGCTGGCACTGATACTGAGGCTCTAATGCTTGAGGGAAGGGGCTCAAAGAGTATGAGAGTGAGAGCCTTGAAATGAGGGGGACACACTCCTATCGAGTGAGACTTGGCACCTCTGTAGAAGGGTGTGCATGGAAAAGAATTCTGGTTTATTTCCAGCTCCTTTTTTTTAATTTCTTTTGGCTAATTTTTGGGTTTATTTCAGTTTGTTTCAGAATTTATGCTTGTAAAATTAGATTAACAAGAGAAAAAATGGTTAATGTGAATGAATCAATTTTATATTTATTAGATAAATAAACAGATGATAAATGCCAAGTTGAGTCAGACTTAAGGCATCCTGTTTCTGCCAGTTGCTAAACTGGGTCACAAGCACCCAGCAGATCCCATAATGCACACCTGATCCTGATGGTTAATTTCACCAGTGTGCAGTGGCTCTTCCAGATCCACCCACATAATAATATTTAATGAACTTTTTCTCCAAGAACTTGTCCAAATCTCTTTGCTAGGTTATTAAATAAAAGGAGAAACAGAAAAGGAAAATAAGTTGATGCCTTTTTATTGGAATAACTTAATGCATTTTTGGACTAGCTTTTTAAGGTTAAAACCTTCTTCAGCTCAGGACAGTCGCCTTGACCACATCCTCCGGCAACAGATTTCACAGCTTAATTATGTGCTGCGTGAAAAAAATTCTACTTTCCACAATTTGTTTTCAGTTTGCTTCTCATTGGTTTCATGAAATGTCTTCTAGGGGTTTTTTTGTTTGTTTTTTGAAAGATTAAATACAGTAACTGTTCCCTGTTTAACTGTTCCACCCAACTCATGATTTTATAAACTTCTGTCATATCTCTTCTTGTTCATCTTCTCCAAGCTGAAGAGTCCTAGTCTGTTTAGCTTCTCTTCATAAGGAAGGTGCTCCACGTTCCTTATCATTTTTTTTTTTGCCCAACTCTGAACCTTTTCTAGTTACACAATATCCTCTTTAAGAGCATAAAAAACATGATATGCTATACTGGATAAGACCAAAAGTCCATGAAGCCCAGTATTCTGTTTCCAACAGTGGCTAATATAGGTCACAAGTACCTCTCAGGTTCCCAAAATGTCCATGATGCTTATCCCAGGCTCTCTTTACTAATGGTTTATGGACTTTCCCTCCAGGAATTTGTCCAAACCTCTTTTAAACCCAGTTACACCAACAGCTTTCACTCCATCCTCCGGAAACGAATTTCAAAGTTTGATTTTGCATTGAGTGAAAAATATTTTCCCCAATTAGTCCTAAATGTGCTACATTGTAGCTTTGTTGCATGTCCTCCAATCTTTGTAGTTTTTGAAGGAGTAAGCAACCAATCTATGTTTACCTGCTCTATTCCACTTATTTTAAAGACCTCTATCATATTCCAAGTTGAAGAGTCCAATTCTTCTGTTCTTAGGTTCTTATGATAGGGTGGTTAATTGTCAGAAGAACCATTTCTACCTGGAAAAAGCCTTGAAAACTTTATAACTTTGTGTATTTGAAAGCAGTATGTGCATACTTTTCCCTGTGTGCATTTCAGCAAATATTCAAAATGAAATCAAAGTGTGCACATCTTTCCATATTAAAAATGACCCCATGGAATTTATGCGCTTACCTTTACAGCCGCTCTTTGGCACACCCAGTTTTTGGGATTTATTTTACACAATTATACATATGTTTTCAAAGGTATCTGCATAAATGCAAGCCCCTCACTAACCCAGGTTCAGGGAGGCCTCTGCTCAGTTAGGATAAGTTTAAACATATTTACAGGCTGTACGGGTGTAACTTGTCCCACAAATCAGGAGTTTTATAGATGTAGTCGTAGTGAGAAAATCCCTTTTATCTGCATGTTATGCATGATTTACATCCAAAAAATGGCTCATATTCCTCATCTGCCCTCCAATCCAGTCAGACAAGCTAGGCAGTAAAGGAAGTTTGCAAGGTCGGGCCAGCTACCAGCAAACCAGGAGTCACCTTGGGCAACATCTTCTGGGTGGAGGAAGTAGCAAAGAGCCGGCACAGTGGCCTAGTGGTTGTTGCAAGTTATCTCAGACCAGAGGGCCAGGGCTCAAATCCCCCTAGCAGACAGCAACCTTGGGCTGGGAGGACTGGGGTTTTTAGTTCTAGAGGTGTTCCTTGTAGCCTTGGGTAAGCCACTTAACCCTCAGGTACAAAAACATAGGGGGGTGTTTACTAAACGGCAGTAATGGAGCCACAGCTCCGATATCACAGAGTCCGCTACTGCCATTTAGTAAACACCCCCCATAGATTGTGAGCCCTTCAGGGACAAGAGAAATATATATATATATAGTACCTGAATGCGCAGCAGTTTGACTTGTAGAAAAGCAGTACATAAGCCTTGCTAAGTAAATAAATAACAGTCAAAGCAAAGCAAAGGAGCCTAATAGCCACACAAAGTCATCAGTGCATGCTTTTACCTGCAGGAAGAATGGGCAATATGCAAACAGTCGAGTTAGCTTTGCAAGTGGCTTTTTGAAATGCTCCTCATTATGCATATATTTACAAAACAAAGTTTAATATTTAAACATGTGATGTCCAAATATACATTTTTCTTGCATTGTTCTTGGAGGGATAATGTTGAGATGATAACACATGTGATTAGTAATCAAAATCTTGGGGGGTGGGGGGCTTGGGGTCTAAAAGACCATTGCAAAAGAGTGCAGCGCTGATGTTTTGCCTAGGGCACCTAATACACTTGCAACTGCCCTGCAATTATGCACATCACCTGAAATTCCTATTAATGACTCTTCACATGAATAGTTCGAGGACACCTGTGCTATCCCATGGAATTTTCTAACTATCACAGAACCCATGATGTTATTGTGTGATCCCAGAAAATTCATTTCCTGGACGATTAGTAGCATTTCATAGTCATTAATGCATCATTAATGTCTTCTATTTGTATCCTGCAGAGAATCAGGCCATACAGGAACAGAAGAAGGAGGAGAATCGAGAAGAACCGCCTGTAGAAATGGAACAATCAGGAAATGTCTCTGAGAATATTTCCCATAGGACTGAGAGGAGAAACACAAGGAACTGCCAGGAATCAGAGAAGGAGCACAGAAACCCGGCAGGAGACTCACCGGATGGAGTCACTGAGTGTGAGAGAAGTGACAGGGAGCTCACAAACATCCCTGAGCCCCAGAGACACCAGAGGGCAGAGAGATCCTTCCAAAATAACAACAGTGATCAAATGAATTCTAAATGCCACCAGGAAGGGAAGAAAGGGAAGAAATCCTTTCTGTGTGACACCAGTGGAGAGAGATTTGATAAGAAATATCATTTATTATTGCATCAGAGGACATACAATGGGGAGAAACCGTTTAAATGCTCTCAGTGTGGAAAATATTTCAAACAGAGGTTAAGCTTGAAAATACACCAGAGAATTCATACTGAAGAGAAACCACTTCCCTGTATTGACTTTAGCAAAGGTTTCTGTCATAAGGGCCTATTAATTACAAACCAAAGAACACACACTGGAAAAATGTCTCTGATCCACAGTGGAAAGAAGCCTTTTACATGTACCGAGTGCAATAAGAGTTTCAGTTGTTTATCAATCTTTAAAACCCATCAAATGATCCACAGTGGAAAGAAACCTTTCACATGTACTGAGTGCAATAAGAGTTTCACTCACTCATCGGATCTTCAACGCCATCAAATGATCCACAGTGGAAAGAAACCTTTTACGTGTACTGAATGCAATAAGAGTTTCACTCAGTCATCGGATCTTCAACGCCATCAAATGATCCACAGTGGAAAGAAACCTTTTATGTGTACTGAGTGCAATAAGAGTTTCAGTTATTTATCAATCTTTAAAAACCATGAAATGATCCACAGTGGAATAAAACCTTTTATATGTACCAAGTGCAACAAGGCTTTCACTCAGTCATCGAATCTTCAACGCCATCAAATGATCCACAGTGGAAAGAAACCTTTTACATGTACTGAGTACAACAAGGGTTCCACTCATCGCAATGCATCTTAAAAGCGATCAACTGATCCACAGTGGAAAAAATAAGCAGTAAATTTAAGAAACTGAGATAATACTCCACATACCTTGGCTTAGAAGTGAGGTTCATGACTATCATGGTATGCGCAAAACTCATCCACACAATTGATTTGAATCATATGAAATAAAAACTGGGTTCACAGAGTACATTAAATTCACCATGAAAATCTGGCAAGCTATATTGTTTTTGAAGAATAAGGATGGCTAGTTCATCATGCCTAACATTAAGGGGCATGTTTACTAAACATTCCTAACGTGCGGGGCCGCGGTATTGTGCGTGTGCCATATAAGGAGTGG
This sequence comes from Ichthyophis bannanicus, assembly GCA_033557465.1. NCBI lineage: Eukaryota > Metazoa > Chordata > Amphibia > Gymnophiona > Ichthyophiidae > Ichthyophis > Ichthyophis bannanicus. The sequence continues at coordinate 33,985,890 of CM066031.1, read as the reverse complement.
GCGGTTCAGGCAGAAAGAAGAAAAAACCCCTACCGTACGTGTGCGCATCGCGCTAATTTGCGGGGCTCACATTAGCGCATGGGAAGGCTAAGTGGGGCGCTGCTGAGCACATATCAGAACAGAGCTGTAGCACAACGGTGAACACACTAACCAATGGCGCAGGGGCCACAGGTTTAATCCCCCATTGTGTGCAACAAAAAGGCCAGTTGAGGCACCACCTTGAATGTGTAAAAGTGGTTCAGGAGGCAAAGTACTTTTGGACGGCATAAGGCGGCACACTGTTCGTTTTGTACGGCATAAGGCGGCGCATTGTACTATCTGGGCGGCACAAGGCGGCGCACTGTTCTTTTTGGGCGGCACAAGGCGGCACACTGTTCATTTTGGGCGGCACAAGGCGGCACACTAATTGTGGGCAGCAGGAGGTGGCGCGCTGATGGGCATAAGGCGGCGCGCTGATGCCAAAGCAAAGGAACACAGCCACAGCACAATGGTTAAGACACTGACCAATGGTGCAGGGACCAGGGGTTCGATCCCTCACAATGCCAGTGAAAAAGGCTAGCTGAGGCAGTATGTTATATGTTGTGGAGTGCTTTAGGAGGCTTTCTAATGTTATTTTGTGATAACTACTAGCAAACGCACTGTCACAGCATATTAATATAAGGCGGCCCATAAGGCACATGTTACAGTGCACCGTCCGCCAAGGCACCCTAGAATGTCCCCTATAGGGCAGCATGTATGTTGCGACACAGGATAATGTATAGTGCACCCTATATGGCTGGCAACCGTAACGTGCCCTATAGGGCGCCCCATAAAGCACCCTCAGAGGCACCTTATGGGTACAGTACGCTGAGGGTGGTATTGCTGGCAGCAACATATGTACAGTAAATTAAAATAAATCTGTGGACACCCCTATCACATAACCCCACTGTGGGTTTGAACCCATGACATCTGGCTGCACAGGCAGTGAGGTAACCATTGGGCTACAGCTCTATAGCTGTAAGCAGCCCCTGGCTGGCTGCAGATAGCCTGTACGTCACCTCACTGACAGTCTGCTGTTGTGAACCACCCGTACCCATGATGCACTGCACATGCAAATCAGCTGTCCACGATTGAACACAGGATGGGAAATGCACCCCTAAAGTTCCCCGGCCTGGTAGGGGGAAGTGTCCGTGTGCACCCACACAGCACCTCGGCCTGGTAGGGTGTCCTGAATGGGTGGACAAACGGCAAAGAGTAGCTAAACACCATCACATTGTGCGGTTACTGTGCTCACCCTGAGTGTGAGATGTTGCGCCCAGGACCAGGTCCACAACACCAGGCATGTCAGAGCTCCAAAGCAGCAATAACCTGTGGAATAGGTAGGTGCTGCATAAACATTTTGGAGATCTCTGTCTGGCTCAGTTAGTGGGGACCCCCAGGTGGATAAAACAGGGTTTCCCCTCAACAGATCCCCACCCCGATGGCAGTAGAGTGAACCATCAACCCCAGACCTGCTAGGGAACAGACACCCTACAGCACAGTCCAAGCAGCTCCACACACATCCATAACACAATATCAGACAGACATTAAGCCTGGATATTCAAAGATGCACCCCACCACTATCTGTTATTCACCTGCAGCAAGCCATCAGCCACTGCACCCTGCAAGGTACTCCATCACAACACATATCAGCTGTGAACAGTCTGCTGGCTGGTCCTGATGGACATGCATGCACCCACAACTGGGGTGGCAGCACACACAGACAGATAAGTCCATGAAGAGGCCCCCACAGAACACCCATACATATCACATGGGAGAATCACAATATAGCACTATGGGGGTGCCTAGCCATGCTGCCGTCACTGCACACTCAGGATGAGAGTGATCCCTCAGCAGCACATACAGAGGTCACCCTGTCTGTGTAGGTGGTGACCGGGCACTACCATGCCCCTGCCAGTGCCCTATGCCCTGTGCAGCTGCATCCTGGTCAGTCCACTCTGTCTGAGATATACCCATGGTCCCTTGCTACTCATTATGCACATTGGCAGGCCAATACTGGCAACAGTGTTGGCAGTGTGGGCTGTGGAAGGGGCATGCAGCCAACACCCACTGTATAGACAGACACACAATTCCACACCTATGCCATCATGGTGCTACTATTGAGGAGGTAATTAGCCTTGCCCACCAAACCGGTGCTGGGCACGGCAAGGCATGGATATGCTACGCAGTACTGCTGGGGGTCACTCCCCAGGGTGGTAAACACCGTCAGAGGCAAGGGCTGGAGCACGCACCGCAAACACCAAACAGATTGTTCGGATGGGGTCAACTAGCAGTATGTGCGTAACGTATGGATATCTATCTGCCAGTACTCCTAGCAAGCGTCTCAGAGCTGTGTACCGTATACCTCAGGTGTAGGGTTCCATTGCTAGGGTATGCAGGTGCTAGTATTGGGAAATGCACGCAGGGTCCAATGTTCTGCCTCTCCAGGAGACATTGGCCAATGGGGCCTGTGGGTGTGGGTGTGGGTGTGGGTGTGTCTGCCCCTGTTGGCTGCTGCTTTACGGCAGAGATTCCCAACTCCAGTCCAGGTGTGCATCACACTGATCGGGTTTACCTGCTGTTCCTCATGAATATGCATGAGCTACATCTACATGCCATGGGGGTGGTGCATAGATATACAGCACAGGCATTTGTATGAGTGGCAGCATGGACCCTGACTGGTGTGTGGCCCACCAGGACTGCATTTGGGAGATTCTGCTCTAGGTACTGCCCCTGTACATGGTGTCTGTGCTCAGTGGGGTAAACGATAGACGTAGTACCATTGCATATATCCTCACCACGAAAGATTTGTCCTTACTATCACTGTGCAGCTGTGGGAAAAATATGTGGGAAGGATTGGCGGTAGCCCCTGCTGGGCTTTGAACCTGTGACATTCTGTTCTTGTATGCACTGTCTGTGTGCACTGCACCACCTTATAGCCACAGATTGGCTGGATTCCCTGGAACGTCCATGCCTGTGGATCCGGCAGGGCCTGTGTGTTGCAGTGGACTGTGCCAGCCTGCACATGGCTTGGCCTCTGTCCTCTGTGGCTAGCTACCACTGCCCCCTGCACCACATGTACTCGTGCGCCAACATGCTGGCATGAGCGTCTCTCAGAAAAAGCAGATGACCTGATTGCAATGTGGCAGTACGGGACTGCATTTGGGGGACTTGGCTGTAGGTAGGCCCATTGTTGTGGTGTGTGTGCGGTGTTGGGTAACATATGGGTGTTTCCCCCATGCTTATGTTCCCTGCAATACAGGGGTGTCTGCTCTATCTTTGTTTAGTGGTGGGTAAAATATATGGACGGGGCTGGCAAGTGCCCCAGCTGGGATTTGAACCTCTGGCCTTCTAGTCCTAGAGGTCATGGCTATGTCCTCTGCACCACACCATGGCCACAGAGACAGTGCAGCCCCTGGAGGTAGTAAACCTGGCAGGATGGAGTCACAAACCCTGCTGTATGCATTTTTACTGTGGGCTCCTTCACCCTGTGTGGTGACAAACGTGCAAATAAAACCCGGGAATGACCACGGAACAAAGGGGGAAAACATATACCCAAGCTGGGCAACAGTGATATTAATGGGCAACCCTAGATAACACTCCCAGGACAGCTCCAGAAAAAGGGAAATGTTTTTTGGACGGGTCTCCGCTCCGTACACCTTTCCATAAATCATTTCCGTTTTTTGGAGCTTTCCTGGGTGTGTTATCTAGTTTTGCCCATCACTATACCTGTTCCCCAACTGAATTACTATTTTTCATATTTTTGTGGTGGTCATTTTCTATTTATAATTGCACTTTTGTGCTGTGCACATGTATCACACTGCTCACGTTTTGCAGGTTTCCCAGGTTTTGCTGTACATTGCTGACGGAAATGGTTTCTCTTCCCTTTAAATGCATTCTAACGCGAGTGATTCACTCGCGCTATTTTTTTTTGGAAATTCAGCCCCGATAATGTGCAGGGCGCCTCTCCCCTCCCCTTCCCCGCCCATTAACCCCTTCTCTCCGCCCCTCCTGGGCCTTCCTCCGCCCTCCGTTAGCCTTTCCACGCCTCTATCAGACATTTGCGGGCACGTACTTGTGCGGCACCCGTTACTGTGACGCGCAAGTGTGCGGGGCTTCATCGCACGTTTGCGGGGCGTTTAAGCGCTCTTAAGTACCGCTTTTAGTGCGCTATTTTGCAGCGCGCTAATTAGCGGATTTTAGTAAACATGCCCCTAAGATCAGGGAGATTCCCTGTTAGCACTTCTGTTTTGTATGGCGCTCAATCCAATGAGTACTCTCATAAATTCTTTGGGACATGGAGTTAGCCTGAAATCTAAAGATGGCCATGGCCCAATGGTGACATCACACTGACTGTTTGTAGATGACCTGAAGCTCTGCAGTTCTAGTGACCAAAAATTAGCAGAATTCCATTTATTGAAAAGCTTCTTGGGAGGAAGTGATGTCACCTAGCACGATGGGTGCCTGAGGGAGCCATTCCTGATCAACAGTGAAAAAACATCTTCCAAGCAGCACCGATAACGGCTTGTACATGGCCTCCGAGTACTCTGGCCAGTGGGAGCAAGATAACGAGGGGGAAATCAGCGGACCTGCAGGAATAAGAATATGCGGTTGCAAGTGGGGACAGCGGAGAGAACAAAATGGTGATGAGTGGGCCACAGCAGCCCAAGGAGACAGAGCACATGGAATGGGAGACACCCGCAGCCAATTTAGAAAAAGGAGAAGGTACCATTCAGGGCATAACTCGAACCAAGATGCGGGGAATGGGTTTTTTTCCCCTTTACATAGCATCTAGTAACATACATAAATACTCTTGCATGTAAACATCAAAATTCAACTGGTGTACAGTTTTCCCCCTATATTATATTCAGCTAACAATATTGCTAAGTAACTCCACAACCTTCCCCGAAACATTTGCATAGAAACCTACTTAAGCAGTAAACCCGTTAAAGCCATTCATCTACCGTACAAATGCCCGTGAGGCAGTTTTAAGCCCACAGCCCTACTTATCCACCCTACCCCAGTTCCCCCCCCCCTCCTGCAAGTACACCAATACTTTCCGCCAAGCCCTATCAAACTTGGGCCTCTTTTGTTTTCATAATGCTGTTAATTTCTCCATTAGGTAAATTTGCCTTAGCCGATCTTCACAGTGTGCCACCTGCGGGAGCTCCTCCTGCTTCCACCGATAGGCTATTTCACCTCTGGCTGCACTGAGACATGCTAATATTTGCTTCCTATTCTCCCTCAGGCCCCCTTCCCTCCACCATCCAAACAAGAAAACTTCGGGGTTCCTCTCTATCTCTTCACCCACCACCCGTCTTATCCACCTCTGAATTTCATTCCAGAATATCTGGATCTGTGGAATTCCCACCAAATATGATACATTGTGTCCTCCTCTCCACACTGCCTTCAGCAGCTCCTTGATGCTGTCTGATACATTTTATTCAAACGCACTGGGGTATATTACCACCCCATTAACACTTTGTGCCAATTTTCCTGAACAGCAATGGAAATTGTCAAATGGTGACCCTGTTCCAGAATGGCCTTCCACTGACCAGTCTCCAAGTTCCTCCCCATCTCCCTTTCCCATGCCCTCATATAACCCAATTTCTCCTCCCCTTGCCCTTCTCGTATTGCCCTATACAAGGCCATAATTAGCCCCCTAGATCTCTTTTTCCCCTACCAAATCACTTCCAGTTCAGTAAACTCTCGTGCTAACCCCTCCTTCCCCAACTTCCCTTTCAAATAATGTATCACTTGACCATAATGAAACAACTGCCCAGGCCCTAAATTATATTCCTCCTGTAAATCTGCAAACGGGACCCACTCCCCCACCCCATCGATAAATTAGTAAAACCATTGTAAATCTTTACTCTCCCATTGTTTATAAACCCCTCCCTCTCTGCCTGCGGTAAAGTCTCCCGTATAACACAGTCGCTGAATTACCGAGAAGCTCGATACCCCCTTCCCTCCTTCCCTTCTCACTCCATCCCATATGGCTAAAACATGCCGCGTGTAGGGGTTTTCTAAGAAACCCCCACCCCTATCCTTTGCCATAGTCCATGGCATGACCTCAATTGGTCCTTCCTTCCACCCCTCCCCCTCCATATCTACAAATATTCTCCTATCTCCAGGAACAAGCAGGAATGAGTCTTCACATATGGGTACGTCGGTACCGACGGAGTCTGCGCGGGAACGCTTCCCAGCGTCCAATCAAGAGCTTTTGGAAGCATCCCAGCATGCCTGCGGGCTGCCCTCCCGCCTTTCCCAACTGCCTCTCCTCAGTTTTCATTTTTCCGCGGAGCCGGCAGGACGTCCTCCTGTCACCGCAGAAAATTCTTGTTTTATTTCTTTAGTTTTCTTGTGGTCATGGCTGTCTTCCCGACGCCACCGGTACCGCCGGTGTTTTCTTTTCTTTTCTTGTAAAATCTTCCTTTTCCACGGGATATTTTTTCTTCATAGTGTCCCACAGTCTCTTAGGCCTTTTAGGCCTCTTCTTTTCCTTCATGGAACCGCCAGACACTTTCTCCAAGAAATGTTCAGACTGTGGCGGTACAACTTTATTTTTAGACCCTCGAAGTCGGTGTCTAACCTGCTTGGGTTCTGACAACAGTTTGGTGAGAAGAGGTCTTCAACATCGAGGTTCCCTCGATACACGGTTGCTCTCCAACTTTGGGGCACTGTCCCCTTCTTCTTCCACACAGGATCAGGTAACCCACAAACAGTCTGTTAAGACTAGCCAGTCCTCGAGTGGTAGGTCTCATGCACAGCATGTAGACAGCTCCGGCCTTGCCCTCGAGGGCCCACTGGCTTCAAAACCCCGGCGGGAGTCTTCGGTCTCCAAAGCGTATAAGGGGTTTCGGGTTGTTCCTGGGGTTCACCCCCCACAGAACATACCTAAGCCGTGTATGGTGGTGACATCCGCTTCGAGCGGTACCGATACCCCGGCATCGGCACTGGTGTTGGATGAAACACTCCTCACCAGGGATAGTCATCTGGCGTCCTCGGTGCCTTCGGGACCGGTGGATACTCCCCAGATTGACTTTCCATTATCGGTACCAACACCGATACTACCACCGACGTCGGTACCCTCCAGATGTGCATCGATAGCCTCTCTTCCTTCGATGCCGAGTCTGGAATCGATCTCCAGTCTGGAGTACTGGGTACCGACTCGCCTTGGTACCGGCTCGCGGCGGTAATGAAGGCTCGGTTCCGATGACTCGGATCCGCAACTCTCGGTTCCCCCGAGGCCGATTGAGTTGCCACTGGTTGACCTTCATTCACCGGTATCAGACACGGTACCCAAGTCGGTACCGATGTCCTCATTAACCTTACGGTCGGTGCCTTCCATGCTTCGCTTATCAGGCTCTCTGCCCTCGATGCCGAGTTTGGAATCGATCTCTAGTCTGGAAGACTGGGTACCAATAGGTTTTGGTACCGACACCGATCGATACCGGTGGCTCGGTACCGAGGATAGTGGCCGGAGGTTTTCGGTTACCTCGGTACCGATTGAACTGTCACCAATGACTGCTCCGATGTCTTTGTCAGGTTCGACTCCGACATCGGTACCGGTATTGACATCGGTACCGGTATCCACAGTAGCATCGTGGCCAACTCCTGCCATGCTTTTTTCATCAGGATCGCTCCCTTCTAAACCAAGCTTGGAGTCGATACCTGGCATGGACAATGTGGTAATGACGGTCGCTGCTCCTGACAGCCAGTACCGGCGACCATCCCTTAAGCATTCCACACTGCACTGTGCAGGATCTTCTATTCCTATATATTTGGATAGTTCTGTCGGTTCTCAGGCTAATTCTTCAGATCTAACCTGTCCAAGGGAGATTCCTGTTGGGGATCCCTCTTTTCAGAGTTTCCTCCTGGATATAGCAAGATCTCTTGCTATTCCTATCCCAGGACATGATCCTGCACAAGGTTCTCTTTCTACCAAAGCAAAGGAGAACATAATGCTTCCTTTGCATCATTCCTTGCAGGATTCCCTTCTAGGAATGTGGGAAACACCTTTAAGGGTACCCCCACCTCCCAGGGCAACTGATCTCTTATATCAGGTGCCCCCCTCTCCAGGGTTTCAAAAGACTCAACTTCCTCATCATTCCATAGTAGTGGAATCAGCAATGAGGCGGGTAAAGAGTAAGAAAAAGCACTCTTCTTATCCGCCAGGTCGTGAGTCTAAGACACTAGATGCCTTTGGACGTCAAACCTTCCAGACATCTATGCTTTCTGCAAGAATTCTCTCATATATTTTTTATGAGTCTTTCTCTTGAGGAGGTCACAAAGCAATTACATCTTTTGACTCCTTTCCTTCCAGATTCCAGGAGTTCAGACTATTCCTCACTGCTTAAGCATATCCAGAATATCTCTTGGTTTCTTTCTCGTCCTTCCCTAGACTCTTTTGAGTCTGCTAGCAGGACTTCTGCTATAGTTCTAGGGGCACGACATAGAGCTTGGCTCCAAGCTTCAGACTTGGACAAATGGGCACAACAATGGCTGGAACATACTCCTTGCACTGGAGAAAATCTTTTCAACAAGGAGTCTTTACGTCAGGTTACTCAGTTGTCCACTGATTTACCTATTCCTAAGGGTTGTTCTATTTATTTATTTATTTATTTAACTGTATTTATATCCCGCTTTTCACCAGGTCAAAGCGGTGGGACACACAACAAGGGGGGGGGGGATCAAATGGGGGGGGGGCCATCACCGGGGGCTCAACATTGATGATTTTGGGGTGAACATAGAGACTGACAAGATAGCATAGTTCTTGGTCCGGAGTTCTTGGAGGAAATAGGGGGGGGATTCCTATTCAGAGATGTTCTTGGAATAGGATGGTTTTTAGCTGCTTTTTGAATGATGGGAGATCACCGTTGTTCCTGATGTGGTTTGGTAGAGAGTTCCAGAGGGATGGGGCATAGAGTTCAAAGGCTCTGTTGCAGGTCCGTTGTGTTGCCTTGGTTCTTTTGTGGGGGATGGCAATGGAGCTGTTGGAGGATTGTCTGGTTGTTTTGCTGTGGGTCGGACGAGGCAGTAGGGCGTGGAGTGGGGTGGCTTGTGTTTGGTGGATGGTTTTGTGGGTGAGTAGAAGAGTTTTGTACTTGATTCTTGCTTCGATGGGGAGAATATGAAGGTCTCTCAGAATTGGGGTGATGTGGTCTCGTTTCTTTGCATTCTGAATTATTCTCGCCGTGGTGTTTAGAGCAGTTCGGAGGGGATTGGTCTGTGTGGCAGGTAGGCCATGGTAGATTATGTTGCAGTAGTCCAGATGAGGGAGTGTCAGAGCCTGCATCACTGTCCTGAAGTCCTGCAGCTCGAGGAGGGGTCGGAGACATTGTACCATTTTTGCCTTGTGGAATACAGTTCTTGTGGTTTTGTTGATTTGCTGCTTAAGGGTTAGGGCTTGGTCAATGATAATGCCGAGATATCTTATGTGAGGTTGTATTTGAATTTTCGTGGTTCCCATGGTGAGGTGAGTGGGTGATTTGAAGTCTGGGTCTTTTGTCACTATAAGAGCTTCGGTCTTCTTTATGTTAATGGATAAGTTGTTCTCTTGTAGTCAGTTGGATACGTCGGCGAAGCAGGCTGATAGCTGGTCGCTTGTTGGGTCCGTGGTTGTAATTGGGGCGTAGAGCATTATGTCATCGGCATATATGTGGAAGTTGACATTGTGAGTGCGTATGACTGAGCAGAGTGGACGGAGGTAGATGTTGAAAAGCATGGCTGATAATGTGGATCCTTGGGGTACCCCTTGATGCTGCTGGAAGGGGGGTGAGGTTGAAGTTTTGGTGCGGATCAGTTGCTGTCAGTTGGTTAGATAGGACCTGAACCATTGGAGTACAGTATCTTTGATCCCAATTGTTTGGAGTCTGTGGATAAGGGTGTTATGGGAGATGGTGTCGAAGGCCGCTGATATATCCAGGAAAATTAGGATGTATCCAGAATGTTTCTCTTGGGTTCCTATGATGAGGGTGTTCATCAGTGTGGTCATGAGGGTCTCGACCCCATGTAATGGTCGGAATCCGTGTTGCTGTGGGTCTAGTATGTTGTTGCTGTCCAGGTGTTCTTGAAGCTGACGCTGGACTATCTTCTCGATTATTTTTGCGGTGAGCGGGAGGCTCGCTACTGGCCTGTAGGAGGTGGGGTCCAGGGGATCTAGGTTGTGCTTTTTTAGGGTTGGTCGGATGATTGTGGTCTTGAGGGCGTCTGGCATGTGTCCTTGTGTAAAGGATTCGTTTACGATGTGGGTTAATGGTGCACTTAGGTCTTCTTTGGTTTTTTTTATCCAGTCGGCAGGGCAGGGGTCCAGCGGGGAGGTGGTGGTGTTCAAGCAGGAGATGGTGGAAGATACTTCTTCTTTTGAGGTTGTGTTGAATGTATTCCATTCTCTGTTCAGGATGGGGTATGAGTTTGCCTTGGTTGTTGTTTCAGCGTATTGATGTGAGCTTTGTGGTTGTTGAAGCTGTTTGTATTGTCGGGCTAGAAGGTCAGGGGGGATATCTGGCAGCTGGTCGGAGTTGCTGGGTGCCTTTGTTAGTTTTTCGACAATTTCTACACCTTCTTCTGTCCCAGTAGGTAGGAAATGTCCTACCAAACTTTCTTCCCACAGAAGAAGAAGGTTTTATTCATCACTTGCCCATCATACAGATGTTCCCCAACAGGGGAGGCATCGTCCTGGTCTGAAGAATCCAACCTCTCACCAGGCTCAGCAAACCCAGTAACCTCAGGGTTTCTGATCAATCATCATCAGATGCTTGTGACTCTTGGGGTTTAGAATCTGCAGTTTCCTTCTTCTCAATGGAGGCAATCCACCGCTTCATTCTAACCCCTAGACATGGATCTCTTTCCAAAGACATCCATTTTTTCTATATTTCTATGAGCTGTCAGGATGTTCATACCTATAGGTCACAGGTTTCTCTTCTGCTTCCTGCTAGGGAAAGAGGTCTAACCACTATCAAATGATAGTTTCCTGTGCCAGCATGTGTTTTTTCCTTTCTATAGACTTACTACTTGGTAAGTCTTCTTCAGCTCCATTCTCTTCACCCTCTTACCAAGCTTTTTCCTCTGTAAGAGTGGTCTCACTTCACTGGAGGGCTTTTCTTCAGCCTCTCTACTTTGTCACTTTCCAATGCGGAGTTTTCTCCTCTGAGTTAACTCCTCTTTTTCAATCTTGCTTTAGGGCAGCTTATCAGACATGTCCAGAGTTTTCTACTCCTGTTCTGTCTGTTCTTTCTGTTTTTAAACAGTAAGATTCTTTCTGCTGTCTTACTAGCAGCTGCCTACGCAGGAGCCTTACTGTTTGGACCACTGGTTCTGTCCACAAACAACCAGATTTGTCCTCCACTAACATTCTGTCTAGTCTTAGTAGTGGCTCCAAGTCAGTGCTTTCATCTATCTTGGACATTATCTCACTACAAGCTTTCTAGATTGTCTTCTATCTCTGCCATCTCCATTCTCCTGGGGTTGGCAGCATAGTTGGCAGAGATACTGGCTCTCCAGCAGCCAGTTCTATCTCTTCATTCTCCTGCATCATGCTCTCTGCAATTCTACAGAGAAGCTTTCCACTATGGGCCCTTGCTAGAGAGCATGGGGGGGTTTTCTCCAACATCTATCCTAGATGGTTGGAAAAGGTTTTTCAGTCATGTCTCCCATGACTAGAAGGGTTCCCCTTTTTCTACTATCTCCTTTTTGATATAAAGGACATAGGCCTTCTCTTACGTGAAAGCTTAAGGAGTTGCCAATTCCCTGCTTTGGTCCATAGTATTCCCAATTGGGGATAGGCTCTTTCTCCTTGCAGCTCGTCCTCATGGTAAGAACGCATGATACCTTTTGCCCATAAGCAGGTCAACATGGTATAGTCAGAGTGTAGTATACTACTTGAGCAACATGCCCACTTAAACTAATCATACCAGAAAGAAATGTATCCTGTAATTATGTAAAGTAGGTAAATATGTAAAGCCGCTTCTCAAACAATCAAATGTATAATGTAAGATTCCTCTCTAACAATCAAATGTAATTCTGTAACCGTTTGAAGTGTTTATTACTCATCCCTGCAATCATATTGTATGTTCTAATTCTGGCCTGTACAGCCTCTCCCTTATCTATTTGAAAACCGCTGCTGATCGCTGGAAGTAGCGGGATACAAGTGTACACTAAATAAATAAATAAATAAATAAATCTCATCTCTATGCGTCTTCTGTCCACTTACCATGCTAGAGTTCTGGAAAACTCGGTATTTCCTAGCTGCAGGCTGATATTATCCTCTGTTTTTCACGTAACTGTCCTGGTTATTTCACTAGCTCGCATCCTTGCAGATCATAACCAGGAGGAATAAATTCTCTATATATCTTCTCAAGTAGGTTCCACCTCCTTGTTATTAGATGAATCTTTCCTCTCCCCATATCCTATGTGAATACCGTGCTGTAGGCTTATCTCTGTCTGTTTAATTGCAGACACCTATATATAGGCCTACATATTCATATCTATCTTTTGTGTGTATTTTACGCCCTTCCATATCTCACTATAGATATATTCTTATATGTCTATTTATATATTTATATGTATATGTGTGTATGTATGTGTATATATATATATATATATATATATATATATATATATATATATGTATATGTATCTGTTGAGATATTTTATTATAGGTAGATATGTATCCACATACTTATCTATCTGACTGTCTATGCTCATATACCTATATGATTCCGACAGATGGGCTTTGCCCATACCTATACTATCCAGCAAGTTTGGGGTTCTACACACACAACCATTCCTGTGGTAGTCAACAACTTTTAAACCATAACCTTAGGGTTTAGGTACCCCTGAAGCTCTCCATAATCCAATATCTCTCCTAGCTTACCCCAGTTAGGAGAGATATTGCGGATCTTCAGTTCATCACAGGCTTTAACGCCTCAGGCATTTGTCCTCTCTTTTTGGGATACAAAGGGTTCCCATACCCTTTCTCCCCACAAGGACTGTGCCTGTTTGTCCAAATAGGTTAGCCTTTCTCTTTTGCTCCTAAGAGTGAGTCACTCCGCCGCCAAAAGAGTTAGGTTTTTGTCATAAAGCCTTCCGCTGAAGGCCCACTGTTTTTGTACTACCCCAGTTTCTTTTTACTGGGGTTACCTGTTACCTTTCAGGATTCTGACCTCCACTGTTTTTCCTACAGGTTTATTACCTCCACTTTACAGTGAGGTCCTCTTCGAGGTTCCTCTACTGGGTTCCCCAGTAGATCCCATGAACCTCCATACTTCTGTGAAATCCTGTTAGGGGAGGTCTATATTGCAATATTTCATTTCAATATCATTGATGACAATTATCATCCACACAGGGACTTCTGTCTGCAGTCCTATGTTAGTTTAAGCTGTTGTCCACAGCACCTTTCTCTCTCAACTCCTACCCTCCATCCTCAGGATGCCTGGCGTTATTAGGTATAGCATGTTCCAATCCATGACATGCTGGGAATCCAGGCATCTCAGCTTGGGAGTCCCCATATGTGAAGACTCATTCCTGCTTGTTCCTGGAGATAGCACAGTTACTTACCTGTAACAGGTGATCTCTGGGAACAGCAGGAATAAGTCTTCACAACCCACCCACCTCCCCTAGGAGTTGTATCTCTATCTATCTTTCCTTTCCTCTCTCTTTGTCTCAGCTTTAAAACTTAACTGAGGAGAGGCAGTTGGGAAAGGCGGGAAGGCAGCATGCAGGCGTGGTGGGATGCTTCCAAAAGCTCTTTGATTGGACGCTGGGAAGCATTCCCGCGCAGACTCCATCGGTACCGACGTACCCATATGTGAAGACTTATTCCTGCTGTTCCCAGAGATCACCTGTTACAGGTAAGTAACTGTGCTTTTCCTAACATTGCCTCTCAGTTTACCTCCTTGCAGCTTCAAGTTATGCCCTCTAGTTTTACAGTTTCCCCGTCTTTGAAGAAGGTTTGTTTGTTCCCAGATTTCCCAGAGCTGATATATTACAGTTAATAAATTCAAAATAAAAAAATATTTTCTACCTTTTGTTGTTAGTGCATTTTTTTTTATTGTTGCTCTTCAACATATAGATGCAGCCAATCTGTGAAATTACCCGTGCATTTGGCATATCGTGCCTCATCTATGTGGACGATGTGCTGTTATGCACACCTATCAACGTCACGCTTCCAGACTACACGACCATCATTGACTGCTTCAATGCGATAACAGACTGGCTCTTCAACAATAACCTGAGAATAAACTTTAAGAAAACAGAGGTTCTAACCATCACGAGAAACAAAAGCTTCAAACCCCCTCCAACCCTAAAGGTCAGAGACGCGGAACTACCAATCAAGTCCACCATACGCTACCTAGGCGTGACACCAGATCAATGGTTAACCTTCAAAGAGCATATAAGCCACACAGTAAAGTCCATCTATCATAAGATCAAGACTGTTCGACACCATAGACCCATGCTGGACCCCAACAACTTCCGAACAATATTCCAAGCACTAGTCACACCCCACTTTGACTATGCAAACATTATACTCCGCGGCCTCCCCAAGAACTCATTGAGCCCGCTCCAATTAGCGATGAATGCTGCCGCCCGTGTCCTGTGTGGGATACCTAGGAGCGATCACATATCCCCCATACTAAGAGAGCTACACTGGCTTCCAGTAAGCTGTAGGATAGCTTACAAAGCCTTCCTAATAACGTTTAAAGCCTTAAATAACATATCACCCTCATCAATCTGAGCGCTTCTTACCCACACTCCCAGCAACAGACCTAAGAGAGTACTGGCTGCCAATACGCTAATCATCCCAAAAATAACCACAAAATGGGCACAATCAACCAGCAAACGTGCATTTGTGTCCTATGCCCCCAGGGCCTGGAACAATCTTACTCCCCATATTAGAGCAATCAGAGATCTCATGCAGTTTAGAAAAGCCATCAAACACCACCTGTTCCTCATGCACTATTCACAACACAACTACCCCACTACACCTCCCTCCCCTCTACCCAATGTCTCAACTTGAACTACATAATCCACAAGAGGCAACTGACAGGTCATGTAATACAGCCTTCGCTAGATTACACCCTGCTGTCCTACACTCGCTCTGATTAATTGAATAACCCTAAGAACAATGGAAGGATTAACATGGTAACATGCAAATTGTATATAGTTTCCCCAGTTCATCCCATGTTGTTTTCCCCTGTTTTATGTAAACTCTGATTGCCTTCGCTGTCATTGAGTCACTTTGTTATCTGTAAACCGCACTGATGGAAAAGAGCACGGTATAAAAGAAATGTTAAATAAAATAAATAAATAAAATGTATGCAATTTTACAATATAATCAAGACATACAAAATCTTGTACAGAAATTGGGAATTTGATACAAAATAATAAGAAAAGGAAAATAACATAAGGCAAAATTAAAAATCAAAACCCACTCAAGCCTACAATTAAGAAGATCCAAATAGAAAAGAAAAGCAATTCAAATATCAAAGGAAAAGAAAACAACCACTACAGCCAGCAATTCCCAAATTCACAGTGGTACAGCAGGAGGTCCCACAGAACCCCCAATACCGTGTGAGTTAAGGGAGCACAGCAATTGTGAGGGCTCAAAAAATACAGGAAACTGCCTGATATAATCAGGCATTTACATGGAAATTTTAAGAAAAAAAGACCTCCCAATTGCTGAACCCCATGGTGAAGGAGGAGAAACTATCGCCTCCTCCTCTGAGTCTCCTGAGCCAAATCAGGGTACATTGGCACCAGCAAGCCTTTAAAAGGACCATTACACTTTTTAAAGTACATCTTCATTAACCAATCTTTGTCAGACAATAATGCAAGAGTAATCAACAAAGTAGCAAACAATACTCGCTCCTCTTGAGAGTTTTCCAATATCGCAGTCAAATTTAGAGTATCTACTTGGACTAATTCTGGATGAGTATTGAAGGTACTCTCCTTTCTTGAAGCTAGCAGATAATAAACTTTAACAAGTCGAAGATGAGACTCAGGAGGAATCCCCAATATCTCCGAAAAATAATTACGGAACATCTCTCTAGCAGAAATCGATGCTATATGAGGAAAATTCACCAACCTCAAATTAACTGCTCTCACAGGGTTCTCCAAAGCCTCCAATTTAGATCTTATAACACCAGCCTCCTTAATATGAGCATCGGGAATGCTCCTCAACCAGTTTTACTTGTGATTGCAAAGCTGGTAAGGAATTCTGAAGTAAAAGTACCTTTGCCGAAGAATCCTTAATCACAAGAGAATGCTGCTGTATTGTCTGAGCTAACAAAGCCACTTGCGGCATCAAAGAAGTTCCCAGCCGCTCCATTGCCTTCCAAATATTTTCCAAGGTGACGGACTCCTGACGTTGCAGGGAGAAAGTAGAGAAGGGCACCTCCATAGCTCTGGGTTGACCTTCCACCTCAAGCGGTGTCGGTGTCCCAGATTGAACCGAAGCCCCCTCGACTGCTCGCACTTTCGCTGAAAGCACCAGAAGGATGCCACCACTATGCCACTAGGGAGGAGTGGCCTACTGATTGGGGCAAGTTACCTCAGGCCAGAAGGTCAGGGGTTCAACACTAGAGGACAGCAACCTTGAGCCAGAAGGACTGGGGTTTCTAGTCTCACAGGTGCTCCTTGTGGTCTTGGGCAAGCCACTTAACCCTCCATTGCCCATGTTCCCTGTAAAATAGTTATCTCCAAGTTATAATGCCCTGTTCAGTGTAAATTCAGTTTGTTCAATGTAAACCACCTAGATATCATGAAAGGTGGTATATAAGAAATGTTAAATAAAATAAATAAATGCTGACCTAGAGGAGAATCCACCCCCTCAGATGGAGAACCCAGAACAGCCCCAACATTGTTCTCAGAAGTACCAGCGTAGTCAGCATTGGCACACTGCAGTGCATCCAGAGACTCCTTCACCAGCTGCCGTAGAGCAGGGGAGACAGAGTAACTGCCTGTGGAGAGCACCGAGTCATCCAACCCCAGCGCAGACTCAATCAGGCTTAGCTCCCCTGCAGCTACTGGCTGCCTAGATGGTCGCAATAAAAAAGAATCCAGCAGCCCTAAAGCTGGAGGTAAAGGAGAGGAGGATAAGGTGGCCTGAGAGGGTCACCCAGCCCCTGGACCTTTCCTCTTCTGACCCATAGGAAAAAACAACCATTCAGATGTGGTTGCCAGTCGCCATCTTGGATCCATTGTTTGTGCATTTTAGTTTTCAATTGCAATTTCTCCACTCACTTTCTTCTGGTTTCTTCGTGTCTTCTGCTAACTCTCCATTGTCTACTGTCCATTTGTCCTTTCTTCTAGTTTTTTTTCATTCATTCTCTACATCTGCGTTAACATACTGATCTTTCCCCTTTTGCTCTTTCCTCCATTTCTTTCTTTATTCCTCTTTCATCCACTCAAATTTCACCCTCCATCTTCAATCCCCACTTACTCTCCCAATACCCAGCCAATTGTAGATTTTGCTTCCCTCCCACACAAAATATCTTTTCCCCTCTCCATCTTCACTCCCCCAGCCCCATCCCCATCCCATTCTAATCCTCCCCCAACATCAGCTCCCTTCTAGTTCCAGCCCCACCCAGCATCCGCTCCCTTTTAGTCCCAATCTCCCATCCTCCCATATTAGCCCATTTCTAGTCCTATCCTATCCCCTCCATCAACCAAGTTCCAGTCCAAGCTTCCCCCATCAACCCATTTCTAGTTTCTATCCTAGCCCCTCCATCAGCCAATTTCCAGTCGTAGCTTACTCCACTCAGCCATTTTCCAGTCCTAGCTCCCACCCAATCAGCCCATTTCCAGTCCAAGCCCCCCACCCTATCAGCTATTTCCTGTCCAAGCCCCCTTCCCATCAGATAATATTTGCTCCATTTCCAGTCCAAACTCCTCTCCCTATCAGTTATTTCCATTCTTATCTCCGCCCCCACCCCCACCCCAAAGAGCTCTGCAGCTGTCTAACATTCTTTAGAAGGAGCTGGAGAACCCCGGCTCACCTCTGACAGTTGCCAAAGTGAAGAGAGCCTTTTTTCTTCACTTCAGCAGCTGTGTTGCAATATAGGCCGCTGGCGCACTGAGTGCCGGGAAACAGGAAGTTCCCTTTGACCTCCGGTGTGCCAGAGGCCTATACTACAAAACAGCTGCCAAAGTGAAGAACAAAGGCTCTCTTCACTTCTGCGGCTGTGAGAGGTGAGTCTGGGCCTCTCCAGCTACCTCTAAAGTTGCCCTGCCAGTGCTGAATATGCAAGATGTTGTTGGTGTGGGGCCCCCTGAAGCACAGGGCCCTGTGCAGACAATATTCTCGCACAATGGATGGGCCAGCCCTGATGCTGAGACCTGGATAGTACTCAGGGCCTGCCTTACAAGCCCCAGTCAGCTTGGTGCAGGCTCACAGAAAAAGTGACAAAAGTTCTTTTTCCTCTAATACTGGAGCATTCATAGACTAAGAAGGCCAACTAGCTCCACCCTTGGGTACATCCCAATCGCATAACCAGCTAGAAAAATCTCAGGTGTTTGACCCTCTATGCTGCATGGAGGGCAGTTCCAAACCTGAAGGAGCATAAATGAGAAAGAGAGGTTGCTTACCTGTAACGATAGTTCTCCATGGACTGCAGGATAAATCAGCCACACAGATCGGTGAGTCCCAAGCTGAGGGTGCAAGGGTTGTGTATTTGGATTAGGGACAGTCTGTCCTTGCACCAAGGGAATTGAGGTGAGGTAGGTTGAAGCTAGTTCCCGTTATGGAGTACTCTCTATCTGTTCTGCCAGGAGGGCGGTGAGAGCAGGACCAAGAAGGATAGAGTTGGGTTTGCCGCCCCTTGTCTATGGGGGGATTTGGCGGTGTGCCAAATCATGACAATGAAAGAGACGCTGGAATGGACTTATATTAGGGGGGGAAGGGGCGGGAGAGGTTGGTATATATCCGACCCCTATTATTTTATTTTATATATTTTTATTATTATTTTTTCTTTTTATATTGCTAGCTGGTTACAAGTTTGCTCAACTCCATACGAACACAGAGATGATTAAAATTCCAGAAGGTCGAAGTGGGAGGATAAGGCCATGATTCGACTGAACAGATATGGCTCAATCACATGGCTGGGTAACCCTGTAACATAGTCTTGTCCTGTGGCCTGTAGCAGAGACAAGGTGTTGATATGCTGCTCTGTCTTATAGTCTTCTTTCCCCAATTTTCTCTTTTTTTTAGTTCTTCTGTTATCCCATTTTTTGCATGCGGTGCTACAGGAGTGAAGCTGTTACTAGAAGGGAGTTGATCAGTAGGTTCTCACTCTCCTCCAGCAGCTTGGACACTGAGGATGTCAACTTGATAAGTTATTCTGTTCAATATAAAATGCTTTTGTTCGATGTAAACAGCCCCTGATCTCTGGAAGGGGCAATATATAAAACTTCTTAAATAATAAATAAAATCACCATACATAGGCAGCTGGCTGTGTGTGTGTCTGTGTTAGTGAGGGGTGCCTGTGCTATGACTGCTTGGGCTGTATCTGCTCTGTGGTGAGGCTGTGTGTGTGTGTGTGTGAAGCTTGCACTGACGCTCTCTGTGCTCTGCCTGTTCTGTGGTGGGGTGGCTGTGTGTGTGTGTGTGTGTGTAGGATGCTTGTGCTGTATCTGCTCTGTGGTGAGGTTGTGTGTGAATCTAGCCCTGACACTACACTATGTTCTGCCTGTTCTGTGGTGGCGTGTGTGTGTGTGTGTGTGTGTGTGTGTGTGTAGGATGCCTGTGCTGTGACTGCTTGGGCTGTATCTGCTCTGTGGTGAGGTTGTGTGTGAATCTAACCCTGACACTACACTATGTTCTGCCTGTTCTGTGGTGGTGGTGTGTGTGTGTGTGTGTGTAGGACGCCTGTGCTATGACTGCTTGGGCTGTATCTGCTCTGTGGTGAGGCTGTGTGTGTGTGTAGCTTGCACTGATGTTCTCTGTGCTCTGCCTGTTCTGTGATTGGGAGTGCCTGTCTGTGTGTGACATGTGCACTGTTCCTGCTGTAGGACAATTCAGTATTGCACAGATGCTGCAGGCCTGGTATGCAAAGAATTTATTCTTCTAACTTGCAGACTTGTGGAGCTGCTATTCAGTGACAGCGGCGGCTTAAGTACCATCAAATCAATGCTGACTCTTGGCAAGGTATGACTGGAAGTAGATTGCCAGGCCTTTTCTTCCGAGGCAATAGTGGATAAAGTGACTTGCCGAAGACCACAAGGAGTGCCAGTGGGAATTGGACCTAGATCTCCTGATTAGTAGGTTGTTGCTTTAAGCGCTAGGGGCTGGCCGTCACTGCTTTTAGTTGAACCCGGATATTCAATGCCGGCCCATTTCTGGCCACTGGCATTCAATATGTCGTGTGATCAGTTAGCGATTAAGCTAATCAGGCAGCAGCGATAGTGAGCCGCTGGGCAGTTAGCTAAACCAGCTGTAGTTAGGTCAGTCTTTAAAGTACCTAATGTTAGCCAGTTTAAGATAATCTGCCAGCAGCTGAATATCTCCACTGCCTGGCTATTTCTGGTGCTATCCTGCATTGAATATCTGAGTTCACAATTCAGCTGCTTTACAACATCCACCTCTTAAATTTTAAGCTCGTAAATTAGGTTGAATTTTCAGTGAAAATTTAAGCTCCTAAGTGTGTCTGAATATAGGGCAGACATTTGGGAGCCTACATTAGGAGCTCAGTTTTTTGAAGATCAGGCCCTGAGCTTCTAAATTTAGTCTCCCAAGTTAGGCTCCTAAATGTCTGCCCTATTTTCAGTCACATTTAGGAGCCTAAGTTTCAGCTGAAAATTTAGGACCTTAAAATCTATGGGGGGCCATAGTCAGTGGCAGCAGATAGACTATGTAAAGCACCAAACTGCTGCCGCTTTAGAGGCGGAGCCAGCTACCGAGGGAGATGGCTGCTTAGCCCGTTAGCTCCCTGCTGAATCCATTCTAAATCTGCCCCCCCATCCTGTTTATTTTCAATATTTCCCCCTTCTGACTGGTTCGTGGTTGTATGGCTATGGCGGTCAGCAAGCAGACGCGGCTCGAATTTGGGACAGGATCGAATCCGGGAGCGAAAAGGTCGAAACCTGACCCTCCATCCCCGCTCAAGATGGCGTCTACCCGAGATAATGTGGCGGGCCTACAAGAGCTCCTGCAAGAGATCAGGGCAGTTCGTGAGATGGTCGCCACAAATGGGGAGACGCTGGCTGGGGTTCAAACGGATATTTTGGAATTAAAGGAGCTCAAGGATCAGCTGATGGCGCTTATGCCTCGAATGGAAGCAATAGAGAATCGCATTGCAGCGCAAGATGAAAAGCTGAAGGTAGTCACAAAGCATGGTAAACGAATTGAGGCCCTTGAGCGTAGCCTGGAAGACCTTAACAATCGTACCCGCAGAAATAATATTCGGGTGCTTGGTATACCGGAAGGAGCAGAGGGCATCAATACAGTTGCATTCATGGAAAAACTGATCCCTAAGATTTTGCGGATAAATTTTAATCCAGCGTTTGAAATTGACAGAGCTCACAGGGTTCCATTCCAACCGAACCCTCATTCTAGCCAACCGAGGCCAATTATTATTCGGGCACTGCGTTACTCTCAAGTCGTGCAAATTATGGCTGCGGCGAAATCTGGAGCCCCGGTAAAATTCGAGGAGCATTCGGTGGCTTTCTTTCCGGATTTCCACAAATCAACTGTAGAAAGGCGCAAGCAGTTCCTTGCCTTCCGGCCTCATCTCCAAAGGCTCGAGGCTAGATACGGGCTCTTCTTCCCTGCGCGGATGCAGGTCCCGCTTTTCAACCAAACCAGAACTTTTGAAGACCCGTCGGCCCTTCAGTCCTTCTTGGAGGAAAAAGAAGCTGAAGTGATACGGTGATTGTCTTTGCTTTCGGGACTTGCTGTCTGCAGGGGCTTTGTGCTCAGATCTCCAGCCATCGGCGAGGTGGCGATGCCAGTGGTATACATAAAATACTGGTTGGATAACTGAACGCCCAGATGCAGAGAGAGTTTTCATCTGCATACAAGGACCTTCTGTCTTGCTTGGCCTGTTTTTGTGCATGATAACATAATGTTATATTTGGTGTGATCTCCTGAAGACAAGGGGGTTACTTACTTAATTTTTAATACCATGGATACCATGTTAAAACCCTCGGCCCAGTGTGCAGCGGCGGCCAAGAGAGCAAATAGAATGCTAGGTATGATAAGGAAAGGAATGGAAAATAAAACAAAAGATATTATAATGCCTCTATATCGTTCCATGGTGAGACCGCACCTTGAATATTGTGTGCAATTCTGGTCGCCGTATCTTAAAAAGGATATAGCGATTTTAGAAAAGGTACAGAGAAGAGCCACCAAAATGGTAAAGGGGATGGAAGGATACTCCTATGAAGAGAGGCTAAAAAGGTTAGGGCTCTTTAACCTGGAAAAGAGACGGCTGAGGGGAGATATGATAGAAGTCTATAAATTAATGAACGGAGTGGAACGGGTAAACGTAGATCGATTGTTTACCTTATCAGAATATAGAAAGACTAGAGGACATGCAATGAAGCTACAGGGTAAACTATTTAAGACTAATAAAAGAAAATATTTTTTCACTCAACGTGTAATCAAACTCTGGAATTTGTTACCGGAGGATGTAGTAAAGGCTGTTAGTGTAGCTGGGTTTAAAAAAGGTTTGGACAAGTTCCTGGAGGAAAGGTCCATAAACCATTATTAAGAAGTGACCGAAGATATCAATGCTTGATCCAGTACAAGCATTGTGGAACTTGTGTCTCTTGGGGAAACTGCTAAGTACATATGACCTAGATTGGCCACTGTTGGAAACAGAATACTGGGCTTGATGGACCTTGGTCTGACCCAGTATGGCATATCTTATGTTCTTATGTTTGCCTTTTCTTTCTCATAGCTCCTTCTGCTCCCGCCCTTATTCTATGTACTGACATCTGATTTCAATCCTAATTGTGTTGTGCTCTGCTAATCAGGTGTCGGCGTTGGGGGGATAGATATTGTAAGGATGTGTAAGTACGAACTTTTATTTCAATATGCTTGATTTATGTCCTGTAAAGAAAATGCTACCGGGGCCCTTTATTCCTTTTAATATTAAATGTGCCTAGCAGTGGTGATGAGACCTCGCTTGTGGTTTCATAAGGGTGTCGGAGGCCTGAGTAGGGCCCTTCGAGGCTTCTGTTGGGCACTCTCTTGGGTATTGGTTTAGAGGGCTGTTAAATCAAAAGAGGGAATGGAGGGGGGGAGGAGAGGGGGGTGGTGAGTGAGGAAGGTGGAGAGAGGGAGAGGAGAGGAAGGCATCTAAAAAGGGAGAGGGAGGAGGAAACAAGCACAAATAATTATAAATAAAACTAATTTAAAAAGTGGGGGGAAATTTTGTTTCTCTGTTTGTTTAGGTCAGGTGGGGAGGGGGGAGGGGTACTCGAAGTTCTTGTTGATGTGGGGCGGGGCTGGGTGGTCCTGTTCTCGCCTGGGTTCTGGCTCACCCTATTGTGTCCCCCTGGTGGAAGGGGCTCGGCACCTGGGTGCAGTTTTTGTTGCTGTTGGGGTTAAAATGTTGTTGGGTCGGACCTATTAGAAGTAAGTATGTTGACAATAGACTGATGGATGATGACTGTTTCCTGTTTCTTTTTGGCAGACTCTGATGAATCCTCTTAAATTTCTCTCTCTGAACGTTAAGGGTATTATG
Source organism: Ichthyophis bannanicus (assembly GCA_033557465.1). Lineage (NCBI taxonomy): Eukaryota > Metazoa > Chordata > Amphibia > Gymnophiona > Ichthyophiidae > Ichthyophis > Ichthyophis bannanicus. Next base: position 33,962,185 of record CM066031.1, on the reverse strand, counting down.
AATCCAGCCAAGCGGAAAAAAATCCTGCTTTATTGCAAAAAAGAAAGGGCGGATGTGGTTCTCCTTCAGGAGACTCATCTCTCCTCCTCCGAAACTGCGAAACTGGGGTTGGATTATATTTTGGTGGGCCATTCAGCTGCTCAGAGGAAGAAAAATGGCGTTGCTATATTGGTCCTCAAATCCCTGGCGCCCATGATTGTACAAGCTAAATCGGATTTGGAAGGGAGGTGGGCAAAATCAATGTTTCAAGTGGGTAACCACAAACTGGTTGTTATAAATGTATACGGCCCTAATCATGACGATCTGGCCTTTTATCACACGTTAGCTGAGGAAGCGCAGGAATGGGCTGCGTGTGATACTGTCATGGGGGGAGATTTTAACCTTACGCTGGATCCCCTTTTGGACCGACAGCCATGTAGATCCCTAAAACTGTCAAGGGCGAACTTAGCCCTGTTATCTATAATCCAATCATGTGAGTTAATGGATATCTGGCGGTTGCAGCACCCCAAAGACAAGGAATTTACATTTTACTCCTTGTCTCACGGCTCCCATTCGCGAATTGATTTTTTTTAAATATCTAAGACTTTGGTCCCGTTGGCTACGCACTCAGCGGTGTGTGGCACCCACATATCAGACCATGCTGCAGTAACCTTGACATTGCAGCTAGGTGATCCTATTAAGCGGGTCCCTACGTGGTTCTTCCCGAGAGACCTATTGAATGATACCGGTTTTCTAACGTTTATCAAAGCGGCAATCAAGGACTACTTTGAACATAATATTATTCAAGATACATCTGGTTGGGCCTGGTGGGAGGCCTTCAAGGCATATATGCGTGCTGAATGCACTAGCTATAAAATTAAACTGGACAAACAAAGGCGGGCTCTCTTAGAGGGCTTAGATGTACAAATCCGCGCGGGGGAGAGACCTTTGAGAGATAAGACAGACCCATGGATTCTCATACGCCTACAGAAGCTACGGTATCAATACAATTGCATCCTTTCCACGGAGGCCGCAAAGCTAGCATCCACTCAGCAGGCTACTTATTATGTTGAATCAAATAAGGCTGGATCCCTCCTCGCGCGTACTCTCAGACCCAGACCGCCTAAAAGAAGAATTGAAGCACTTAGGGGCGATAATCAGACATTGCTTACAGGCCCAGCGGAAATAGCTGAGTCTTTTAAGGCATTCTACGCTCAGCTGTATTCGTCTCAGACACATGCTGCGCCAGACGACTTTCAGGTGCTGTTCGGACAGATTCCTCATCCCTCCTTGTCTGCCTCCCAAAAGGAGGAACTTGAGAGTTCCATTACTATTGGTGAGATTAGACGGGTTTTACAAGGGCAGTCAAAGGGGAAGGCCGCAGGGCCGGATGGTCTACCTTCTGAATTTTATCAGAGCTTTGCGGAAGACCTCATTCCTTTTCTTCAACTATACTTTATGGGCTTACATGCGCAGCCGTCGGCTACTGGCTCCTTTAGCGAAGCGACTATTGTTGTTTTGGAAAAACCTGGTAGGGACCCTTTGCGAGTGGAAAACTATTGCCCTATTTCACTATTAAATGCGGATTATAAAATATTTGCAGCCATCCTTGCTCGTAGATTAGAGAAAGTTGCCCCTTTGATTATTCATCCGGATCAATGTGGCTTTACGGCTGGAAGATCGACCGCTGATAATGCACGCCTTCTCTTAAACCTGATGGCGCTAGCTGAACAGTCGACCTATCCGGTGGTAGGGCTGTCAGTCGACGCAGAGAAGGCATTTGATAGATTGGAATGGTCTTTTTTGCAGCAGGCCTTGAGATGGTTTGGATTTGGGGAAGAGTTTTTGCGGTACGTGCATTTATTATACGCTAAACCGACGGCTCGTATTTTAGCGAATGGGCTCCTTTCCACGTCATTTTCACTGTTTAGAGGTACACGTCAGGGTTGCCCTCTTTCACCCCTGTTGTTCAATATTGCACTTGGACCGTTGGCGTTATTGCTTAGATACTTGAAGGAAGTTCAGGGAATTCCTATTGGTGATATTCATATCAAGTTGTCTGCCTATGCGGACGATTTATTGTTGTTTGTCCAACCTGATTCTGTAGGGGAAGTTTTGCGGTTAATGGACTCCTACTCGAGTCTCTCTGGGTACAAAATAAACTGGAACAAGTCGGTTGCCTTTCCGTTAAATAAAATGACTTTTTCGTCGATGCTTGCCCCCTATCCCTTCCAGTGGGAGGACAAAGCTATAAAATATTTGGGTGTCAAGTTTGCCTGCTCCTTGGAGGATACAATACAGTTAAATTGTAAAGAAATGGTTGAATCGGTCCTTTCGTTTACTTCACGGTGGTCGCTGCTGCATCTATCTTGGTGGGGCAGTTTGGATTCCATAAAAATGGTGCTGGTCCCCAAGATAAATTATATGTTAGAGATACTTCCTTTGGTTTTGCCGAATACATTTTATAAGAAAATAGAGCGACTTTTGGTAGGCTTTTTATTGCAAGGTAAACCCCCCAGGGTTGCAACTTCCAAGTTAAAGGCAAATAAACTCAAAGGGGGAGTTCAATTTCCTGACTTCCGATGGTACCATATGGCCTTCAAGTTAAAGCAAGGCGCAGAATGGTGCTTCCCAAAGGATGATGGGTTGAAGCAGGTGTGGCTAGCGGTGGAGGAACAATTGGGTCCCTCTCTTCCTATGGAATTGTGGATGGGTATGCGGTTTGCGGGTTCGTTTAAGTGTCTTCAAATTATTCAGGTCACTCAAGATGCGTTTTCTTTTCTTGAGGGCCGAATAGACAGAGGAGTCTTTCCCTCCTCTCAAGTCCCGATCTGGCATAATCCGAAATTTAAAATTGCCCATAAGGCGATAAGGTGGGATGAGTGGCAACGAAAAAGGGTTTGAACAGTTGGGCAGCTTGTTGGCCGGAATAAATGGAAGTCATTTGAGGAGTTGCAACTTGAATTTGGGTTACTTTGCACTTGGCGATATCAATGGATACAGCTTAAGCATTGTCTAGGTGGGAAACTGGGGGACCCTAAGACGTGGGGAGAACACTGGGAGCTATCACGGGTAGTGGAACTATGTCAGGGCGTGAAGGGGACTGCTTCCAAGTTTTATGCCACGATACGTGACAATCCGGGGCATTTCTTGCTGGGGTTGGAGAAGGCTTGGGAGTCCGATTTGGGCTTACCTATCTCCGCTCACTCATGGGGTCAAATTTGGGGTCCAATAAATAAAGTTTCCAGGGCAGCGGCTCTATCCCAGTCGCTATTCTTTCTAATGCATAGGGCTTATTGTACACCTGTCAGAGTCTCAAAGTGGTTGCCCTCGGTCACGAACAAATGCTGGTCGTGTGCAGGAGAGCCAGGTAACCTGAAACATATGTTGTTCGAATGCCCTTACGTTCAGAGTTTCTGGCAGCAGGTATGGGAGAGGATTCAAAGAGTTCTGCAGTTTCAAGGCCCTCTACAATGGCAGACTGTAATTTTACGCTCTACCGCGGATGGAATAGATTTACCTAAGGAAAAGACCTTCCTATTTAATTTTATGATGGCAATCGCCATTAAGCTAATCGTTTCTCATTGGAAGGACTCTTCCAGGCTGAATATCTATCAGTGGTGGAATACGCTCTGTTTATTTGCCAAATACGAGAAAGCTTAT